>JACEFZ010019703.1:65000-192500 GCA_014155875.1 Cepaea nemoralis
TCACACATCAATATATTTACCACACTGCCAGCTGCAATCGTTCTGATAAAAGCAAACTAAATTTTAAATAACCAGTTTACTAGGTCAGTTTATTGTAGAACTAATAGCACTGCCCTGCAGCCAGCCTATGATCATGTCACTCCTGATGAAAGTTGAGTTAGTAGAGCGCTATTGGACTGAAGTTTAAAAGGTTTTTACAGGCTTGAAGAGCGAATTCACTGTCATATGGCTCGGTATTTTTTCGGAACAGTCTGCTGAAACCCTCACACATAGCACGAACTCCGTAGCTCCAGTGACGACCAGTAGTGTCTAGGTTGGAAACTAGGCCACACAACCGCCTACATCCACCGAGTGGAGGTCAGCGTGACATAATAGATAAGAGCGCTCGCTCTTAAACTTCCAGTGTGCTGATGCCCATGTAGCGGGTTCAAACCCCTACGCCGGTCAGCTGGACTAAATTGTTGACTTTTAGTCCTGGACTTGGGGACGTCAATTACAAGTACCTAAGAAGTCGGGGTATGTTTACCTGATGGCGAGGGACACTAGTAATAATGAAAGCTAATCCACACGCAAACATTCGTCCCGTGCACTAGATGTGGTAGTGCGTGTATGGACAACGCTTGAGTTCACAACGGTCTAATGCCAAGGGGGAATAACAATAAACCGATGGATACAATAGGTTGCTCATCTTTGAGGACAAGGAAGGAACAGACAAACAGTAGGAAGTAGCCATCCTAGCTGATAACGACAAGGTTGTGATGTGTGTTGTCTAATTCTCACCTACACCACCCTATGTGTATTCTCCAGATGGTTCGGTGTCGAGAGGTAGGAGAAGTGCCTGGGGGTTCATAGCAAAAGCTAATGGCAGACGTTTGGTGCAGGAGAGCCTGGTATATGATACCACAACATCTAGCTTAAGAATGGAGGTGGAGGCGGTCACTGCAGCTTTCCGCTGGATCGAGAATACGATACACACACACACACACACATCGTGATTATAACTGACTCAGAAAGCATGCTGAGGAAGGTGAGGACAAGCATGCTTCGGGCAGAGAGGCTTGCTTCGCTACGGAAGTCACGGGTGGCAAGCATCGCCTGGATCTTTTCTCCGGGGATTGCCGGTGTGCTGGGAAATGAACAGGCGGACAGATTGACTGGCTCTGCAAAAATTGGTGAAGTATTGATACATGACAAGGCAGACGTGGTTGCGGCCTTGTGGGAGCACGTGTACACCTCCGAGGAGCAAATTGATCATCATGGTCTGGCAAGAATGAGGCAGCGATGAGTGACGAGAAGATCTGGCCGATGCTCGACGCTCAGAGGAAAGGCAAGACGGACATATAATCAGATTGCTACTGGTACTATTAGTGTTGGAACTCTTCGCTGGCTGTTGAGGATGGGGACGGAGCGCGTATGGGAATACCCCGAATGCTGTAATGTCGGTTCCTAGATCAATCAATCAATCAATCAATCGCATCCAGGGTCGCTATTCTTGAATGCTGACTTGAGTCTGTATCAATTTACAGGAACTTCGGTGATTATCTATGGACTGTCTGGTATAGCGTGTGCTCTTCCACATTTTCTGTTTGGAGCACAGATCAATGCTGATCCAGCATCAGAGATCGACAATGGTACAAGTTCCCAGCTCGGCCAACAGCTGAAGATCTTCGGCAGTTTGTGTGACTTCAACAACAGCCGGACTCCTTGCGTGAACACTTCAGGTGGGTGTCTCCTTTCGCGTATGGGTGCCTCCTTTCATGTATAGGGTGCCTACTTTCGCGTATTGGTGCCTCCTTTCGTGTATGGATGCCTACTTTTGCGTGTGAGTACCTACTTTAGTGTATGGGTGCCCACTTTAGTGTATATGTTCCTACTTTAGTGTATGGGTGCCTCTTTTCGCGTATGGGTGCCTGCATTAGTGTATGGGTGCTTACTTTAGTGCATGGGTGTCTACTCTAGTGTATGTGTGTCTCTGTCAAGAACCTGAATTCACACAGGCATGCTGGCCACTTCATTCGTACCTTACGATCACAAACACGAGTGTACAAATGGTATCCATAATAATATTTATTTTTAGTAATTCTTTCATACAGTTTTCTATCCGGCGCTAATGTCTTCACAGATACATATATCACTCGCATCAATCGCTCTCACAACTCAAATACATTCGCTCGCTATGTCTAACTATGTCCTTCCTAATCTACACAGTCGCTAGGGAAAATCACACACCTGAACGCTCCAACAGTCAAGTCCGGTCTCCCCGAGTTTACAGGTCTCGCTACTCTTTGCCCCTCAATTCCCCGTGCGGTCAGCAGCACTACGTGCTGGTCACTTGTCACGTAGTCTAGAGTCTCGTACTCGTTACCCTACAGTCGTACTATCGTTCAGTCTGTTTACGGGTAGTTCCCCGTGGTTAACGTCCCTTGTCCTATCCGGGTGGTAGATTCCCGTTATGTCCTGGTTCTGACACGTCTGTGTCCTAACTGTGTCCTGTCTTATAACTGGTTGAAGGTCTACGTCCTTCTACTGTCTCTATCTATCTATTCTCTGATGACAGTCCTTATCTATGTCCTGTCTCTCTCTCTCTCTCTCTCTCTCTATTCTCTTATACAGGTCCTTATCTATGTCCTGTCCTTACTTCTGTCCTGGTCCTACTTATATCAGTTACTCAACACTTTGACAGTCTCCTTTAGTGTATGGGTGCCTACTTTCGTGTATGGGTACCTACTTTAGTATTTGGGTGCCTACTTTAGTGTATGGGTGCCTCCTTTAGTGTATGGGTGCCTACTTTCGTGCATGAGTGCCTCCTTTAGTGTATGGATGCCTACTTTCGTGTACGGGTATCTACTTTAGTATATGGGTGCTTACTTTAGTGTATGGGTGCCTACTTTAGTGTTTGTGTCAGAATCTCCCCACCAGATCTGCCGTGTCTTCATCATCGACGCCTGGCAATTACGGCCAGGTACGCCTGTGAGCGGCACTAACTACGCAGTGACGAGAACGGTCAGTTGTGGCACGCGTGGCGCACGGAGTCCACGCAGTTAGGAAACACGACCAACGAGGACTCACTGCAGTTAGACGGCAGACGGCCTCGGACTGTGGTAGAGGACAGACATGGGAGATATGTGCTCGTATTATGTGTGGGTGGACGCTATTAGAGAGAACGCCTGTTTGAGTATAGAAGCCTGTGCGCCTGGGACGTAGTGTTGTAAGTTATGAACTGATGCATTGAATGTATATATTTATTGTGTAATGGCATCGCCGATATGGTTAAGCGATGCCTGTAATGTTTGCGGCGAGTGAGAAGTGCGAATAAAGTGGTTATAATTGTATTCGCCGTGTGTCACGTACAGTCATTCTGTGACAGTGTTTGTTATCACATCTGTTGGTTACTACGAGCCTGTGTGATTGTGAATCAAGACGCTGACAGTATGGGTGCTTACTTTAGTGTATGGGTGGCTACTTTCGTGTATGGGTGCCTACTTTAGTGTATGGGTGGTGTCAAAGAGCTACGTGTGAGCTTAAAGTGTAAGGAGAGCTAAATAGAGCTAGGGAAAAGGACAAGTAACATAACGACTTAGGAGACCAGACAGAAGAGACACAAATGCTATAAATAGCTATAACGGGACACACTTGTGTCAACAAGGAGGGCAACAAGTGTGCATGAGCTGGGGTTACCCAAGAGACTGGGAAACCCGCTTCACGAGGTGTAACCTGTAATTCTGGTTACTACAACCAAGTGACCAACGTGCTGGAACACGTAAACTAGCAAATGCACGGAGTGCTAATTGCTCGTGACTGAACACAGCACAGAGAGCTGGTTCAGACAGAGACTGGACGGCGTAAGGAGCAGACTGTATATCCGCTGTGGATACTGTGTAGTTAAGGACAGTATCAATAGTTTAGACTTTAGCTTAGCGTCAGTAGTGATTGTTATTAGTATCATCTCTTCATTCCATCTTCATAACATACTATGATGTTTAATACCGATGTGGTATTCCGCTCGTGGAGCTAATGTACGATCAGCTCCGAATAAAATGTATCCTTTTGCAAGCAATACGAGTTGTCACTTTCGTGTGGTGCAAAAGTAGGGAATCCTTGTATGCCTGTCGCAAGTGAGTTGCTGACAGGTGGCTACTTTAGTATATGGGTGCCAACTTTGGTGTATGGGTGCCTTCTTTAGTGTACGGGAGCCTACTTTAGTGTACGGGAGCCTACTTTCATGTATGGGTGCCTACTTTAGTGTATGGGTGCTTCCTTTAGTGTATGGGTGCCTACTTTAGTATATGGGTGCCAACTTTGGTGTATGGGTGCCTTCTTTAGTGTACGGGAGCCTACTTTAGTGTACGGGAGCCTACTTTCATGTATGGGTGCCTACTTTAGTGTATGGGTGCTTCCTTTAGTGTATGGGTGCCTACTTTAGTATATGGGTGCCAACTTTAGTGTATGGGTGCCTTCTTTAGTGTACGGGAGCCTACTTTAGTGTACGGGAGCCTACTTTCATGTATGGGTGCCTACTTTAGTGTATGGGTGCTTCCTTTAGTGTATGGGTGCCTACTTTCGTGTATGGATGTGGATGAATGTGTGGATATGGGTGGGTGGGTGTGTGTAGGCTGGGAGATGGGTGTGTTGTGGGGAGATGTGTGTGTGGGGGGATGTGTGTTAATAGGGAAGGATGGTTTGGTGGGTGTTTGGGTGGGGTGTGTGTGGTGGGTGTGTGTGGGGATATGTGTGGGTGAGTGGGAGTGTGTAAAGCTGAGTGAGGCTGTGTGTGGGTAGGTGGGGTGGGTATGTGGGAGGATGGGGTGGGTGGGGGTGTGCTGGTGGGGGATATGTGTGGGTGGATGGCGGGTGTGTGTGTGTGTGTGAGTGGGTCAAATGTGTGGGTGAGTGAGGTGTGAGTGGGTGGGTGGGGTTGTATGTGGGTGGATGGGGATGTGTGTGGGTGGGTTTGGGTGTATGTGGGTGGAAAGAGGTTGTGTGGGTGGGTGAGGGATGTGTCTCATAACATTGTAATATGCATTGTTTATGTTTACAACATTCATTTGACAATGCATTTTCCTATGTGAATGCATCATGCACTATTGATGAATGAAAGATGAGTGATTAGAAGGGCCGAATGTAAGACGGGCCAGCGTGCCCAATTTGTAAACCTTTTAAAATAAAATTCAATTGAACTGAATTGAATTGAATATGGGTGCCTACTTTAGTGTTTGGGTGCCTACTTTCGTGTACGGGTACCTACTTTAGTATATGGGTGCCTACTTTAGTGTATGGGTGCCTACTTTAGTGTATGGGTGCTTACTTTAGTATATGGATGGCTACTTTCGTGTATGGGTGTCTACTTTAGTGTATGGGTGCCTACTTTAGTGTATGGGTGCCAACTTTACTGTATGGGTGGCTACTTTAGTGCATGGGTGCCTACTTTGGTGTATGGGTGCCTTTTTTTAGTGTATGGGTGCCTCCTTTTATATATGGGTGCCTCTTATAGTGTATGGGTGCCTACTTTAGTGTATGGGTGCCTACTTTAGTGTATAGGTGCCTACTTTAGTGTATGGGTGCCTACTTTAGTGTATGGGTGCCTACTTTAGTGTATGGGTGCCTACTTTAGTGTATGGGTGCCTATCTTAGTATATGGGTGCCTACTTTAGTGTATGGATGTCTACTTTCGTGTATGGATGTCTACTTTAGTATATGGGTGTCTACTTTAGTGTATGGGTGCCTACTTTAATGTATGGGTGCCTCCTTTAGTGTATGAGTGTCTCCTTTAGTGTATGGATGTCTTCCTTAGTGTATGGGTGCCTACTTTCATGTATGGGTCCATACTTTAGTATATGTGTGCCTACTTCCGTGTATTCTTGACAGCCAGAAGAGGCAGACGAGCTTGCACAGGTCAGATGGCATCTCAAGTAGAATATCCATCCGAAAGCTTTACAAAGACAAAGACATTCCGTAAACAACCTGCTGGCACCTGGCCGTCTTAACAGACAATAGTCGGTTACATTGTGCTTCAAAACAGGCATAATAACTACAACCCATATTGGGGACTAGGGCTGGAGTTATACGTCTCCACAGCACAAAGTCTGGGCTGAATTGTAGAGTCCATGGGTTGCCCATGCAGCTTGAACCCTCTCTCGGTCTGCCTAGTTTACTCCAGAGGAAAGATAACACAAGTACGTCTGGAACAAGTCAAGCTGCAGAAGCTGCAAGGTCAGCAAATCAGTGCTCTAACTGTCCGTCTAACTGTCCGTCTAACTGCCTTGTTGATCCTAGGTAAGTTGCCGACTGGCAACTAAAAACAGTCAATAAAAGTTAAATGGCGAAAATACACTGAAGATTGCTGTCAATGTTATTGCTGTTAGTGTATAGTTACGATCATAACGTGTATGTGTGGTCAGAGATGAGCTGCACAGAAAACATCGATGACCAGAACAGCTACAATCAATGAACCACCGCAATACACTCTGACTTAAATTCCCGATGACGCCCTGAACAATGACTTCCAGAAGCGGCGTAATTCATGAGCATGTTTCTAGGATCGAGTAAATTCTCTTCCGGTTTGTCTTGTTTCTTACCTACTCGAATCATGTTGGAATCATGTTGTAATTCTAACATTTTACTCATAAGTACAGCCCGTTTATTTCTAATGATATGACGAATTATACCTCTCTCTGTTTAGCTCTGCGAAGAGATGATCGTGCAATCGCCGTGGCATCGACCAACTTTGCCGAGATGTCCTTGGTCATCATCGTCATTGGGATGGTCCTGCAGGGTATCGCAAAGGCGCCCAGAACCTCTTTCACCATCACCTACATCGATGGCAACACTTCCAAACACAACACTGGATTTTACACGGGTCAGTATTCCATCCCCGGTTGCCCAAGTGCAAAAATGCCGGGGTCTTTTTCAGGAGAAAAGGTTCGAATCCTCGGTAAAGGGTGGATTTTTTTTCTGTCAGGGGCAAAACGAAAACCCTAACTTCCACAGTTCTAGGCGACTGTACTAGCCAGGCGGCCTTAATTCCTCAGCCTCAAGACACCCCCCCCCCCCCCATACCTTACCCTGCAAGGTACTTTAAGCAGTATATGACAGTTTTTATTGTGTATGTTTTTTTTTCCAGACAGTTGACATTATGCAGGACATAAGATGTGGGTCATGTCCTTGAGTATATGGGTCCCTAAGTACCGAATAACAGACATTCGTTCCACAATCATGACGTATGAGGTCCGATGTCAGAATGGAGGGGGGAGAGATATGGCAATAGATCGCTTTGAGCTGTTTTTCACATTGGTATGAGCATCGGAATTTTAGAAAGCAATGGTAAACTACTGAATGTAAAATTCCCAAGGAAATTACAAACAGCCAATAAATGCTGGGCTTGGTAGCGACATTTTGTAAAATAAATGAAATTTTTTATTGTACGAAGGTGCAGAGACAGAAAATATTATGGTAACTACATTTCTTCCATTTACTTTCTTAAACAGTATCTTCCCATGTTACTGTCTTGGTTTTATTATTCCCAGATGTTACTGTCTTGGTTTATGTCATTTCTCAGATGTTACTGTCTTTGTTTTTATCATTTCCCTGATGTTACTGTCTTGGATTTTATCATTTCCCAGATGTTACTGTCTTGGATTTTATCATTTTCCTGATGTTACTGTCTTGTTTTCATCATTTTCCAGATATTACTGTTTTGGTTTTTATCATGTCCCAGATGTAACAGTCTTGGTTTTTATCATTTCCCATATGTTACTGTCTTTGTTTTATCATTTCCCAGATGTTACTGTCTTGGTTTATGTCATTTCTCAGATGTTACTGTCTTTGTTTTTATCATTTCCCTGATGTTACTGTCTTGGTTTCATCATTTTCCAGGTACAGTATTACTGTTTTAGTTTGCATCATTTCCCAGATGTTACTGTCTTGGTTTTTATCATTTCCCAGATGTTACTGTCTTGGTTGTTATCATTTCCCAGATGATACTGTCTTGGTTTCATCATTTTCCAGACATTACTAGCTTGGTTGTTTTGTTTTGTTTTTTCATTTTACAGATATCTTCTTCTTCTTCTGCGTTCATCCGGAGTGTTGTTGTTATTGTTTTTTTTTTGTTTTTTTCAGACGTAATTGCGGTTGTCTGTTAGGCGCCCTAGGGCCAAAACCCTTTCTCCAACGCATCCGACTTTAGCGTGCTTTTTTAAACCAGGTTAGCATTCCTGGGGGACTCTCACTTTTGTGGTGCCTTCCACATCCCAGCTGGTCAAGTTAGAACGGTCGAATACTTCACGATCAGCCCTCAAGGGAAGGCAGAGGCAGTCCATGGTTTCGGGAATATTAACCCGATTCCCTTTCGATAGGCTGCGGGCAGACTCCGAACGGACAGACAGTGTACATGTTCAACTGATTTTCACATAGAACCTTTCTAGACTTCAGTCTTCTAAGTTCTCGTTTGAGTCGCCCTGCTACTGAGTGAATGCGTGGCGCGAATCTGTGAGCAGTGATATTCACGTGGAATGCTTTTACATATCCGCTTTTGTTTGTACAGTGACCCGCATATTCGGAACAATGGGGGTCCTCTCTTTAACGCCTTCCTAATTTAGGGTCCTCTCTTTATCACAATCCCAGTCAGGGTCCTCTTTTTATCACCTTCTTAAGTTAGGTTCGTCTCTTTATCATCTTCCTAAGTTAGAGTCCTCTCTCTCTCTCTCTCTCTCTCTCTCTCTCTCTCTCTCTCTCTCTCTCTCTCTCTCTCTCTCTCTCTCTCTCTCTCTCTCTCTCTCTCTCTCTTTGTCATCTTCCTAAGTTGGAGTCCTCTCTTTATCATCTTCCTAAGTTAAAGTCCTCTCCTTATCATCCTCCTAAGTTAGAGCCCTCTCTTTCTCTCCCTTTGTCATCTTCTTAAATAAGAGTCCTCTCTTTATCATATTCCTAAGTTAGAATCCTCTCTTTATCATCTTCATAAGTTAGGATCAAATCATTATCATATTCCTAAGTAAGGGTCCAATCATTATCATCTTCTTAAGTTAAGTTAGGGTCCAATCATTATCATCTTCCTAAGTTAAGGTCTTCTCTTTATCATCTTCCTAAGTTAAGGTCTTCTCTTTATCATCTTCCTAAGTTAAGGTCTTCTCTTTATCATCTTCCTAAGTTAAGGTCTTCTCTTTATCATCTTCCTAAGTTAAGTTCTTCTCTTTATCATCTTCCTAAGTAAGGGTCCAATCATTATCATCTTCCTAAGTAAGGGTCCAATCATTATCATCTTCCTAAGGTAGAGTCCTCTCTTTATCATCTTCACAAGTTAGGATCAAAGCATTATCATCTTCATAAGTTAGGATCAAATCATTATCTTCCTAAGTTAGGGTCCAATCATTATCATCTTCATAAGTTAGGGTCCAATCATTATCATGGTCCTAAGTTAAGGTCTTCTCTTTATCATCTTTCTAAGTTAGGGTCCAATAATTATCATCTTCATAAGTTAGGGTCCAATCATTATCATCTTCCTAAATTAGGGTCCAATCTGTAAGTAGACAGTGGACTGAATCGCTGCGGAAGTCTGTTGTCCGTAAAGTCACCTTCATCTTCGTCCCGGGACACGCGGGAGTCGAGGGAAATGAACGAGCTGACAAACTGGCTGGCTCTGCACCCCCTGTAGATGGCCAGCCCATGGATCGTGCCGATGTTATTAACGTCCTCAAAGATATGGCGAGAACAGAGGACTTTGACGTCAGTGAATCCACATCACTGTCCAGGATGAAAGACTTGGGAGTAAGAATCGGCACGGCCAGACGCGAGAGGTACACTGGGAAAACGAGGTGCCTCATCAACCAACACAGAACTGGCACTATTAGCCACCGGACGCTGATGCATATGCTGGAGGGAGGATCTGAGCACCTATGGACCTGTCCGGAGTGCAATGAAGATACCCCAACTGATAACTAATAACTGATAGGGTCCAATCATTATCATCTTTTTAAGATAAGGTCTTCTCTTTATCATCTTCCTAAGTTAGTTTTCAATCTTTATTATCTTCCAAAGTTAGAGTCTCCTCTTTACAATCTTCATAAGTAGAGATCAAATCATTATCATCTTCCTAAGTTAGGGTCCAATAATTATCATCTTTCTAAGTTAGGGTCTAATAATTATCATCTTTCTAAGTTAGGATCCAATAATTATCATCTTTCTAAGTTAGGGTCCAATAATTATCATCTTTCTAAGTTAGGGTCCAATAATTATCATCTTTCTAAGTTAGGATCCAATAATTATCATCTTTCTAAGTTAGGGTCGAATAATTATCATCTTTCTAAGTTAGGATCCAATAATTATCATCTTTCTAAGTTGGGATCCAATAATTATCATCTTTATAAGTTAGGGTCCAATAATTATCATCTTTCTAAGTTAGGGTCCAATAATTATCATCTTTCTAAGTTAGGATCCAATCATTATCATCTTTCTAAGTTAGGATCCAATCATTATCATCTTTCTAAGTTAGGATCCAATCATTATCATCTTTCTAAGTTAGGGTGTAATCTTTATCATCTTCCTAAGTTAGGATCCAATCATTATCATCTTTCTAAGTTAGGATCCAATAATTATCATCTTTCTAAGTTAGGATCCAATCATTATCATCTTCCTAAGTTAGGATCCAATCATTATCATCTTCCTAAGTTAGGATCTAATCATTATCATCTTTCTAAGTTAGGATCCAATCATTATCATCTTCCTAAGTTAGGATCCAATCATTATCATCTTCCTAAGTTAGGATCCAATCATTATCATCCTCCTAAGTTAGAGTCCTCTCTTTCTCACCATCCTAAGTTAAGGTAAAGTCATTATCACCCCAACAAACTAATGTATCAGTGATTATTAAATATTACCTACTACAGGTATCGTCCTGGCGATGACAACCCTGGGACCAGCAGTCGGTTACTTAATGGGGGGTGTTTTTACCCGCATGTACGTCACGCTTGAAGGTACATAATCCATCTTTTCAACAGTTTAATACCTATGGTTAGGATTGGTTTTCTTTGTTTGTTTGTGTGTATGTGTTTGTTTGTTTGTTTGTTTGTTTGTTTGTTTGTGTTGCGTTCACTCACATGAACTCAAACATATTCCATACAAGTGTTACTACTTCTAGTGTACTGGACTGATTTTTACTTTCCCTATTACCAGTGTCCCTCGCCATCAGGCGAACCTTCTACGACTTCTGGGGTACTTGTAATTGACGAGACGACGAGAAGTCACCGTTATAGTCCAATTGACCGGTGTAGGAGTTGAACCTGCGACCTCAGCATCAACACACCGGAAGTTTAAAGGGAACGTTGTTATCCATTCTGAAATGCTAACATGCACACATGTTGTCTCTGGCTGTTCTTAAAGACTGAATTTTACAACTGGCATCTGGCCGTCTAGACAGACGACAGTTTGTTACACTGTGTTGGCACCTGGCCGTCTAGACAGACGACAGTTTGTTACACTGTGTTGGCACCTGGCCGTCTAGACAGACGACAGTTTGTTACATTGTGTTGGCACCTGGCCGTCTAGACAGACGACAGTTTGTTACACTGTGTTGGCACCTGGCCGTCTAGACAGACGACATTTTGTTACACTGTGTTGGCACCTGGCCGTCTAGACAGACGACAGTTTGTTACACTGTGTTGGCACTTGGCCGTCTAGAAGACGACAGTTTGTTACACTGTGTTGTCACCTGGCCGTCTAGACAGACGACAGTTTGTTACACTGTGTTGGCACCTGGCCGTCTAGACAGACGACAGTTTGTTACACTGTGTTGGCACCTGGCCGTCTAGACAGACGACAGTTTGTTACACTGTGTTGGCACCTGGCCGTCTAGACAGACGACAGTTTGTTACACTGTGTTGGCACCTGGCCGTCTAGACAGACGACAGTTTGTTACACTGTGTTGGTATCTGGCCGTCTAGACAGACGACAGTTTGTTACACTGTGTTGGTATCTGGCCGTCTAGACAGACGACAGTTTGTTACACTGTGTTGGTATCTGGCCGTCTAGACAGACGACAGTTTGTTACACTGTGTTGGTATCTGGCCGTCTAGACAGACGACAGTTTGTTACACTGTGTTGGCACCTGGCCGTCTAGACAGACGACAGTTTGTTACACTGTGTTGGCACCTGGCCGTCTAGACAGACGACAGTTTGTTACACTGTGTTGGTATCTGGCCGTCTAGACAGATGACAGTTTGTTACACTGTGTTGGCACCTGGCCGTCTAGACAGACGACAGTTTGTTACACTGTGTTGGCACCTGGCCGTCTAGACAGACGACAGTTTGTTACACTGTGTTGGTATCTGGCCGTCTAGACAGACGACAGTTTGTTACACTGTGTTGGTATCTGGCCGTCTAGACAGACGACAGTTTGTTACACTGTGTTGGTATCTGGCCGTCTAGACAGATCAAAGTTTGTTACACTGTGTTGGTATCTGGCCGTCTAGACAGATGACAGTTTGTTACACTGTGTTGGTATCTCGCCGTCTAGACAGATCAAAGTTTGTTACACTGAGTTGGCACCTGGCCGTCTAGACAGATCAAAGTTTGTTACACTGTGTTGGTATCTGGCCGTCTATACAGATCAAAGTTTGTTACACTGTGTTGGTATCTCGCCGTCTAGACAGATCAAAGTTTGTTACACTGAGTTGGTATCTGGCCGTCTAGACAGATCAAAGTTTGTTACACTGTGCTGGTATCTGGCCGTCTAGACAGATGACAGTTTGTTACACTGTGTTGGCACCTGGCCGTCTAGACAGACGACAGTTTGTTACACTGTGTTGGTATCTGGCCGTCTAGACAGACGACAGTTTGTTACACTGTGTTGGTATCTGGCCGTCTAGACAGACGACAGTTTGTTACACTGTGTTGGTATCTGGCCGTCTAGACAGATCAAAGTTTGTTACACTGTGTTGGTATCTGGCCGTCTATACAGATCAAAGTTTGTTACACTGTGTTGGTATCTCGCCGTCTAGACAGATCAAAGTTTGTTACACTGAGTTGGTATCTGGCCGTCTAGACAGATCAAAGTTTGTTACACTGTGCTGGTATCTGGCCGTCTAGACAGATGACAGTTTGTTACACTGTGCTTCACAAAGGGCATAATAACTACAACCCATGGCGGTAGCGAATGTGACTGATCAGTCCAATTCGGGCTGTAAATGTTCGTCCACAACGAAAACTGAATTGTAACTCTCAAGTCAACCTATTGACGTTTTACAAGTCACCTTGCTCGAACCTGTCGTGTGTGTGTGTGTGTGTGTGTGTGTGTGTGCGTGCGTGCGTGCGTGTGCACGCGTGTGTGTGTGTGTGTGTGTGTGTGTGTGTGTGTGTGTGTGTGTGTGTGTGTGTGTGTGTGAAGTGCTAGAACCCTCACAGCTATTGGCGTTGAGGCGGTCTGGAAATGGCTTGCATATCTCGGAGATGTTGAAATTATTCTCCCGATCAGCTACTGGAGTACCTTATCCACGGGATGGGTGTTGTAGAGCTCTCCTTCCCCTCTACAAGTTCTAAAGTCAACGGGGTGAGCAAGGCCAGTACTGGAACTTGGCATCAACGGAGAGTGTAACCAGATCATTATTGCTCCATGCGTTTGGGGGTCTTCCTCTTTTTCATGTGATTCGTGGATTCCAGACAAAAGCGTTTCTAGTTACACTATTCACGGGTTTGCTCAATGACTTTCCAATGTATTTTTATGTGAATACTTGGGAAGGTAATAGATGGTTTTCCATTTGCTTTCACATCCATACAAGGGTACGCTACCTCTGTCATTACCTCTGTGTGTGAACGCGTGTGTGTGTGTGTGTGTGTGTGTGTGTTTGTAATTATCCATCTGTCTGCTTGCATGACTGTCTTTCTATGTGGTGTTATGTCTGTCTGTATTCCTGTTTGTGAGTCTATTATCTGTCTCGCTGTCGTGTTCTGCTGACGATGGTCGGGTCGGTAATTCTACTATACTGTTGTAACATGTCAAGACAGTGTGTAACATATGACTCCCAATATTCCCATTATTCCTATTACTCCCAATACTCTCATTACGCTCAATACCCATGTCCCAGACACGGAGTTAACGCCACGTCACCCAAAATGGATCGGAGCCTGGTGGTTGGGCTACTTGGTTTTTGGCGTCCTGTCTCTGGCCGCGGCTGTACCGCTCTTCTGTTTCCCGCGGAGACTGCCAAGAAACAAGGCCAAGGTCACACTGTCAGACGACGAGAGTACTAGGTAACTAGAGGAAGTTATCGTCGTCGTATTTGTGGTTGTGGTTGTCGTTGTCGTTGTCGTTGTGGTTGTGATTGTTGTTGTTGTTGGTGGTGGTGGTGGTGGAGGCGGCGGTGGTGATGGTGGTGGTGGCGGCGGCGATGGTGATGGTGGTGGTGGTGGTGGCGGCGGCGGTGGTGATGGTGGTGGTGGTGGTGGTGGTGGTGGTGGCGGCGGCGGCGGCGATGGTGGTGATGGTGGTGGTGATGGTGGTGGTGGTGGTGGTGATTTTGTTGTTGTTTATAGTTTTGATGGTGTTGTTGTTGTTGTTGTTGTTGTTGTTGTTGTTATTGTTGTTGTTAGTGGTGGTGGTGGTGGTGGTGGTGGTGGTGGTATTGATGGTTATAGTGGAGTTGGGATTGCTGTTGCTGGTAGTGGTAGTAGTCCGGTTAGCGGGGTAGGGGTATCCCCTATCAAAGGGGATGTAAGACGCCTCCTTTCCTCCGTTAGTCTACGGGACACCCTTGGGCAAGGTGGAGTACCCGTTTAGCCCCCCGATCAGGGTTACGTGAAGCCAAGTAAGCAGGTGGTGGATGGAGCGTGAGAGCAGCCGACAGATTGTTGTTGGTTATGGTCTTGCACTCTGCGGCGATAGGCAGATGATCTCATCAGTAGAGACAATGGCTATGGCCACCGACTAATACAGTCACTGCCCAGAAGGAAAGCAATGGCAAACTACCTTCTGCAAAACTTGCCAAGAAACCATAGCACCAATGAAAGAAAACATAATAAGAAAGAGATCTGGTGGCGAAACCCCCAGGCCACGCAGATCAGATAACACTGGGGAAGAGTGTGACACAGGGACCAGTACTAGTAATCGTGATGACGGAGTTAATCCTGACTGTGTTACCAAGGAAATCCCCTGTGTCAGACTAAGAAAGAGAGTGAGAATAGCAACGTGGAATGTGAGAAATCTGTATGAGGGAAAGTTTAAAGTAGTGTGTAATGAGATTGAGAGGTTAAACATTCAAATTTTAGGAATTAGTGAACATCGCTGGAGCGGCAAGGGACATTTTACAACTGAAAATGGAAGTCTTTTCATTTATTCTGGTAGAGACGCCGGAGGCCAGAGTGGAGTGGCATTTTGTTTAGATAAGACAACTGCAAAATCTTTAATGGGATATAATCCAGTTAATGATAGAATCCTCACTATTAGACTTAAAGGCCGTCCAAAAAACACAACTCTCATACAGATATATGCACCTACTTCAACAGCAGAGGAGGACGAAATTGAAGATTTTTACAACACACTACAAGACACATTAAATAAGATTGGTCATAATGATATAACAATAATAATGGGAGATTTTAATGCAAAAGTAGGTGCAGGAAGAGCTGAAAATGAGAGACACGTTTTAGGAAAATTTGGATTAGGAAATAGAAATGAAGCAGGTGACAAATTAATTGAATTTTGCACAGAAAATGAGTTAACGATAGCCAACACGCTTTTTAAACAACATCCAAGAAGACTCTTCACATGGAAGTCTCCAGACAGTATTACCAAAAATCAGATAGATTATATTTTAATACAAAGAAGATGGAGATCAAGCATAACATCTGCAAAAATCCTACGTAGTGCAGACTGTGATACAGATCATCAGTTATTAGAAGCAGATCTGAAATTAAAACTCAAAAAGCTTATCCGAGGACCAAGGCCACTTCGTTTTGATCTCACAAAAATACCGGATGCATACACCGTAGAAGTTAGGAATCGCTTTGGGGTCTTGATGTCTGTACAAGAAGAAATGACACCTGATGAACTGGCAGTACAAGCTAGAGATATCTTGATAACTGCAGCCAAAGATTTAATCCCGACCAAGAAAAAGCAACTTAAGCCATGGATTACATCAGACACATTAGAATTAATAAAATAACGAAGGGAACTGAAACAGAAAGGAGGTGAATCCGATAACAGCAGGATGAAGTATAAATCTTTAACTCGAGAAATAAGAAAGAACACAATAAAGGACAAAAATCAATATATACAAGATTGCTGTACCCGAATAGAGCAATATCATAAGACTGGAAGAGATTATGAAATGTTCAAAGAAATGAAGTTATTGACAAGAAATGTTCAACCTCAATTGAATGTTATCTGTGACAAGATGGGAAATACCTTAACAGAATCTAGACAAATTCTAGAAAGATGGCAGGAGTACTGCAGTGGAATGTATGATATGAGTGACAGTGAGGATATGAATGACGTACATGAGCCAATGGCAGCAGAGACAGAACCTGAATGCTCATTAGATGAAATTTCTTGGGCTATAAAGAACCTGAAGAATGGTAAATCACCTGGATGTGATGAGATACCAGCTGAACTAATTAAAGCGGGAGGAGAAGAAAGCATACACATATATCATGCATTATGTACAAAGATTTGGAAATATGGTATATGGCCAAAAGATTGGAAGAGAACTATCTTCATTCCAATACCAAAAAAGGGCAACCTGAAATTATGCACCAACTATAGAACTGTTGCCCTGATCAGTCATGCAAGTAAAATTCTACTAAAAGTCATAATGGGAAGACTTTGTAAGAAAATGGAAGAAGAGATTAACGTAGTTCAAGCTGGATTTAGACAAGGAAGAGGAACAAGAGATCACATATTCAACATTCGTTTAATAATAGAGAAGTGCAGAGAATTTAATGTAAACCTATTCTCATGTTTTGTGGATTATTCAAAAGCATTTGACTGTGTACAACATCAGAAACTTTGGGAAATCATGAGGAATATGGGCTTTCCATCACATGTAGTACAACTAATAAAAATGCTCTATCTAGACCAACAAGCAGCAGTTAGAATAGATGGCGAGGCATCAGATTGGTTTAACATCAAGCAAGGAGTCCGTCAGGGCTGCGTGCTGTCACCCTATTTGTTTAATCTGTACGCTGAAAATATAATGAGAAATGTAAGAGATGATATAAACAGGGAGCTATATGATGCCCTAAATATCGGTGGTCATGACACACCAGAGATTCAGTATGCTGATGATACAGTATTACTATCCACAACACAGAATGGCATAGAAAACCTAATAGCTTCAACCCAATTGAATAGTGAAAATCACAACTTATATCTTAACATAGCAAAAACAAAGATAATGCATACAGATAAAACTACTATGGAGAAAGAAATATACATTAATGGGGAAAAATTGGCGGTAGTGGAAAATATTGAATATCTTGATTCATTGATTACCAACAACGGTGACACAATGAAAGAAATTAAACGGCGACTATCAATTGCTCTTCAAAGACTAAAACAGCTGAATAAATTATGGAGTGGGACAGATAGAACTACAAAAATTAGATTTTTAAGAGCATGCATCTTTCCCATTGCAACATACGCCTGTGAGACATGGACACTTACTAAACAAGCTGAACAGCGCATAAACGCCTTTGAATATAAATTTTATAGACGAGTTCTAAGAATATCTTGGGTAAAGAAAAGAACAAATGCATCCATACTTCAAAAGTTGAATATTGAAGAAGGTTGGCTATTAAAGACGATAAAACAAAGAAAACTGAAATATTTTGGTCACTTGAAACGTCACGAAAGTCTGGAGAGAACAATATCAATCAATCAATCAATCATGTGCCATGCCGGAAAGCGTGGGCGGTCATGATTCGCCATTTCACTCGATCACCAGAGTCGTGGATCAGCTCTGTGTTCCTGTCTCGTCCATGCCATGTGGCCAAGCCATCCAGGTATTTTCCTCTCGGTCTTCCTCTTGGTCTGTTCCCCTCTATCTTGCCAGTTGTCACTAAGTTCTCCATTCCATTTCTTCTCATAACATGTCCAAAAAATTTTGACTGTCTACGTCTAATTTCTCTAATCAATCTATGATTTTCATTTGTCTCTTGTAGTACTTGGTTATTGGTTTTTCTATCTGTCCATGGTATTAATAATGGAGGGGTATATGTCTGGGAAGAGAGGAAGAGGAAGGCCAAAGAGAAGATGGGTGCAGGATGTGGCGGATGATCTCCAGATGGGTATATCAGACGCGGGACATCTTGCTTATGATCGAGAGGTTTTCCGGAAGGTTGTTATGGAAGCGAGGTTCTGCAAAGGACATGCTACTGAATGAATGAATGAATGAATGGTAGTGGTAGTGGTGTTATTGTGGTTGTGGTTGTGATTGTTGTTGTTGTTGTTGCTAGTGGCGGTGGTGGTGGCGGTGGTGGTGGTGGTGGTGGTGGTGGTGGTGGTTGCGGCGGCGGTGGTGGTGGTGGTGGTTGTGGTGGTGGCGGTGGTGGTGGTGGTGGTGGTGGTGGTGGTGGTGGTGGTGGTTGCGGCGGCGGTGGTGTTGTTAGTGGTGGTGGTGGTGGTGGTGGTGGTGGTTGTTGCGGCGGCGGTGGTGGTGGTGGTTGTTGGTGGTGGCGGCGGCGGCGGTGGTGTTATTAGTGGTGGTGGTGGTGGTGGTGGTGGTGGTGGTGGTGGTGGTGGTGGTGGTTGTTGGTGGTGGCGGCGGCGGCGGTGGTGTTATTAGTGGTTGTGGTGGTGGTGGTGGTGGTGGTGGTGGTGGTGGTGGTGGTGGTGATGGTTATAGTGGAGTTAGGATTGCTGTTGCTGGTAGTGGTTGTGGTAGTGGTGTTATTGTTGTTCATATCGTTGCTGGTGTTGTTGCTGCTTTTGTTGGTGGTATTTTGCGACTGCTCTATTTAAAAAAAAAATAGTTTATGGTATCTAATAAGAATGGGGTGACGGGGTAGATGTAGGGGTTACACCCCTATCAAAGTACAAGTAAAGCAAGTCCTTCTCTCCTTTAGCCTTGGAACTCCCTTGGACTAGATGAACTCCCATTCCCCTCCCCCGCCCACCCCGCCTTTCCACCTCCCGTCTAGCCCCTGCCAGATAGACGTGCAAAGACGTAAGCACGTGGTGGATTGAGCTGAGTGCAGTTGACACGTTATCTTCTTCTTTTGCCCTCCCTCTCTCCCCTCCTGGGCCATAGGTCCTCAACTAATTCACTGTTATTAGTGTTGGAACTCATCGCTATCTGCTGAGGATGGGGACGGAGCGCTTATGGGAATGTCCCGAATGCTGTGATGTCGGTTCCTAAATAAATCAATCAATCTAATTCACTGCAAGCCCCCCTATCTTTAGCTGTCCCATGCAGCTCTGCCCATGTCCTCCCATATTATTCATGTCTGTCTCTATTTCTCTTCTCCGTGCACTTTAGGTCCTCCGCAATGTCTGTTGTCATGTGATTTCCAGATTCAGAATTTTCTAATTATACTATTCCCAGTTTCTTCAATGTATGCTGGCCTCGCTTCAGGGGTCACAAATTGTGAGAATTGTGTGGGTTTAGTGCCCTGGTCGTGCGGGACTGTGGGGAAATGAACAGTCTAATAGGCTGGCAGGTAGTGCACCTCTCGGTGATAGATTACCTATGGACAAGGCAGAGGTGGTCGTGCACCTGTGAGACCAAGTGGAGAAAGCGGGAGAACAAATTGAGAACCCATATGTGGACAGAATGATATGGCGGGGGATCGGTAGGTATTCTTAACGAACCTCAAAACTGAGAGGTAAGACCAGGAGAACCTTCATTCAGATGGTAGCTGGAACGACTGGCAGTATGACTCCTCGTTTGCTGTTGAACGAAGGGACAGAGTGCGTGTGGGTATGTCCTGAGTGCAGTGATGTCGGTTCTTAGCTCAACTCAACTCGTCAATGAGTTTACTGCTGTTCAGTATCAGCAGCACTCTTCACCTCTTGGATCACTGGTAATTGTGGTTTTCGCTCCATGAGCTCCCCATGCCTTCTATTTCCTTCTATCTTTCCCAGGCATCAATTAATGAATGCGTGTCGTTTATTTGTTATCGTTGTGGTCATTCTTTGGGTGTCTGATCCCAGGGATCCTAGGGAGTCTTCGTGTCTAAGTTCGGTATTAAGTTTAATTTCTGTTGACTGGTAAACATGTCCTGGTGCTATAAAAGCTCATCAAATCTGTTGTATTCTTAATATATTTGCACATGTTTCACCTTTTGTGTCTATATTGCTACCTAAGGAACTGCATGAGTCTGTCTGTACATATAATCGCAAAATATTCGAACGCTATCTCAGTACATATTTTTTTAAAGTTAGTTGTATATCCTTTACAGGACGTTGCAGTCAATAACAGCATTTTTTTGTTTTTGTTTTGCTGTTGTGATCTCTTGGCAAATTTATTGGTTAATCATTCTACACAGATGACAGGCGTATTTTTTTTCGTATATCCTTCACAGGACATTGGAGTCGACATTTTTCAGCTGCTGTTGATGTCTTGGCAAGTTTTACGTTCAGTAGTTTGCCATTCCTTTCTGAACGACCGGCTCATATAACCTCCGTAAGTAACCAACTCGACGCGATCCGCTGCCGAATCTCGCGCAGCTGTGTTTCGTACGAGAGTATACAGGATTACGAACAACGTCCTTTACCCCTACGCCAGGAGATCGGCTGATAATTTATTTATTTTTTTCACGTTTCCATCCTGTTTCAGTATATTCCGGTCAACACCAGCATCTTTCAGCTGTATGTTGATTCCTAGGCTAGATTACGCTCATCAGCACGCCACGACTTTCTGAGCGACCGGCTCCATACTCTCATAAGTCACTGGCGCGACTCGAACCACTTCTAATTCTCGTGCGCTCCCGTCAACCACGAGAGTATTCGAGGTTAACGGAGAGAAAGCTGCTAACCCCTCGGCCAGGGAGTCGGCATGATAGACATATTAAGGAAGTTAAATGTGGAATAGCCGAAGTAAGGGCAGAATTTCATGATATTCTCTGCAATTTATATTTTTCAACTGAGTATTTCTCATCTGAGTATTTCTCAACTGAGTATTTCTCAAATGAGTATTTCTCAACTGAGTATTTCTCAACTGAGTATTTCTCATCTGAGTATTTCTCAACTGAGTATTTCTCAACTGAATATTTCTCAACTGAGTATTTCTCATCTGAGTATTTCTCAACAGAGTGTTTTTCAACATATTGTTCATCTGGTGTTGATACACGATAAGGCAGTGGATTGCACGAAGAGCTTCAACACAAACATGCGGAATACCACAGTGCTAGACGACTGGCTTCATACATACTTGTAACCACAACTTCAGCCCTGGAAAAGATGATGGGCAGCTCAAAACGATGGCTTGATTACTCTAGAAAATATATATGGAAAGTTATACATCTACGCCTTCTCCATTTTCCCATCCCGCCATGAGGGTTGAACGAAAGGTGCTACAGATGTGATCCGTGTGACAGTGGTGGGATGCCCGCAACACCTTCCACCTCTTAACTGAGAATGGTGGGTCCATCCATCCATCCATCATGTGCCATGCCGATAAGCGTGGGTGGTCATGTTTTGCCATCTCACTCGATCACCAGAGTCGTGGATCAGCTCCGTGTTTCTGTCTCAACCATACCACGCGGCCAAGCCATCCAGGTATTTACTTCTCGGTCTTCCCCTTGGTCTCTCCCCTACGATCTTGCCAGTTGTCACCAAATTCTCCAATTCATTTCTTCTCATAACATGCCCCCAAAAAATTGACTATCTACGTCTTATGTCTCTAATCAGTTTACGATCTTCATTTGTTTCTTGAAGGACTGGTTCATTGGTCTTTCTGTCTGCCCATGGTATTCTTTGCATTTTCCTCAGAAACCACATTTCCACTGCCATCATATGTTTTTCAGCTTGACTGCTCATTGCCCATGCTTCACATCTATACAAAAGTACAGGTTCTATGTAGCACTTCAATACTTTTTCTCGTATCAATTGATATCTTTTTATTGGTCAGTATGGGTAACACACGAGAAATAACATGAGAAATAACACAAGAAATAAAATGAGAAATAACACGAGAAATAACATCAGAAATAACACGACAAATAAAATGAGAAATAACACTAGAAATAACATCAGAAATAAAACGAGAAATAAAATGAGAAGTAACACTAGAAATGACATCAGAAATACCACTAAAAATAACTCCAGACACAAGGTTTTCCCACGATTGTTATGTCCTTGCAGGAAAGTAGGGATCAACAGCCTGACGGTGGCCGAACTTCCGTTGCACAAGTCTGCTATAGTGGACCCCCAAGGTCAAGGAACATCTCTCAGAAGGAGGTTGAAGTTCATATGGAGACACTCCAGAGGTTGGTGATCCTTGTCTGCATGTTTGTTAGCTTGCTTGCTTAAAAAAAACGGTTGTTTTTTTCCAGGGTCTGTTCAACTGTCATTCAATTGATGTGTTATATTTGGGGCACAATGCTATATTTTATATTACGTTAGATAGTGATCCTTTCCAAAGAAGAAGTTGGTAAGTGGATGTATTGTCACCAGGTGGTTAGTCCGTAAGAAATTAATTAGGAGAGACTAAGTACTTTATTCAGATGTCGTAGTTCATGAATAAATTGTACACGATGTTAAACCATGAGGAAGGTTTCTTCTAGTTAAACAACTGGTCTAATGTGTAAGCATTAGACCTAGGTTGTACAATTTATTTCTTAAGGAGTTAAACTACATCAGCCGTGATTTAGAACTGTGATTTAGAAAGCTAATAATACTTAGTTCAATAAGAATAAACTATTTTATAAGTGCCAACACTGGTAAGAGAAATTAGTGTAATGTGTAACAGAAAAGTACATGAGCACATGAGATGTAAATAGATTTCAATATGTATCAGAATTGTGTGTGTTGGGAGAAAGCACCCATGTGGTGAGTCAAATGTATTTTCATTGTTATTAAACATGTGGATTTATCATTTGTGAGGCACATGATAATGTCTAATCATCACCCCTGCAGGTGTGATTATTATCAATTATGAAGGAATATGGATTGGTTGTATGACATAATTCTATGTATTTGATGAGAGCATGCATGTGGTGATTCATGTGTAATTTCAGTATTGTTAAACATGAGGAATCATCAGTTTTGAATCTCATAATTATGCCTAATTATCATCTATACAATTATTATGTCTTATGAAGGATGGTGGAATGAGTGAGATTCCATTGTAATTTCATTGATATCAAATCTGTTAATTTATCATTTGTAAAATCACATCAGTATGCTTACTTATCATCCATGCACATAATATGTCTGATGAATGATGAGAATCAGTGAGATGAAGAGGCGTGCTGAGATGGAGTATAAATAATCAATCAATCTCAAGATGGAAGGCATTTTGATGTATAATGCCCTGTCTATCAGAAAAGAACGTGTTAATGATAACCCATACACTAATAAATAATTTAGTGCACTCCGACGAATGACACCTCTCTGTATTCCATATCACTCATGTTACAATCATATAGTTTTGTGTCCTTAATGATGATGATGATGATGATGATGATGATGATGATGATGATGATGATGATGATGATGATGATGATGATGATGATGATGGTGGTGGTGGTGGTGGTGGTGGCGGTGGCGGTGGCGGTGGCGATGGCGATGGTGATGGCGGTGATGGTGATGGTGATGGTGATGGTGATGGCGATGGCGATGATGATGGTGATGGTGATGGCGATGGCGATGATGATGATGATGATGATGATGATGATGATGATGATGATGATGATGATGATGATGATGATGATGATGATGATGATGATGATGGTGGTGGTGGTGGTGGTGGTGGTGGCGGTGGCGGTGGCGATGGCGATGGTGATGGTGGTGATGGTGATGGTGATGGTGATGGTGATGGTGATGGCGATGGCGATGATGATGGTGATGGTGATGGCGATGGCGATGATGATGATGATGATGATGATGATGATGATGATGATGATGATGATGATGAATGAGGTAAAAACTTATTACATACATGGTGAAAAGGAGGGAACATACTCGCCTTGAAACTTTTGATTAGAAAAGAATGCACCTGAAGGTTATACAAGAGATGTTACCATAATGTACTTACATTGTTTATAGCCAAATACTCATTGCAATGGGGAATGATTTTACAACCCATAATGTATGAGACCTTTTTCTTATAAGGGAAGGAGATCTAGAGAAACTAATTATGTACAGAAGATAAAGGAGAACATAGTTGTCAAATTTCAAATCAATCAAGGTATTATTCAACCTGTAGACCATTAAGGATAGGCATGGGAGAAGACGACACTGCTAGTCTAAACCTTGAGTGCCATATAATGACGGATTGGATGGAGAACAACCAATTTTGTTGTGGGTAACTATTTGAGGGCACCAAGACTCTGTTCCTTACACTTTTTATTTTCTTAGGATCACAATTCTTTTATGTAATTTTCTTTGTGGTTTTCTTGAAAGTGTACAGCGTTTCATTTCTGATATTAACATTGATGATATCATTAGATTTATGATGGATGCTGAAATTTCAGATAGTGGCTAGATCTATCTAGATCCAGACCTGACTTTGTGAATGTAGCAGTTTGACTGAGTAAGGCAGCTGATATAGTGAGGCCAAATACTAGTCCAAAGCAACTTCCTGCCCAGGTCCGAAAGCAAAAAGAAGAAGAAAATAGGTACACGACATCACAACATAATTTGAAAGACAGTACACAAAACCCTTTGTTACTGACGACAGACTTAGCCACAGAACAAAAACAAGAACCCCACATTACAAGCTTGTTTCAAGAACATAAACAAGCCAGCTAAACAAGCAAAACATGGTAAATGGGAATTTATCTTAGATAACAACATACTTACCAGGCAACACTACTCTTCCAAACAGTGATGCCTAGTCAATATTTCAGCGATGCACTGAAACTTGCACATGACTCCCCACTTGCAAGTCAGATGGGGATAGCCAGAACCACACACAGAATTTTGGCACAATTCTACTGGCCTGGCTATTCGAACGCTGAAATATAAGACTGGGTCCAGTGGGACAGGGCTGTAGAAGGTGACTGGGTCTAGAGGGACATGGCTGTAGAAGGTGACTGGGTCAGTGGGACATGGCTGTAGTAGAGGACTTCCTGTGTTCTTTTACTGAAGTTTATTGCTGGAGGATGTATTAAGGAGGTTAGGTTTAGAATAACGCAAGCAACGTCAGAATTTCACTAGATGAAGGATATTCTCTGCAATTTGTTTGTACTTAACTGGGTATTTCACACAATTTTCTCAACTATTTCTCAACAACTTTGGGATGATGTGTATCATGTGGGAGAACAGATAGACCATCACAGCCTGGAGAGAATGGTGCTGCAGGAAGTGACCAGAGGATCTGGCCAACACTCAGGCCTTCGAGGAAAGGTTTGACGGAACCATAATCAGATTGCTACTGTGTACTATTAGTATTCGAACTCTTCACTGGCTGTTGAAGATGAATATTGTTTAGCTGCTTGTTATTTAATAGGCAAGTTTACGGTCAGTAGTTTGCCATTGCTTTCTGAGAGACCGACGCTCATATCTTTCTTAGAAATCAACACACGGTGGTCTGCTTCCAAATAACCTAGTACAGTTTTCGAACGCGGGAGGAAGGATTGTGAATCGCGTTCGCTACCTCTTTGCCACAGATTCGGACCTTCGCCACAGACGCCGGTCAACCACACAGACACCGGCCTTCTCTACAGTCGCTAGCCTTCGCCACAGACGCCAGCCTTATCTGCAGTCACTAGTCTTCGCCACAGACGCCAGCCTTCTCTACAGTCGCTAGCCTTCTCTATAGTTGCTAGCCTTCTCTACAGTCGCTAGCCTTCGCCACAGTCGCCAGCCTTCTCTATAGTCACCAGCCTTCCCTACAGTCGCTAGAATTCGCCACAAACGCCAGCCTTCGCCACAGACGCCAGCCTTCTCTACAGTCGCCAGCTTTATCTACAGTCGCTAGCCTTCGCCACAATCACCAGCCTTCTCTACAGTCGCTAGCCTTCTCTACAGTCGCTAGGCTTCGCCACAGACGCCAGCCTTCTCTACAGTCGCTAGCCTTCTCTACAGTCGCTAGCCTTCTTCACAGACGTCAGCCTTCGCCACAGACGCCAGCCTTCTCTACAGTTGCTAGCCTTCGCCACAGACGCCAGCCTTCTCTACAGTCGCTAGCCTTCGCCACAGACGCAAGCCTTCTCTACAGTTGCTAGCCTTCGCCACAGACGCCAGCCTTCTCTACAGCCGCTAGCCTTCGCCACAGACGCCAGCCTTCGCCACAGATGCCAGCCTTCTCTACAGTCGCCAACCTTCTCTACAGTCGCTGGCCTTCTCTACAGTCGCCAGCCTTCGCCACAAACGCCAGCCTTCTCTACAGTCGCCAGCCATCTCTACAGTCGCTAGCCTTCTCTACAGTCGCTAGCCTTCGCCATAGACGAAAGCCTTCTCTACAGTCGCCAGCCTTCTCTACAGTCGCTAGCCTTCGCCATAGACGAAAGCCTTCTCTACAGTCGCTAGCCTTTGCCTTAGACGCCAGCCTTCGTCACAGACGCCAGCCTTCGCCACAGATTCCAGCCTTCTTTACAGTCGCCAGCCTTCTCTACAGTCGCTAGCCTTCGCCACAGACGCCAGCCTTCTCTACAGTCGCTAGCCTTCTCTACAGTCGCTAGCCTTCTCTACAGTCGCTAGCCTTCTCTACAGTCGTTAGCCTTCTCTACAGTCGCTAGCCTTCTCTACAGTCGCTAGCCTTCTCTACAGTCGCTAGCCTTCTCTACAGTCGCTAGCCTTCTCTACAGTCGCTAGCCTTCTCTACAGTCGACGGCCTTCGCCACAGACGTCAGCCTTCGCCAAAAACGCCAGCCTTCTCTACAGTCGCTAGCCTTCGCCACAGACGCCAGCCTTCGCCACAGATTCCAGCCTTCTCTACAGTCGCCAGCCTTCTCTACAGTCGCCAGCCTTCTCTACAGTCGCTAGCCTTCGCCACAGACGCCAGCCTTCGCCACAGATTCCAGCCTTCTCTACAGTCGCCAGGGTTCTCTACAGTCGCTAGCCGTCGTCACAGACGCCAGCCTTCTCTACAGTCGCCAGCCTTCGCCACAGACGCAAGCCTTCGCCACAGTCGCCAGCCTTCTCTACAGTCGCTATCCTTCGCCACAGACGTCAGCCTTCGCCACAGTCACTAGCCTTCACCACAGACGCCAGCCTTCGCCACAGACGCCAGCCTTCTCTACAGTTGCTAGCCTTCTCTACAGTCACTAGCCTTCGCCACAGACGCCAGCCTTCTCTACAGTCGCCTGCCTTCTCTACAGTCACTAGCCTTCGCCACAGACGCCAGTCTTCGCCACAGACGCCAGCCTTCTCTACAGTCGCTAACCTTCGCCACAGACGCCAGCCTTCGCCACAGACGCCAGTCTTCTCTACAGTCGCCAGTCTTCTCTACAGTCGCTAGCCTTCGCCACAGACGTCAGCCTTCGCCACAAACGCCAGCCTTCTCTACAGTCGCTAGCCTTCGCCACAGATGCCAGCCTTCGCCACAGATTCCAGCCTTCTCTACAGTCGCCATCTTTCTCTACAGTCGCCAGCCTTCTCTACAGTCGCCAGCCTTCTCTACAGTCGCTAGCCATCGCCA
Organism: Cepaea nemoralis; assembly: GCA_014155875.1. Lineage (NCBI taxonomy): Eukaryota > Metazoa > Mollusca > Gastropoda > Stylommatophora > Helicidae > Cepaea > Cepaea nemoralis. The sequence continues at coordinate 92,726 of JACEFZ010019703.1, forward strand.
CAGACGCCAGACTTGTCTACAGTCGCTAGCCATCGCCACAGACGCCAGCCTTCTCTACAATTGCCAGCCTTCTCTACAGTCGCCAGCCTTCTCTACAGTCGCCAGCCTTCTCTACAGTCGCCAGCCTTCTCTACAGTCGCTAGCCATCGCCACAGACGCCAGCCTTCGCCACAGACGCCAGCCTTCTCTACAGTCGCCAGCCTTCTCTACAGTCGCTAGCCTTCGCCACAGACGCCAGCCTTCTCTACAGTCGCTAGCCTTCACCACAGACGCCAGCCTTCGCCACAGTCGCCAGCCTTCTCTACAGTCGCCAGCCTTCGCCACAGACGCCAGCCTTCGCCACAGACGCCAGCCTTCTCTACAGTCGCTAGCCTTCGCCACAGACGCCAGCCTTCGTCACAGTCGCTAGCCTTCGCAACAGACGCTAGCCTTCGCCACAGATGCCAGCCTTCTCTACAGTCGCTAGCTTTCTCTACAGTCACTAGCCTTCGCCACAGACGGCAACCTTCGCCACAGACGCCAGCCTTCTCTACAGTCGCTAGCCTTTTCTACAGTCACTAGCCTTCGCAACAGACGCTAGCCTTCGCCACAGACGCCAGCCTTCGCCACAGTCGCCAGCCTTCTCTACAGTCACTAGCCTTCGCCACAGACGCCAGCCTTCGCCACATTCGATAGCCTTCGCCACAGACGCCAGCCTTCGCCACAGACGCCAGCCTTCTCTACAGTCGCTAGCTTTCTCTACAGTCACTAGCCTTCGTCACAGACGGCAGCCTTCGCCACAGACGCCAGCCTTCTCTACAGTCGCTAGCCTTCTCTACAGTCACTAGCCTTAGCCACAGACGCTAGCCTTCGCCACAATCGCCAGCCTTCTCTACAGTAACTAGCCTTCGCCACAGTCACTCGCCTTCGCCACAGACGCCAGCCTTCGCCACAGACGCCAGCCTTTTCTACAGTCACTAGCCTTCGAACAGACGCCAGCCTTCACTACAGTCGCTAGCCTTCGCCACAGACGCCAGCCTTCGCCACAGTCCCTAGCCTTCACCACAGACGCCAGCCTTCGCCACAGACGCCAGCCTTCTCTACAGTCGCTAGCCTTCTCTACAGTCACTAGCCTTCGCCACAGACGCCAGCCTTCGCCACAGTCGCTAGCCTTCGCCACAGACGCCAGCCTTCGCCACAGACGCCAGCCTTCTCTACAGTCGCTAGCCTTCTTTACAGTCATTAGCCTTCACCACAGACTCCAGCCTTCGCCACAGACGCCAGCCTTCTCTACAGTCGCTAGCCTTCTCTACAGTCACTAGCCTTCGCCACAGACGCTAGCCTTCGTCACAGACGCCGGCCTTCTCTACAGTCACCAGCCTTCGCCACAGACGCTGGTGTTAGCAGTTTAATAACATTTAATGATAAAGGAAACAAAATATTAATGTTATCGTAAACGTTTAATGTTATCGTTTGTTATTCTCAGAATTCCTATCCACCTTCAGTCGACTGCTGACCAATCCAGTGTACATCTTTATGCTGGTTTTATCGTGTGGCATGGTGTTCTCCTCGGCCGGCACAGCAGCCTTCTCCTCTAAGTACTTGGAGAGTATGTTCCATCTGCCAACCCACACCGCCAACTTCGTTATGGGTGGGTAGGAAATAAAATGTTGCATGCTAGTTAGTCAGTTAGTCAGTTGGTCGGTCGGTCAGTCGGTCGGTCGGACGGTTGGACGGTTGGACGGTCGGTAGGTCGGTCTTAACATACGATAGTTTTTTAAAATGGAGTTATACCTCTCCATAGCACAAATCCTGGGCTGAATTTAGAGACCATGTGTTGCCCAACCAGCATGATCCCTCTCTCGGCCTGTCTAGAATACTCTAGAGGAAAGGTAACACCAATACGTCTGGAACAAGACAAGCTGCCGGATCAGCAAAGCAATGCCCTAACTGTACGATTGTCTGACCTTCCATCCTAGACCAGCTGCTGACCAAGGCTTAGGGCCTGGTCTGCCCTGCCGTGATATTTAGGTTGCCTTTGCTCGCACTAGGGTAAGGCTTAGCCGGCTTCGTGGCTTAGAAGTTATGACTTTTCTCCGTAATCTCGTATACTCTCGTCGGTAACGTGATGACGGTAAGAATCAGCAGTGGTTCGAATCGCATCGCTAACTTACTGGGTATATGAGTCGGCCGCTCAGAAAGCAATGGCAAACTACTGAACCTAATCTTGCCAAGAAATCAACATACAGCTGAAGGATGCTGGTGTTGACAGCGATGTCCTGTAAAGGATATTCTTCTTCAGCGTTCCGAGCCATTGAGGTTCTTTGCTGCAGATACAATCCGTCTCCATTCGTCTCTCTGGTGGACCTTCTCTTGCCAGTCGTTGATTCCAAGTGCTTGTAGGTCTGTACATGTATTATCTCTCCACCGCCTTCTTGGTCTACCTAGGGGTCTACGGTCATTTATTTCCTGTAAAGGATATGCACACAAAAAAATAAGGGTAAGGCTTGTACTATCCCAATTGCACTCCTCCATCCGAAGCCGTTGGCACAATGTGAGATGTCGAGTTTGGTGATCGCCTCCCAACATTCGGCGCTAACAGAAAGTAGGTAGTACCGTCTACTGTCATATGGTAGCTCAGTCATATCTGACTAAGACCCACCATCGGACGCTAACAGAAAGTAGGTAGTACAGTCTAATGTCATACGGTAGCTCAGTCATATCTGACTAAGACCCAACATCGGACGCTAACAGAAAGTAGGTAGTACAGTCTAATGTCATACGGTAGCTCAGTCATATCTGACTAAGACCCAACATCGGACGCTAACAGAAAGTAGGTAGTACAGTCTAATGTCATACGGTAGCTCAGTCATATCTGACTAAGACCCAATATCTGACGCTATATTAGTCATATTTTATAAAACCTGGCTTTCTGGGACAATCGTAACATCAGATGGAAGATACATAATTGAGATTAAGAGCAGAATCTCACTCAAATTTCTTGTCCTTTCCAAGACATGGCAATCAACCCCAGGTTGAATTTCAAGGCAATTGTACGTTCAGTTTTCATCATTGCTTTCGGAAACCAGAAGTCAACGTTTAAGTCCAACTTAATGCCGATATAGGGATTGAATGCCCTAACTTGCCATCAGCGCGCCGGAAGTTTCAGAGCGAGCGCTCTTTTCCCTTTGACCACGTCGATGTCTTAAGAACAGAATATGTCAAACAAAAGCCACATTCCAGAAAATGGAAAGTGTCTTATGCAAGAAATAATTACCACCAAATGTAAGAAAGAGTGTGCTTAAATGTTACATGGAACCTGTTTTGTTGTGTGGCAATGAATCGTGGACGCTAAATGAACAAATTAGGAAAAGCTTGGCAGCAACAGAGATGTGGTTCCTGAAACGAATGTTGCGAATTCCTTGGACTGCCTCGGTAACTAACAACGATTGTCCGATATGCTGGACTGGCTGAGGTTGTGGCATGGAGGAATATCATCAGCAGAGTCGATCCAGAACAACAAAGACCGAGATCTGTGGACAGAAATTAACGTCTACGCCAGCTGACAAAGAGCGTGATGATGATGATGATAATTAGATTCTTAGTTCAGAAAACTGAATCAACCCATTTTTGTGTAACTTGCAGCCGCGCAGACCCTGTGTACAGCTTTTGTGGGGTCGTTCTTGGGCGGGTATTTGACGCGACGTCTCAGGATGACTGCCAAGACGGGGGTCAAGTTCATTCTGATATCCATTTCTGTCAGTCTCCTTGCTCAGCTCTTGGGATTTGTTTTCCAGTGCGATCAACCGACTGTTTATAACTGGCCCAGGTGAGTTTTCAATCAATTGTGTCTGGTGATAAATGCCCAGGTGAGTTTTCAATCAATTGTGACTGTTGTAAAATGTTCAGGTGAATTTTCAATCATCTGTGACATCTGTAAAATGTCCAGGTGTGTTTTCAGTGAACTGTGTCAGAATCTCGAATGTTGCCAACCGAGATGCAGGAACATCGTTACGCCCGCCAGGCGAATAGTCCCCAGCCGGGATGCAGTAACATCGTTACGCCCGCCAGGCGAGTATTAGTTACCTGCCCGCGAGGTTGCTGGCTGACGTGACAGCCAGTCGTCAGGCAAGGACAAAGCAAGACGCACGCAGTCCTCGTGCGTCCATCCACAGAGGGAAAGCGCTTTGCGAGAAACAGACAGACAGCTGGGGTACTCGGACCAGACAGGACGTATGGGTAGAGAAAGGCTTTGTGTAGTTCTGTGCCCGAAAGTCGAGTGCTTGTACATCTTGTGAGATAGACTGTAAGCTGTGGGTTGTCTGTAAGTGTATTGATGTATAGTATATGTATTGTAATGATCATCACATGCCAAACTAGATCGTATTGCATGTGATCTGAGAGATACAATCATTGTAGATATTGTAAAATTTCACACCACCAAGGTGAGATGTGTGACAAGAACCCCGCATATCTTACATATCTACAGAACACCGTAAATAGACAAGATAAGGAACGTAAATCCTTCAGAAATTTACGTAAATGTTTCCTCTATAAGGCGTACGGGCATTATCGTCATGATTGTAAAGGAAAGCAAATGACCAAGAAAGCAAATGCCGCCTTATTTGATAGTTCATCGTCAGATGAAGAACAATCAGAGAAACACCATGTGAACTCAGCACAGGCCTTTGACATGTTTAACGCAAATAAATGTACTGTTTGTAATACCTTTTATGAAGATGGCATTTTGACATGCGGCCACTCCATTCCTATTGCCAATGAAGAAGCTAATTTGGTAATAGATTCGAAAGGCAGAATAAACATCCACCAGGGATATGTGAATGGCAAGCCTGCTACAGTCCTTCGGGACACCGGCAGTTCACTTATTGGACTAAATAGAAAGTTCATAATGCCTACAGACTATACAGGCAGGCACGTAACATGCAGAACATTCTCTGGAAATATTGAAAAATACCCATTAGCATGGGCATATATTCAAACACCTTTCCTCACTGGGAAAGTAAAATGCGCAGCATTAACTAACCCTGTGTGTGATATTATCATTGGAAATTTACCAGAGGTGAATGATATGCCTCATGATATAACATCTGTTTGCATTGATGAGAACTTAACATCATCACCATCACATGTCATCATTGATCATGCTGTACCACCAAATGAATGTATGGAAGCTAATGTAGCACTAAGATCTCATGACATCATTGATCAAACTGTTTCATCACCATCTTGCATCCTCACCAGGTACTATACCAGAGGTGACAGCACAACAGAGCAAACTGTTTTGCCGATTGAGTACCGTAAGCAAGCCTTACATCTTGCCCATGATATACCTCTTGCAGGGCATATGGCATACTCTAAGACCAGATCAAGATTACTTACACAGTTTTATTGGCCCAAATTCTGCAATGACATTAAGCAATATTGTAGAAGTTGTGACATCTGCCAAAAACTAGTGAAGAAAGGTAAACACCCACAGGCAAAATTACAGATTACTGACTTAGCCAGTCGACCTTTTGAGAAAATATCTGTCGACATAGTGGGCCCTCTTAATTAGATAACAACCAGAGGGAATAAATATATTATTACCATCATTGATTTATGTAGCCGCTGGCCGGAAGCGATTCCGTTAAAGAACATAACTGCCAATGATATAATGGAAGTTTTCTTCCATATATTTTCACGGATAGGATTTCCAGACATTTTCCTATCAGATAGGGGAAGCCAATTCATTGCCGCATCTACGCAAGCTGTCACCAAAATGTTAGGGGTGAAGCAATGTTTCAATTCTCCGTACCATCCTCACTCAAGTGGAATCATAGAAAAATTTAACGGAGATTTAAAGCATATGCTTGCTAACGTTACGCAAGAGCATCCCAACAACTGGGACGTATATTTGCCTGCTATACTTTTTGCTTATCGCGAGGTGCCACATTCTAGTACTGCTTTCTCTCCTTTTGACCTTATCTATAGTGCCAAACCACGTGGCCCATTGAGTATCTATCAGCATATGTTAACTGAAGCCACTCCTTTACTTAAACCCATATCATCATACGTATACGTTACATCATTGCGTGAAAGAATCATCAAATCTTGTATAATTGCAAAAGAAGCACTAAAACTATCTGGTGCTACATATAGACAATACGCAGACAGAGGTAACAGGACCATAACGTTGACACCTGGACAGGACGTACTTCTTATCTTACCTAGTGACCGACACTTATTGACTGACTCTTGGCAAGGACCATTTAAAGTATTAAGACAGATTTCAGCTGTAGACTATGAGATTCAAATAAAAGACAAACACAAAATATTCCACATCAATATGCTAAGACCATATTACAACAGAGACAACGAACAAGACGATACAACAGCCTGTACAGTGATAGTAGACCATGAAGATGACGAAGATAGTGACGAAATTCCAACACCTGCATTAGACACGAAAAACGACTTGAAAAAAATTAAAATCAACCCAAAGTTAACTCAAGCAGAAACAGACAGTTTCAAACATCTCATACAACAGTACAACACCATCTTCTCCAACAACCCAGGACAAATAGAATTAGTACAACATCACATCACACTCACGTCAAACACACCCATAAGATGCAGACCATACACCATTCCATTGCATTACAAAGAAAACTTACATCATGAAATCATTAGCTTAGAGAAAAACAACATCATTAGACGATCCCAATCACATTTTTCATCTCCAATTATCATGGTACGCAAAAAGGACAACACGATAAGACTCTGTGTCGACTATAGAAAATTAAATAAAATAACTCTTCTAGATCTAGAACCAATGTCCAACTCTGAAGATCTACTGACGGAACTGACAGACTCTAGATTCTTTACGAAGTTAGACATGACGAAAGGTTACTGGCAAAAAACGGTAGACGAACAGAGCAGACATCTGACAGAATTTGCCACACCTTGGGGACTGTACGAATGGTGCACACTTCCATTTGGGCTTGTCAATGCCCCAGCGACATTCGTACGTATGACACGAATTTTACTAGTGGACATACCAAATATTATCTGTTACATGGACGACATTTGTGTTCACACAAAGACAATGACAGACCACATAAAGACATTACAACAGACATTTGAACGGATCAGACAGCACGGACTGACGGTAAAGCCGACAAAAGTAGACATAGCCTATCAGGAAATATCTTTCTTGGGGTACAAAATATCTAATGGCTTTGTCACGACAGACGATAACATCGTGTCCAAAATACTGAAACTCTCACTTCCGACTACGAAAAAGCAAGTCAGAAGTGTGTTAGGACTACTAAATTATTATAGGCAGCTCATACCAGATTTTGCTGATCTGACTGAAATATTTACTAACCTACTAACGAAAGATAAACCTGAAAAGATTGTAAACAATGAATGCCTAAAATTTGCATTCCAGAAAGTGTTATCTTATTTTTCTGAGAATAGTTTAAAGAATCCCATTCTCAAATTGCCAAATTTACATATTCCTTTCAGATTACGCACAGATGCGAGCTCCGCGGCGAATGGGGCAGTTCTGTTACAGGAACATGATAACATTCTACATCCTGTATACTACGTCTCCAGAAAATTAAAACCAAGAGAACGCGCTTGGTCGACACCACAGTTGGAAGCCCTCGCTTTAGTGGTGGGTATAACTAAATTGTCCCGATTCCTCCTGGGTCGTCATTTTATTGTGGAGTCCGACAATAGTCCATTGAAATTTATCACTTCAGGAGTGCCTACCAACAAAATGATAGCGCGCTGGTCTCTTAAGCTTCAATATTACAGCTTTGAAGTTCGACATATCGCTGGCAGAACCAACACGATTGCCGATCTTTTGTCCCGTTGTCCGACCGACCCAGTAAGCACTAATGTCTGAGTGCAGTGTGTTAAATACACTCAGACCAACACAGCCATCAGTGAAGTTTTTTTCCACGAAAGCTGTGTATGTCTACTATGTGATGTGATAGGGTTCATTCCCAATATATATAGTTTTTCTTATTTTATTATTACTGTAATAAGTGTCGTGAATAATTGTGTAGTGTGTGGTAGAAAGCGAACAATATTAATTGTACATATTACGAAACAAGAACAGTGCCACATTCGCTCTGAACTTACCTCAAGCAAATTATCCAAGTTATCAGTGGTATCTGCGAGTGGAACATATCCAGTGATATTTTAATCCGTGTATGAAAGAATGATCTGAACTTTGACATTTACACCACTGCAGTCAATCGAAATCCAGAAGGTTTCCAGCGAAACAACGAACACATGAACTATCAGAACAGTTACATTCCGAATTACTACATCAGACCGGAACAAGTGTGTTCTAGAATTTTCAACATCAGTTGTTCGTGTGTACTTCCGGATGATTTATAAATTTAGTTCAAAATTAGCAGACGACAAACAAAACCTTAAAAAGTTATGACGCTTCTAAAATATTTATGAATCACCAATTTCGAATACACGAATTGTGTATTAATATTTTTTCAACTAGTGTAATCTTAGAATCATATCTTGATTAACTTATTCATACTATCGACATTTTCTCGCTAGTATGGAAAAACATCAAACTATGACGCTGAGAAATAGAAAAATAATTGTAATATATTAGATTTGATAATTTTTGAATTTATGTCCCTTTCATTTAATTGTTATTACATTATTAAACCAAGGGCGGTAAATTGAAATGTATGCGAATATGTGTTGTATATAAATAGCCATGTTGTTGCCAGATTGTTAACACGCCAGGAAGTCATCAACTGGGCATGGTATAGGGTTACCGACGTTGTAGACCGACAGAAGAGCTCCTGGCCAAATGAGGTCAGAGCTCGAGCGTTGAATGCGGCTTATATAAAGCCGTATTACAGTCTTACCCGATGTTTTTTGGTTTCAAAAAGCATATTATTACTTTTTTTTTTAGAGGTTGCGAGGTAGTTGCTTTGAAAGCTGGTGCTACCGATCTGACTGGGTCAATATTGCAACTCAGGTGATCATCCATCGAGAGGATGAAACTTGGCAAGTGTTAAAGATTGAACACCACATGTCTTAAAATACAACTTGCATTTCTTATGTATTTCTATGCCAATATGTGTATTCTTATGTATTTCTATACAAATGTATATAACAACAGAAAGGTCGATTCTGACATGGTTAAAATATTAACCCGGTATGTATATAAAGTATACATGAAAGATGACATCTTTCATGAAGAAGCCCCGGGGGAGCGTGTCAGAATCTCGAATGTTGCCAACCGAGATGCAGGAACATCGTTACGCCCGCCAGGCGAATAGTCCCCAGCCGGGATGCAGTAACATCGTTACGCCCGCCAGGCGAGTATTAGTTACCTGCCCGCGAGGTTGCTGGCTGACGTGACAGCCAGCGGTCAGGCAAGGACAAAGCAAGACGCACGCAGTCCTCGTGCGTCCATCCACAGAGGGAAAGCGCTTTGCGAGAAACAGACAGACAGCTGGGGTACTCGGACCAGACAGGACGTATGGGTAGAGAAAGGCTTTGTGTAGTTCTGTGCCCGAAAGTCGAGTGCTTGTACATCTTGTGAGATAGACTGTAAGCTGTGGGTTGTCTGTAAGTGTATTGATGTATAGTATATGTATTGTAATGATCATCACATGCCAAACTAGATCGTATTGCATGTGATCTGTAAATAAATCCATTGAACTTCGTGTCGTTGTGTCTCAAGTCCAATCATGTTGTACTTGTACTTGTCTCACATGTGTTAGGTATAACGAGCCAGGTTTAAGACCCTGACAACTGTGACTCCTAAAAAATGTCCACGTGAGTTTTCAATCAGCCGTAACTGTTGACACATGCCCAGGTGTGTTTGCAATTTAAAGTGCATTGTTGGTGTTTCCTTCATGGGGTTGCTAATACGGTGCTATCTGGTACTTTAGAAGTTCCTTATTGTCTTTTTAGACTCATTTATCCAGTACCTGCCCGACTTGCGTGGACGATCATGCTCCTCCACATCTTGCAGTCTCTAACGACATGTATCAGTCTGTGTGTTGACTTCCTTTCGTGACATGAAACAAGACTGTCTTTTTTCGATCTCTCTTTCCACAATTTTTTTCCAGTTGTTATATGTTCTAGTTTCTGACTTCTCATAATATGGTCAGAAAATTCTGACTGCCTCTTTCTGATGTTTGGGATAAGATGTATTTGTGCTTTAGACTTTTTCAAAATTGTGGATTTCTTGTTTTGACTGTACAGGAAATGTTGAACATTCTTCTGTAAAAACACATTTCTAGATTTTAACAACGCGGCGAAGCGCCAAAACTGGCAGTAACCTCAAACAAAGCGACCATTGGGAAGGGCGACGACAACCTACCACAAACAAGATCAAAGACAACTCAGAAGCAGAGTGAGGAGAAAGACATCATAGTCGAAAAAACCGTCATGCAGCAGACGACCAGATGGGATATCAATCGCATCCAAAGGGAGCTTACAGACGATCAGATACTGAAGCAGCTGTAATAGGAGAATCCTCAATTCTGACTCTTAAAAGCTGCGCGACTTCTGACCTAATCCAAGATACCTACAACTCTAAAAGTGGTGACAACGGAGGGGAGCGAGATGCCGGTCAAAGTGTCCATAAACAGAAAAGATCAAAAGACTGAACGATTCATTCCCAGAATCACACAATGCTCAAGGTGCCAGAGGGGTGGCCATAGCAGAACAAAGTGCCAAAGCAAGACAGAAATCTGCCGATACGGCGTCGAACACCGCGCCTTCAATGAATGCCCGCTGACCAAACATGACAAGGACTTCCGAAAGCCTAATGACAAGAGAAAGTGCGCAAACTGCCTTGGCAAACACTGAGCAAGATACCTGGACTGCCAGTACCTCCAAAGACACAGAGACGCCATAAAGATCGCCATAACAACATTCAAGAAAGCACAGCCACAGGTATCTCACAAGCTGAAAAATCTCAGCTCCAAGACCAGATCGACGAGCTGAAGAAACAAATCAAGGTACTTCTGACACCGATACCTACTAAGAATCTACAGGGAGCTAGCCCAAAACAAGCCAGCAGAAGCCACGCAAAAAACCACAGAGAAGCCGCAAGCGAAAGCCAAGTCAAAGACCAGTGAGAAACCTCAAGCTGAAGCCAGCAACCCATTCTCAATCTTTAGTTTTCAACCGGAAATTTGACGCAAGCCAATTCAGCTTAGAGGAAGAAAACCGATAAACCTGTCGAAAAGCACAAAGATATACCCGAATGGGAGGACGAATATATCACGGAGACAGTCAATGTTTTGTCTACGTGTTCAAGGGCCAGGTACCGAATAGAACACAAAAGCAACCAAATCAAAGGATGAGTCCTTATAAGGACTCAAAACGCATCCACTCAAAACAGACGAGCTAGTAGACAGCACTGTCCAAGAGAGCTGCAAGAAGTAACGGACACAAGGGACAACCCGCTGGCCGAACCCCCAGCTGACGTCACAGACATAAACTCTGCACAATCGAAAAGTCATCTAACACTGACACAGAAGAAAATAAAAACTGCACCCGCACACTGAACCGCCACAACTATAACCAACACCACTGAGGCTGGTTGAACGAGGCGGAAAGTTTTTTTTTTGTTTTATTTTTTCTACAACTCGGAATCGGAATTGGTGCAGTGGCTGGACCCTTTTGTCACGGGTTCGACCCGCAGCTGGGCGAATTTGAATTATTTTTTTTTTTTAATTGACATTCACTCGCAGGTCGACCCAATCTTAATTGGGTACCCAGAATGTTCTGGGAAGTAAAAACGGCCGGCGTGAAACTGACCACGTGACCCACCAGGTGCCGATTGGTCTATAGAAATACGGGTCTAGAACTATATGCCTGGTTGCACCTTAAGGCGTGTGGAAACGCATTTTACTTTATTTAAGTATACGTCTAGGTGTGCTTATAACTTTCAGTTGCTCTATTGTCTAATGTGTTATCTTTTTTTCTTCTTCTGTTTCCCGTTGTTTTCTATAAGTTCAAAAAAGTGTATACCCTTCGTGAATTTAACCACAGACGTCTCAAACAATATATTGCACTATTTCTTGCCTGCCGTATTTCGTTGCAACTCGTCAGTTACATTCTGCAGAGCTATATGGCATATATATACATATATATATATATATATATATATATATATATATATATATATATATATATATATATATATATATATATATATATATAGCCGGTCTCTGTGGCTAAAGGGCTTGCGAACGCGGTTTGTGAGCCCGAATACCCGGGTTCAAAACACGGGGGTGCTGGTTGTTTCGAAAAAGGTATAGGGGCCGGTCGTTCAGAAAGCAAGGCAAACTTCTGAACGTAACACTTGCCTAGTACATCAACAGCAGCTGAAAATGCTGGTGTTGATTGCAACGTCCCATAAGGAATACCCAACTAAAAATTATTTTTATATACATATATCGAAGCACTATCGATTAAACGATTCCAGCTGCTGTTGTGCAAACAGAAGACTTTCTGTTATATCTTAGACATCCATAAAGATAACATATTCCCCATTTGGACAATATCTGCGACTGTGCACTTAGTACCGGGTGTTTGTAAAGTCTCACTACACTTTGTACGTAGATCAGCTGTTTATTGGAGAGTATGTTTGCCCTCTTGCAAACGGAAAACATACTCTCGAACAAATAGCTATTCTACATACAAAGTGTTTTGTTCATTTGTTCACGACATAAGACATATAACTCTTCTATGAGTGTCAACCAATACATGTCTATAATTACTACACATTAGCCAGCAGACTCGCACACCTGATCCTTGACATGTTAGCAGTCGTGTGCCCTTGACAATGAATGACACTAATGTGTATACTTTTTGATTGGCTGTATCATTGACCTATCGGTTCACACGTGGATCAGTGAGGACAACGCCTGCCACAGTGGGTGTAACTGCAGGGACAACAGCTACTTCCCAATCTGTGGAGGAGACGGGAAGACCTACTACTCTCCTTGTCACGCCGGATGTCCTCAGGTGGAGCATGGGGTAGGTATGCTGTAGGTCAACTGTTGTCTCATTTTATGGGAAGTCTTCCTGGTGTTCGTGGGTACGCCGTCTGCCTCGTGCTTCGAGGGTTGTGGGTTCCATTCCGGATTACATCATGCGGTTCACGGATGTAGTTTTCTCGGAGACTACTGGAAGACGTCTCTGGCGCAACAGAGTTCAGATCTGTGGAAAGATGCCGAGCCGTATGGGATCAAACCCGGTGCTATGAGATCGATCCTCTTATTTATTTTTATTTTTTTTTTTTTTTTAGACATTTTGTCTTATTTTTCTAACTGGATAAGTATGATGTTTGAAAATATTATAACTTGTTTTGTGTGTATTACATTCATTCACGGACGCGAATGAACAAATTAGGAAGAGCTTGGAGGTGACTCAATTGTGGTTCCTGAAACGAATGTTGCCAATACCTTGGACGGCCAGATTAACTAACAACGATTGTCTGGAATAGGTTAAGGAAACCAGAACATTATATATATAAAGAGACAGACAACGTTCTTTGGTCATGTAATTATAAGAAAGGTATTGGAAAACATCGCCACACGTGGAAAGATCCGAGAGAACAGAGGCAAACCGGGCGAAATCATACTGGATGGACTGAAACGGTGGTATGGAGGAATATCATCGGCTGCGTCAAGAATACTAGTAACTGAGATCTGCGGAGAGACATGAACGCCTACGCCAACTGGCAGGACACATGATGCTGATAAGACTTGATATATTTTCTTGTTGCGACTTCTGATAACACATAGTTCTACATTACTAACATGTAGCCATTTTCTCCTTTAGTCATGGATTAGTTAGTTTGTGGTTTCGGAGTTTCTGTCTCGTATAATTGTTCGTTTCACAATTTTATTTTCAGCGTTCAGTTTCTTTTCATACGTGCGGGTCAAATCCTTCTACTCAGGTATGCGGTCACATCCTACTACTCTGTTATGCGGTAAAATCCTTCTATTCTGTTGTGCGATCAAATCCTTCTACTCTGTTATGCGGTTAAATCCTTCTACTCAGGTATGCGGGTCAAATCCTTCTACTCAGGTACGCGGGTCAAATCCTTCTACTCAGGTATGCGGGTCAAATCCTTCTCCTCAGTTTCTGCTGTCGTGTGTGACCAGGGCTGTGTGCCCAATTTGTGACATTTCAAAAATAAAGTTCGTCGGTCTTTTCGTTCGTTCGTTCGTTTCTATACCCTCCTAATATTATCCATGTATCTCTCCAATTCTCTTCTCCGTTTGTTTTATGTCTCCCTTTATTTCATTTATCCTGTGGGTTCCAGAAACAGGACTTTCTATTCCTGCTATTATCAGGTTTTCTCATTGTGTGTTCTACCCGGCGCCAGAGTCTGTCTCTCATGTGTTGACTCGCTGGCATCTGTTTAGTTCTCTCCTTCACTGATCCAGTGCCGTGGGATGTTAAACTTCTTAAGTAACCTACTGTATCTGCCGTGGATTTATATACAGTAGTATTCCCTAAGCAACCCCCTTTAATTTGATATATAATACAACATATATGTTACCATATTAACAACGTTTAAGTCATAACTGTGACATAATCCGACTTCCTATTTCCCGCCATCCATTTTGTCTTTGTCCAAACCTACGCTTTGTTTGGCGCCGAATCTGGTAACCTACTAATCTACTTAGGGGGCTGCGTGGTCTCGAGGTATGATGTCCGCCTCGAGTGCTGGAAGTCGCCGGTTCAAGCCCCGGTGAAGACCGGGAATTTTTTCACGTGGACTTCTAGTAATAAAATTTCCCCTGGTCTCTGGGTAGTGAGATCGGACGCCCGCGTGTATTGTTGCACATGTAAAATATCCCTTGGCAGTTGGAAATCGAAAAAGAGTAGCCTAACGGCTCTACCCGGGCAAAATGTCGAGTTAAAATTCTACCCAAAGTATTTCACGATCCTCGCCGGTGCTACGGAGTTCGTGCACTGAGCTGAGTTTCTCCAGACTCCGGTTTGAGTTAGGAGGAGAACGGAGCACTTATGGATTACACCCGTGTGCCGTGATGTTGATCCATCGACTAAACTAAACTAAACTAAACTAAACTAAACTATCTGGTAATCTACGCGTTAGTATTTCTGTCATTCCATTGAAGTCCTTCTATACTTCGCATCCAGGAGCTAGTGCATGTGTGTGGTTTAACTGTAACTGATTTTCTCATTCTCCGTATTTCTGACCCACACAGCAACTTTGATTTAACGTTAGAGTTAAACATTCTAAGCTTGATACTAGAGTTACTTTCTGTGAACTTCAACAAGTGCCCGAGTACTATGAGAGGACAGATTAGACAACAGAACACCCGAGACACACAGACATGTGTGCTGTTCTATCTTCTTGGATAGACTTGGATTGTGTATCTGGTTGCCTGCACAATACTTTTCTGCATTATCTCATCTTTTGGGAGTCTCCGTGGCCAAGTGATCAAGCCGTCAACTTCGCGCTTCGAGGGTTGTGGGTTCGATACCGGGCCACGTATTTCAGTTCACGAGTGTATTTTTCTCGGAGACTCCTGTGGGTCGTCGCCGGAGCTACGGAGTTCGTGCTTTGTGCGACGCTTTCTGCAGGTCGCCCTGTGGAAAGAGACCTAGCCATATGGGATAAAACCCGGTGCAATGAAGTCAATCATCTCTACTTCTAAGACATTTTTAATCTCAACCTCGTAGGCTGATCATCGTCATTTCATCATAGTCATCTCATCATCGTCTTCTCTTCTTCATCGTCATCATCTCATCATCGTCATCTCATCATCTGCATCGCATCATCTTCATCTCATAATCATCATCTCATCATCATCATCATCATCTCACCATCATCGTCATCTCATAATCTCACCATCATCATCTCATCATCGTCATCTCATAATCTCATCATCATCATCTCATTGTCATCTCATCATCTGCATCTCATCATCGTCATCTCTTCATCGTCATCTCTTCTTCATCGTCATAATCTATCTCATCATCGTCATCTCAACATCATCATCTCATCATCGTCATCTCATTATCATCATCATCTCATCATCATTATCTTATCATTGTCATCTCATTATCATCATCATCTCATCATTGTAATCGCATCATCATCATCTCATCTTTATCTTGTAATCGTCATCTCATCATCGTCTCATCATCGTTATCTCATCATCATCATCATCATCTCATCATCGTTATCTCATCATCATCATCCCATCATCGTTATCGCATCATCGTCATCTCATCATCGTCATCTCTTCATCGTCATCTTATCATCGTCAGCTCATCATCGTCATCTCTTCATCGTCATCTCATCATCGTCATCTCTTCATCGTCATCTCTTTATCGTCATCTCTTCTTCATCGTCATCATCTATCTCATCATCGTCATCTCAACACCATCATCTCATCATCGTCATCTCATTATCATCATCATCTCATCATCGTCATCTCATTATTATCATCATCTCATCATCAGTATCTTATCATTGTCATCTCATTATCATCATCATCTCATCATTGTAATCGCATCCTCATCATCTCATCGTTAACTTGTCATCGTCATCGCATCATCATCTCATCATCGTTATCTCATCATCATCATCATCTTCTCATCATTGTCGTCTCATCATTGTAATCTCATCATCTCAATGCCATTATCTCTTTATCGTCAGCTCATCATCATAACCTCCTCAACATCACATCATCGTCACCTCATCATCACCTCAATATCATCATCTCATCATCATCACCTCATAATCATTATCTCATCATCATCAATTCATTAGAGTCATCTCATCATTGTCATCTCATCATCTCATCATTATTATCGCATCATCTAAATATCATGTCTTTATCAACATCACATCATTATCATTGTTTTATCCTCATCTCGTCTCTTAATCTCATCATCATCATCATCATCATCATCTAGGCATCTCATCTTATCATCTCATCTCAATATCCCATCATCGTCATATCATCAACGTCACTTTTTCATAGTTATCTTATCAGCATCATCATCATCTCATCATCAGTATCTTATCACCTATTCATCATCATCATCATCTCATCATCATCTTCATTTCATCATCATCAACATCTTATCACCATTATCTCATCTTCATCTCATCATCATCATCCCACCATCATCAGCATCACATCATCATCATCTCATCATCATCTTCTCATCTTGTTCCTCTTGTACCTTGCGGTGTCGAGGTGAAGCATAAACAGCAGGAGAGTGCCCGCTTATGGGCTTCATATACCGAGATTCCCATAGACTCTGTGATTCCCTCTGCCCATCGTTTGCATGGTCGGCTTCTTCTTCTGGTTCCATTTGGACTGTACATCATTGCTTTTTGTGGCATACTGTTAGTTGGTAGTCTAGTTATATTGGCCGAACCATTTCACCTGCAGTTTTCTCATGAAATCTGGCGTTGCATAGAGGCGATTGTTGCTTGTTGTGGTAGGCTGTCAGTTTGTAGTCTAGTTACATGGCCGAACCATTTCACCGACTTTCATTCTGTCAGTTAATGATGCATATCTTCTGCCTGGCCAGATGTACCAGAACTGCTCGTGTATCCCCGGAGGACATGCTACAGCAGGCACCTGTGACTACGGCTGTCCACAGCTGTATGTCTACGCGGTCATGATGGGCATCCGGTTGCTGACAACAATGCTGTCGGTCATCCCAAAGATGATTGTAACCATCAGGTACGACAAGGCTAATCTTTAGGCGTTGTGAGGAGGGATCAGTGAGGTCCCAGGGTCTGTGACTAGCGCCTGTCCTCTAATATCCTCTATGATTCATGATAACTATTTTTCTAGGATTACATTAATTCTATATCGGTTTGTTAGAGCTGTCATGGGTTCCTTGCCTACTTTAAGCCTTCACACACACACACACACACACACACACACACACACACACGCACGCACGCACGCACGCACACACACACACACACACACACACACACACACACACACACACATCTCACTAAAAGCATTATGCCCACCCTAGAATAATGACAAACCAGAAAAATGTGTCTCTAGACTTAGGTCCAGAGTTGACACGTTCATGTCAGACAGATTAATATCCATGTCACGTCCACGTGACACAGAGGTCCATCGTCGTGGTTTCCCAGCCGACGGATCACTGTTACTGTGTATACTGACCCATGGGGCTAGACAGGTAGATACAACTGAGCCTTCCACCTGCACTGACCACCTCACAAGTAAGATAAGTTGTTTCAGTCTACAAGATCCCCAATAGATTCCAGACTCCCGCTATCCTATCCCCCTTTCCTAAGGACCTTGAACCCTAGGGCTCACCCAAGATATCACACATATACTTCAGTAGAGATATGTTAACCAAACAAGGCGTTTATTGTACACTAGCGTCGAAACAGGATGATGAAGACACTGATAGGAAGGATATATATGTACATATTAGATGACAGAGTAAAGTAGAGTACGAATACGAGATGATCCCCGGATCATCATCAGGCACTGGAAGATCTGTTGTGTGTATCCGTCTAGTCGGTCTCTGAGACTCACCAGGCTCTCTCCAAGCAATGCGGTCTGGACGCTTGTGGACTCTCCCGGCCTTAAACAAGTACCCGGTGATATGAAATGGGATTAGCCAAATAGACTATTTGACTTGACCGGAATCTCACCACAGTTTGTAATTGTCACTTAATGGTGTCAGCACTATGACTTCTATTCTCAGTCTAGTTGGGGCGACCCTATGACCTGAGATGTCCCCTGTTGATCATCACTAAGTGAAGTTTCCATCTTTGAACCTCTAAAGTTAATGTATGTTCAATTGCTGTTGGAACCCTGGCTGGGTTTCGAGAACTTCATCTAAATGCATTGTTTCTAACCAAACAATGTCAGAAAACCCCTTAGCTGGGTTGAAGAAGTTTACACACACCATATTGTAATATAGCAGAACAATGTCCTATCACTACTGACTGGGATACAGAAAGTTCACCAGTCCTTATACAATGTAGCAAGAAAATTGTCATAACACTTCTGACTGGAATACACCAGATTCACCAGACATTTTGGATGTAGCAGTCGTCGACTGTAGCAGATTCATACCGGTAAGGTGACGAGTATTATGCCTGAAATGACTCTACCTGAGTATGGTAATATAGAATGTTCTTCATAGGGTTGATACAACTTTACCTAAGCTAGCTAGCCTCGTTAGACGACTGCTCTGTTCGATCAAGGTGTGATCAAGAAGAAACATTATCGTCAGGCATCACCACAGTGGGTGATCAACCATGGTCTCTCTTGTATTACCTGTATGGTCTAAAGCAGTGGTTCTCAACCGGTGGGGAATTCCTCCCCCCCCCCCCAGGGGGGAACTTTAGGGTTACCAGGGGGGGGGGGGGGAATGAAGACCATTTCAAGATCGCGTTAATACAAGAACCGATTACTTGATATTGTTTTTCCTTTCATACTTTATAGTTATGTACGTCTCATCCTTCTAAACTTCATTTTATAAAGTAAGTAGACCCACAAATCATGTTTTATTGGGATGTCTAGACTTGTTTTAATTTATGCTATTAAATTTACCTTCCATTTTTACGTATACTGTGTAAGGGCGGGGATTTTTATATAGGAAATATGAAAGGGGGGGGGGGGGAATGACGTTCTGAAAATACGGTGAAGGAGGGCACGGGCCAAAATAGGTTGAGAACCACTGGTCTAAGGTATCGTTACCTTCCACGAAGTTGATTGTGAAGACTTGCTCCCAGTACCTTGACATCAGTCTAGCCTGGGCTGTGTCCCTGGAATGAGCTTGCAGTCAAATCGCTCCATCTATGTCTCAGCTTCGTGGTTACTACTTCGAAAGTAAACCCTGCGCAAAGAGAGGGTGAGAGCATTCGGCACCAACACTGACTTCCCTACACAACATACTTTCTATGCCTTCAGTAATTACATAAGCAATCTAAAAACGGTTACGGGATCTTCTCCATCAGGACTATGAGCAGGCAAGTATGTGAATCCGCTGTCAGTGTGCGCCTTGAATTTCCCGTTTGAGAGGTGCGGTGCCAAGAAGTATTGGTCTAGTCATGAAGCACTTCCGCCCCCTCATCCTAGTACCTATATCTCTATTTATCCTAGTGTTACCGTAAGTACATTTTCTAAATATACTAGGCAATATATACAAGTATAACATGTGTCTCAGGTAGAGATGTCTTTCTGGACAACTCCCCATCATTGTCAACGTAAACATCATTAACTAATTAATTAATCAATTAAGTAATTAACAAGTTAAATAATAATCAATCCATCCATTAGTTTCTCTTCTGGGAGCTCATGTCATGGAGAAATCCTCCTTGATAAACCCTCAGCTCCAGAGACAAGAAGTCTCAGCTGCAAAACATGTCGTTTTCCATCCCATGTTGAAGGTGTAAATCCAACCTCCCGTTCCCTTACCACGTAGGTTAGCCGTTGGCAAAATTAGAACGGTTCAACCGACCTGGTGGGCCAGTCCAATCAACTGTGAAACCGCAACAAGTGTTCTATCCCATATTTCTCATTGTCCCTTTGGGTAGCCCAGCACCCTTCCCGTTATCAGTCAAACCCTAGTATCAGTGTTCCCAGACCGTAAAGAAAGCGCAGAGGAAAGTGTAGAGTATTTCATTCCAATGGTTCCCCAATGCGCCAATTGGTTCCCCCAAACATCATCAATCGGTTCCCCAAACATCACGAAGCGGTTCCCCAAAATCACCCCTTGGTCCCCC
This sequence comes from Cepaea nemoralis, assembly GCA_014155875.1. Classification (NCBI taxonomy): domain Eukaryota; kingdom Metazoa; phylum Mollusca; class Gastropoda; order Stylommatophora; family Helicidae; genus Cepaea; species Cepaea nemoralis. The sequence goes on from JACEFZ010019703.1 coordinate 113,508, forward strand.
TACATCGCGACAGCAACGCACAGGCATACCACATCGACACACGTCGTTCCACGGCACGTCGGTCAGTTCGCATGTCACAGCATCACAAAATATATAAGCGACACTCGCACAATATATATTTCACCACCACAATATCACTAAAATATTTAGCAACACTTGTTCCTGGAATGACACCACTATTGCATAGTAACTAACATAGCCGCATCAAATGCCACAGCATAGCACCTAAATTACAGCACGAAATATCTTTAACACATCTGTGAAAGAATCCCACCTCGCTTCCGCTAGTTGTTTAATCTAGAATCACCAGTAACCTAATACATGTTAAACTACCACTTAGTCTGTCCTGAAAAAGGTTCAGTCGTGAATAGTAGTAATAACTTCACTACAATAGTAACATTCCGTAAACCACTGCGTGTTCCTAAACTACACAAATATAATATGGGTCTCATAGCAATCGCCCATGTAACGTACGTGTTTACATAACTTCAATTCACAGAAAAACTGTTACACAGCCTAACTGCACAAACACACTCTGCGACCCAGTGTTTCCGCTCAGTTATTTATCGCCGACTTCGTAAATATTAATTATTGTTCAGACGCCCAGCGTGGAATAGTTACAATCGCGAAACTCCCTTTATCGAGACACGAAAGCAATAACTTAAGTATTTACCTTAGACCAAGAGACATGACCAAGTTCAACTGTAGTTACTGTCTGTCATTGGACTGCCTTTCTAGACAATAGCAGCTTGTTTCAAGCGCATCCGCTGTGGTGGGCGGATGAAGTGACACTGATTCTTAACCGGGCTGTCGCTGAGTTGAGTGCAAAACTCCACTTCACGCCGGAGTTGCCTATCCTGCAAAAGTTACGTTTCTCCGTGAATCATGAAGTAAATTCACGTGTGGAACATTCCGGTTCAGTTCATCGGGTGGTTGAGTACACGATGCTAACTCGAACTTTCTACTTCGAGCGATTTCTCGAACATTCAGGACCGGTCAGTCAGCCGACTTTCCCCAAGTTAATTTACACCTGGCGACCTAATTCTCCCTCGTAGTTCTCCCGACGGGGATTTCCCTAGCGAACTCGTGACAAGTTGTCATGTTCACATTAGATATAGTAACACCCTTGATGTGTCCACGTGACACACAGATCCAGAGTTGACATGTTCACGTGACACATAGGTCCAGAGTTGACATGTTCACGTGACATACAGATCCAGAGTTGACATGTTCACGTGACACATAAGTCCAGAGTTGACATTGTTCACGTTAGATATAGTAACAAAACTAAGTAAAGAAAAACGGCTGTGATTGATGCCGAACTAAATCGTCTTAACATTGATATTGCTGGCCTGCAGGAGACTCGCCTCGCTGAGGAAGGGTCACTCAGTGAAAAAAATTACACCTTTTTTGGAAGGGTAGAGGGCAGGCAGATAAAAGGCAACACGGTGTGGGCTTTGCAGTGAAGAATTCGCTACTGGGAATGATTTAAATTCCAGCAGGAGGAAATGAAAGACTATTATCCCTGCGCTTGGCAACCTCTTGTGGTATTGCTATCATTATCACTGCATATGCACCGACACTTGCTTCCTCTGATGATGTGAAGGATTTGTTCTATGAGTAGTTAGACTCTGTGATCAAGGCAGTATCAACATCTGACTACATTTATATGCTCGGTGATTTCAATGCTCGTGTGGGCAAGGACTCGAGTTCATGGCCAGTGTGCCTTGGAAAATACAACATCGGTCGCATGAATGAAAATGGGCAAAGGCTGCTGGAGCATTGCACCAGTAATGACCTATGTATTACAAACTCCTTTTTTAAAACAAAAGAGATGCATAAGGTCACATGTTAACATCCAAGATCCGGCCATTTGCACCAGCTGGACTTCATCATCACACGGAGACAACATCTGAACCATATATCATTGGCTCGAAGTTACCACAGTGCTGACTGTGATACGGATCATTCTTTGGTTGTTGCAAGGGTTAGACTGAGACCAAAGAGAATCTACACAGCTAAACACAAATCTAGCCCCAGGATTAATATTATTAACACTCACGATCCGGAAAAGTGCTTTCTGTTTCAACAGCAACTTGAAGACGCTTTCACTGATACACCAGAAAATTGTACAGTAAATGAAAAGTGGGGTCAAATTAAGGAAACTCTTTATAAAACTGCCGTAGGGGTTTACGGCACTGTGGATCATATGAGGCAGGACTGGTTTGCGGCAAACAGCGCGACTCTGCAGCCCTTGATTGATAAGAAGAAGAAAGCTCTCTTAAGAAACAAGGAAAGACCAACACGTAACACTCTGAGTGAACTAAGACAAGCTAGGAAGGATGTGCAAAAGGCTGCCAGGCAGTGTGCAAATGATTATTGGATCAAGTTATGTGAGTCCATTCAAATCGCAAGTGATAAGGGAAACATAAGAAGCATGTATGAAGGAATAAAGAAAGCCTGTGGTCCAGTGATCAAAAGAAATGCACCATTGAAAACCTTGACTGAAGAAATCATCACAGACAAGAAACAGCAGATGGACATATGGGTAGAGCACTATTTGGAGCTTTACTCAAGTGAGACCAAACTTGCGGATGATGCCCTCAACGCCATAGAGGCTCTACCAACTCTTGACCACCTGGACACACTTCCCACCATAACAGAAGTTAAGTGTGCTATAAATGATCTTGCATCTGGCAAGGCTCCAGGTAAGGATTGGATTCCAATAGAGGTTATAAGGAGTGGACAAGACACACTCACTCTACAGATCCACCAGCTAATAGAGCTATGCTGGCGAGAAGGACAAGTCCCACAGGATTTCAAAGATTCAAGCATCATAACACTGTAAAAGAACAAGGACGATCGGAACGACTGCAACAACTCTAGGGGTATCTCACTTCTGTGTATTGTTGGAAAAGTATTTGCCAGAATTGTTCTGCGCAGACTTCAGGTCCTAGGAGATCAAGTCTACCCCGAATCACAGTGTGGCTTTCGACAGAACCGGTCTACCATTGATATGATATTCTCATTGCGACAAATGCAAGAAAAATGCCGTGAACAGAATCAACAACTGTTTATTGCCTTCATCGACCTCACAAAGGCATTTGATTTGGTCAGTCGTGAGGGACTATTCAAGGCACTAAAGAAGATTGGCTGCCCACCAACTCTTCTATCCATTGAGGAATCGTTCCACACAGGCATGAAGGGTATAATCAAGTTTGATGGTGCAACTTTTGAAGAATTTGAAATCAAGAGTGGAGTTAAGCAAGGTTGTGTACTAGCTCCCACCCTCTTTGGAATATACTTTTCACTTCTACTGAAATATGCCTTTCGCGATCAGGATGGTGGTATATACATTCACTCACGCTCAGATGGCGGCATTTACAATGCTCAAAGATTGAAGGCCAAGACCAAAATTAGGAGGGTATTGATCAGAGAGTTGCTTTTTGCAGATGATGCTGCAGTTACGACCCACTCTGAGGAAGAAGTGCAATGTCTACTATCTGCATTCTCCAATGCTTGTTCTGAATTTGGTTTAACAATTAGCAAAAAGAAGACACAGATTATGTCACAAGGTGCACATGTGGTATCATCAATCTTTATTGACGACGCCGAACTAGAGATGGTAGACCATTTTACATATCTAGGATCAGTGGTAAATAGAAAATTATCCCTAGATCAGGAAATCAACATCCGGATTGATAAGGCAGCAACAACAATGAACAGGTTAACAAAAAGAGTCTGGGAGAACAGGAAGCTTACTGCAAAAACAAAAGTCCTTGTCTACCAAGCTTGTGTCCTTAGTAGGCCTACTCTTCTTTATGGCAGTGAAACCTGGACAACTTACTCACACCAAGAGAAACACTTAAACAGCTTTCATATGCGACGTCTGCGAAGATTTCTTGGTATTAAGTGGCAAGACAAAATCACAAATACTGAAGTATTGGAAAGATCAGGTTGTGTGACAGTTATTCCATGCTCAGTCTTCGTAGACTTAGATGGATAGGACAAATTAGGAGGATGGATGATGGTAGAATACCAAAGGACATCTGTTTTGGGGAAATTTTATTACTAGAAGTCCACGTGAAAAAGATCCCGGTCTTCACCGGGGTTTGAACCGGCGACTTCCAGCACTCGAGGCGGACATCATACCTCGAGACCACGCAGCCCCCTAAGTAGATTAGTAGGTTACCAGATTCGGCGCCAAACAACAAGTAAGTTTGGACCAAGCAAAAATGGATGGCGGGAAATAGGTAAGAGATCTCAGGGTCGGCCTCTACTACGATACAAAGATGTGTGTAAGCGGGACATGATTGATACAGGCATTGATAATGCACACTGGGAGCAAGTCACCGCTGAACGTGTTGCATGGAGGGCAAACATCAGAAATGGAATAAAGACAAAGGAGAAAATTATTGCAGATAAGTCACACACCGAGCGTTTGAGACGTAAGATGATGCATGATGGTGGAAATGACCACGTGTTCACATGCACCCACTGTGAACGGACATTTACAGCGCAAATTGGCCTGATCAGTCACATGCGCTACCGCCACAGGTAAAAGTTATTATGCCTTTTTAAAATACAAACTATCGTCTGTCAAGACGGCAAGGTGCCAATGTATAGATGAAATCTCAGCCTAGATTTGCCACAAATGTCCCGTGTTTATAGATGAAATCACAACCTAGATATGCCACAAATGCCCAGTGTTTTATAGATGAAATCACAGCCTAGATATGCCACAAATGCCCAGTGTTTTATAGATGAAATCACAGCCTAGATATGCCACAAATGCCCAGTGTTTTATAGATGAAATCACAGCCTAGATATGCCACAAATGCCCAGTGTTTTATAGATGAAATCACAGCCTAGATATGCCACAAATGCCCATTGTTTTATAGATGAAATCACAGCCTAGATATGCCACAAATGCCCATTGTTTTATAGATGAAATCACAGCCTAGATATGCCACAAATGCCCAGTGTTTTATAGATGAAATCACAGCCTAGATATGCCACAAATGTCCCATGTTTTATAGATGAAATCACAGCCTAGATATGCCACAAATGCCCAGTGTTTTATAGATGAAATCACAGCCTAGATATGCCACAAATGTCCCATGTTTTATAGATGAAATCACAGCCTAGATATGCCAAAAATGTCCCGTGTTTTATAGATGAAATCACAGCTTAGATATGCAACAAATGTCCCCTGATGCAGAAGTGAAATCACAGCCTAGATATGCCACAAATGTCCCGTGTTTATAGATGAAATCACAGCCTAGATATGCCACAAATGTCCCGTGTTTTATAGATGAAATCACAGCCTAGATATGCCACAAATGTCCCCTGTTGCACAAGTGAAATCACAATCTAGATATGCGATAAATGGCCCTTGTTGTCGAGGTGAAATCATGACCTGGATATCCCACAACTGATCCCTATAAAGATCGAATCTCGATCTTGGTTTTCCACAAATGATTTCCCGCCGGAAACCTAGCAGCACCCTTCGAGATGCCAGCCACTAAAAGTGTCCTTTCTACCTCAACACTCAAACAGCAACTGTTGTATATTTCATAATACTGTTCGCTTGACTGAAAACTGTTTTATTACAGGTGCGTTTCTGAACAAGACAAATCTATGGCATTGTCGGTCTATCCGTTTGTGACTTCACTTCTTGGTAAGAAAACGTTTTTAGTAAACATCCGTCATTTCATCTCCAGTATCTTCGTTTGATTTACAACATATTCCATTTTTATCTTGTCATAAATTACTAGATATGTTGACTGTCCTAGCTTGATGTTTTTACGAAACTGTCTTTCTGATTTCACCTCTTTCAACGCATTTACATGATTCATATTGGCCGTGCACTATATTTTAACTGATTTAGTGCTGAATAAAATGTAGGTTTGGATCAAACATGATACACACATGAACAAGTATTATAAGATAAATGGCCCTTCACTGGGCACTGACATTGCGGAAGATACCACGAAACAAAGCAAATCACACGATGACCCTAGTATGGCGGTATATCGTCCTTGTGTCCAAATGTAAACAATATAACTGAATTTGGTATTACTATGTTTTGTTCTTTGGGGATTCCATGGAAAAAAAACCACGAATACCTACTGCACCTCAAAGACTTCACCAACTGAATAAATTATGGCTTGGCACAGATACTACAATATAAAATGACACAAAGTAGTGCAGCTATACATAACAGATTTACGACACAAACAAGACGTTGCGGCGATTAGCCTTCATCAGCAAACAAACACAACATATAGTCAAGGAGATCTATAACAACATCAAAAGCTGACGACAGGACGAGAAGAACAAAAGGATGAAAAAGTGAAAGCAATGAAGAGAAGATGAGAATTGAAAAATATGTACATACCTCACAGTTCCGATCTGTGATGTTACTTCTCGAACTGTCGTCACCTTTTGATGTAGTCACAGGAGATCTCCTTGACTATTTGTTGTGTTTGTTTGCTGATGAAGGCTAATTGCCTTAACGTCTTGTTTGTGTCGTAAATCTGTTATGTAAAGCTGCATTACTTTGTGTCATTTATATTGTTTACATTTTCACAGCTTTACGGCAGTTCCACCTAATTTTATTCATATTTTCTATGTTTACAACTGCAACTAATTGTACTATCTCCTTCCGTTAACCGTTATATGTTGCTATCGGGTTGTCATATTTATTCACTTAATCGTAGCCGTTACCAGCTATCTTTTCTGTGTGTATGTAGATCCACCTCGTATCTTCCATCGAGACTCATCGTCATCCTCCTCTTGTCTTCCATCGTTCACCACCACTTCCATTTCAATTAACATTTATTTCAATTAAAATTTTTTTCAATTAACATTTTTTCAATTCTCATTTTCTCTTCATTGCCTTCATTTTTTCATGCTTTTGCTCTTCTCGTCCTGTCGTCACTTTCTGGTGTAGTCACAGGAAATTTCCTTGACTGTATGTTGTGTTTGTGAATGTGTTTGTTTGCTGATGAAGGCTAGTCGCCGCAACGTCCTGTATGTGTCTTAATTCTGTTATGTAAAGCTGCACTACTTTGTGTCATTTTATATTGTTTACACTCTGACAGCTTTACCGCAGTTCCACCTAATTTTGTGTCCAAATGGGAGGTCACATTTAGCAAGATATTATCCTTCAACAGAATCAGTTAATTTTGTCTTGTGTAGTAGCACATATCCACGGCTATGAAACGTGTTTGACAAGTGTGTAGGATTAACGGCCACATGTTAACACTGATTATATGTAACTTGTACAATGTGTATACTTTTCTTTCTTTTTTTTGGTAATTTCTGATGACACCTATTGTTTCATTTACTTTGCATTTCTTCTTCTTCTTCTTCTTCTTCTTCTTCTTCTTCTTCTTCTTCTTCTTCTTCTTCTTCCTTCTTCTTCTTCTTCTTCTTCTTCTTCTTCTTCTTTTCTTCTTCTCTTCTTCTCTCTTCTTCTTCTTCTTCTTCTTCTTCTTCTTCTTCTTCTTCTTCTTCTTCTTCTTCTTCTTCTTCTTCTTCTTCTTCTTCTTCTTCTTCTTCTTCTTCTTCTTCTTCTTCTTCTTCTTTTCTTCTTCTTCTTCGTCTTCTACTTCTTCTGCTCCTGCTACTACTGATTTTTCTTCTTCTGTTTCTTCTTTTTCTTCTTCTGCTTCCCTCTTTCCAGGTGAGCGCGTCACACCTAGTTATATACCTGAGAGGTCAATGAGTCTGACATTGGCATACAATTCTATAATGTTTAGTTCCTCTAGACAGATTCCAGCCAAGGTAACCGGCTCTTTCTACGTGTATGGGTAGGTTTAGTTTTTTTTTTCAAATAATGTTGCAAGAGCGGCTGCCTTAAAGGCTACTCTTGGCTATTTCCAACTGCTGTGGGATTTGACCCGGATTTGTAATGTGCGCAATTTGCACACGGGATCTTCATTGTTTTCGCCCTTATCCGAGAGGCTAGGTGTCCGATCGCACTACCCAAGCGATATGTGTGCCGTGTGATATCAATGGTTGTTGGGGAAATGCCCAGCCCCATGTATGGATCGATCCTGGTGTTTTCCGAGCCTGAGGCAAACGTCACAATCTCTCAGCCACTCACCTGAATGGACATGAATGGCAAACTGAACATTCATGATTACCCATGTCCCTATATGAACTGAACTTTATCACACAAAAGGTCTCTTGCAGATTGTCGCTCTCACCGCAGCGCGTGGAGGCCAGCATGGCCGAATTTATGAAAACGCTCGCTCTTAAACATCCGGTGTATTGATGGCGAGTTAGCAGGCTCATCCCCTACACCGGTCAGTTGGACTAAAATGTTGACTTCTCGTCCTTGACTTTGGGACGTAAATTTAAGAACCTCAGTGGTCGGAGTTTGGGACGTAAATTACAAGTACCTCAGTAGTCGGAGTGGGTCTGATGGTGAGGACACTAGTAATAGGGAAAGCTAATCCACACGCAAAATTCAGTCCAGTGCTACTAGAAGTGGTGTGTATGGACTACGTTTGAGTTTAAAATCGAGCGACTGCAAACAAAACAATTGTAACAAACATCTACTTCCCATTTTCCACCATCCATTTTTGTTTGGTCCAAAACCTAATGTGTGTTTGGCACTGACTCTGTTAAGTTCCCCGGACACTTTGTTGGATTCTGAACTGATAGGTGGGGAGGAGGGCTGTCAGTAGAGTCCCCCTGTAACGGATCAAGATAAGGTCTCTACACAAATCTCATGGATACAAGTCGTTTTCATTGCGGAGACGACCTGGAGTCTTTATATCATCATCATCAAGTGCAATGTCAGCTGGCGTAGGCCTTCATGTCTCTCCATATTTCTCAGTGGTGTGAATCAACTTTGCTGCTGGCATTCCTCCATTCCACCGTCTCAGTCTCTCCGATATCATTTCTCTTGGTCAGCCTCTGCCTCTCTTCCCCTCGATCTTTCCAGTCGTCACGATGTTCTCCAATGCCTCTCTTCTCGTCACATGAACAAAGAAAGCTGTTTGTCTCTTATATTCTGACAGCTAAATTGTATATCTCCGTGACGTCAGGTTGCTGCTGCTGCTGCTGTTGTTGTTGTTGTTGTTGTGTTTATGATGCTGTAATTGTTGCCGCTACTGTCATTGCTGCAGTAGTTGGTGGAGTTATTCTTGCTGTTGCTGTTATTGTTGTTGCTGCTGCTATTGGTGGTGTTGTTCTTGGTGCTGCTGCTGTTGTTGGTGTTTTTGTTGACGTTGCTGATGTTGTTGTTGTTTTTTTGGGTTGTTGTTGTTGCTGCTGTTTGCTGCTACTGTTGTTGTTATTGTTGTTGTTGCTATAGTTTCTAATGTTGTTGGTGATGTTTTGTTGTTGTTGTTGCTGCTGCTGTTGTTGTTATTGTTGTTGTTGCTATAGTTTCTAATGTTGTTGGTGATGTTTTGTTGTTGTTGATGTTGTTGTTGTTGTTGCTGCTGCTGGCCCTGTTATTGTTGCTACTGTAGTTTCTACTGTTGTTAGTGATGTTTTATTGTTGTTGTTGTTGTTGCTGTTGTAGCTTCTACTGTTATTGGTGATGTTTTGTTGTTGTTGTTGTTATTGTTGTTGTTGTTGTTGTTGTTGCTGCTGCTGCTGTTGCACCTGCTGCTGCTGCCAAGCCGCTGATCTAATCAACACTATGAATGACTCCCCAGGCTGGCTGTTGGCACCAATCGTCTTCGGTGACGCCATCGACAGCACGTGCCAGATCTGGGACGTCAAGTGCCAAACAACAGGCCGCTGCTTGCTCTACGACAACAATCTCTTCCGGATTACTCTCCATGGTTACGGCGCTGTGGGCCTCGGGCTGGCTTTCATATCTATACTGATCACATACATCTATGCCAGGTACACCAAGTGTTTAGACGAAGTGGTCAAAGAGGACATCGTGCAAGATAAAACAGCAATGGCTCTTACTGCTGATGGTAACAAGAGGTAAAATAGATTGCCTGCTGGTGAAACAGGGCCGAATGTTGCTGTCAAGAATGAGGAAAACAAAACAACAGTTGAATATACATACATAGAAAGTAATATATTAATTAGTTTGTTTACTAATTTCATAATTGTGTTCATGTTCATGAAATTATTATACTGATAAACGACCAAATGCTAAAACAAGTACACGAATTCAAGTACCTAGGGAGCATGTTTACATCAGATGGCAAATTAGATAGAGAGGTGGGGACAAGAACTAAACAAGTCAATAATATTACATACCAAATGACACCCATTCTGAAACACCCAGCTATCCCCGTGAATATTAAGAAGAACATTATAAATGGAATGTTTATACCAACGCTGTTGCTATCAATGCAAAACATGGGCACTAACTAAAAAATAAGAAAGATAACTCACTACATGTGAAATACGGTGCCTGAGAAAAGTAGCGTACAAATCAAGAAAGGGCCATATTAGAAACTATGAGACCTATAAAACAGCTGGAGCAACACCAGCTGTTAAATTCATTGACAGACAAAGACTGAACTGGTTCGGGCACCGAGTGAGAATGAACCCAATGTGGCCAGCAGCAAGAGCCTACAACATGAACATGGAAGCAGCAAGAGCATACAACATGAACATGGAAGCAGCAAGAGCATACAACATGAACATGGAAGCAGCAAGAGCATACAACATGAACATGGAAGCAGCAAGAGGCAGGGGAATATAATAATGGATCGACGAAGTCATCGACACCTTAAAAACCTACATCTCAGCATAGCAAGCGACTGAGCCAGCCCTAGTTCGTAAACCAATCATCAAACATGCCTGCGATCACTAACGGCATAGAGCAGCGAAAGACAACAGAAAGAGGAAGAATGTACCGGGTGTTTGTAAAGTCTCACTACACTTTGTATGTATAACAAATCTGAAAACTGAAGTACGTGACGTCATAAAAAAAATGTGCTAGAAATGCATTCAGTTAGCTACAATAGTCAATGCTTTGGTCTAACGCTGATTTTGGGAGAGCTGGAAAGTATCAATGAAGTGTTCTTTATAACAGGTGTTGGAAATGTCCACCACGGGCTTCAAAACATGTCTTTACACGTCTCTTCATATTGTCAAATACCTGCTATAACGTGTCTGTTGTTATTTCTTGAATAGTATAACGTATATACTTTAGCAGACGACAGCCTTCCGCTGCATATTGCTTCACGGTGGACTGTGCAGCACATTTTTATGACGTCGTGTACTTCATTTTTTTCAAATTTGTTCTGCACATAACGTATAGTCAGACATTACAAACACCCAGTATTAATTGTTGTTATTGCGTCTTGTTGTTTGAGATTCCGTCTTTCGTTTCAGTGTCAAGTCAGCTGTTGTGTGTGTGTGTTTTTTTTTTATATCATCAGAGAGAGAGAGGGGGACAGAGAGAGAGAGAGAGAGAGAGAGAGAGAGAGAGAGAGAGAGAGAGAGAGAGAGAGAGAGAGAGAGAGAGAGAGAATGGTTGACGTTGCAGCACCCGATGGGTGGCATTGAATAGAGTCATTCCGTGTGATTGCACAATGTTTTTGATGTCGTCAATCCATTTTCTTCTCGGGCGTCATCTTGCTCTCATATCTGATCGTTTTTGATGATGGTTCAGTGCTGGTAGTTGATGGTGTTGCATTCTAACGAGATGGTCAAATCACTTGATCTTCTGTCTTTCAATAAATGTGCACAAGGTGTTGATCCTACTGTCTGTCTGATAACAGCATTTCTTACTCGGTCTCGGATTGTTAAGTTGGCAGCTGTCCACAAGCATCTCACCTGACAGGTGTTGATTTTACGCAGGTGTGATGTGAATAATGTCCAAGTTTGACACTGGTAGCCCATGGTTGGTGGGAATGTTCTATTTATTATCTGTCGTTTAATTTATACATTGTTGATTACAACTATACTGGTAGCCCATGGTTGGTGGGAATGTTCTATTTATTATCTGTCGTTTAATTTATACATTGTTGATTACAACTAAGGCGTAGTCCATACACACTACTTCTAGTAGCACTGGACTTAATGTTTGAGTGTGAATTAGCTTACCTATTACCTGTGTCCCTCGCCATAAGGCGAACCTCTCCGACTTCAGAGGTACTTGTAATTTACGTCCTCAAATCAAGAACGAGAAGTCAACATTTTAGCCCACCTGAACAGTGTAAAGGTTGAACCCCGTACTTCAGCATCAGCACACCGGATTTTTACGAACGAATGTTCTTATCCATTCGGACGATACTGACCTCCATTGTTGATTGTAATCTGTGGTTGGCATATAGTTGTTGTCGTGGACATTATTTGTGTTTTGCTTGAACTCACAACAACAACAACAACAACAACAACAACAACAACAACAACAACAACAACAACAACAACAACAACAACGACAACAACAAGGACAACAACAACAACAACAACAAAGAAAGAAAGAAAAAGACGAACAAGAAAACTCAGTAGAGCTGGATTCTGGAGACTAATGTATAAACGATAACTGTTGTAGATAGAAATCAATGAATAGCTTGACCTGTCCACGTCTCTGTAGGATAAACGATTTCTGTATACCAGTTGCCATATAGTGAGTGCAAACAAAAATGACGTCATATGAATTAGACAGAAACCCTCGACGCCAAAATACGATAAAAACTAAGGGACGCGTTGGAAACAACAGAAACGTCACAGAGCGATTAGGGCAACAACGTGAGACTTACAGGGACATGGAACCGAGAAGGCAGTGCAAATTTTAAGAGGAAACATTGATCTGCCCTAATCTTTCGTTTTGCAGTTTCTACAAAGTTGCTACGCTTCAGTCTTCCCTTTCCAAAACCACTAAAACTTTTATACATAGGGTGGTCTGTCAATCTTCTAAAGTTTTCTGCTTGTTGCTGGGCTCTGCTATCTCTTCTATCCTCCACTGGTTGTAAACAAGTGATCTTTTCTAGTTCATTAATAGGCGTTGTCTTCAGGCTTCCAGTTATGGTTCGCATTCCTTGATTTTGGACTCTTATTAATTATTTCCTGCAGTATCCAAACTTTGCTTATGAAATCAATTAAATACGGGAATCGTCGCCGGAGCTACGGAGCACGTGCTCTGCGCTTGACACATCCTTCAGAGACTAGCCAAGAGAGAGTGAGGAGGAGAAGACGAGGAAATGGTGTGAGAAGAAGGCATAGAAATAGGAGGGCAGGCGCCAGGAGAACAAGACGAAAAGTAGAGAGACTAGGTTTCAACCATGTAAGAGTGGGATACTGGAACTGTCGTAGTGCCAGGCAGAGACGTCCTGTATTGGAGCGGCTAATATATGATTTTGATGTCCTCATATACTCCAGGAGCTACATACAGACAAATACCATTGCCCTGAGTGCGCTACTTACATAAATCCTACTGGGCAGTAGAGACATGGCCAAGGTCTGCTGGTGAAGAAATGAGTGAAGCATGTGGTACTTGACTTGAGCCAGTGGAATCACAGTGCAAGAGAGGTCCAGGGTATACAAATGGAGATTGGTGGCTTAAGTTGGAACATAATAAATGTATATGCCACAGTGGACTGTTTTGTCAGACAGGAACAATGGGACTGGTTTAAGGAATTGTAGGAATTACGGGGTGTTAGGCTACACATATGTGGAGACTTCAATGCGAGGAACAGAGAGCGGTATAGTAGTGGAGAAAACCGTCAGGGAATTGCCCTTGCTGATGCCATTGTGGATTCTGATGTGGTTTGCATAAATGATGGTAGGCCAACTAGAATGGCAATGAGGCCTGGCGATGCAGACATTGCTATTGACTTGGCACTTGTCTCCCAGTCATCAGTCCTTGATGTAAAGTGAACTTTTTTGAATGACCATGGGAGTGATCACATGCCATGCTCAGTCCTAATCTCTAAACCCAGGAAAGTTAAGGCTGGGAGAGCGCGCAAGACCTTCAGGTATGAGTGGACCGACAGCCTTCTTGGACGCCTCGGACAGAGGGCATGCAACAGGACTGTTAACACTCCTTTCTTGCATCCCCCATGGTGGACCCCAGAAGTAAACAATGCTTGGAAAGCAAAGAAAGCTGCAGTGAAGCAGCTAAGGAAAGTGCGACAGACACCTCGAAGCTCATGAGAGGAAATTTACACATCGGAAAATGGCAAAAAAGACAAGGTGGAGGCTTTCAAGCGATGTGCTGCAGAGGCCAAGAACGTAAAATGGGAATGGTTTATGAAGGAGATTGGTGGTGATAAAACACTGCCAAAATTCTGGAAACTGCACAGACAAATGCAAAGAAAAGGTCGGCCTATGACAGTGGGAACCATTTATAAAGAGGGTGGTGTACGCGTGACAACAGACAAAGAGAAGGGGGAGGCGTTTCTCGAGAGATTTTTAGAGCAGACCAATCATAATGATGCGGATACCAGGGATGCAGTTAGAGAGGAATTATCTGGCACAATGGTGAATGTGCATTATGAAGACATCATACGGGTTGAGGATGTTAAACATATTTTGAAAAAGGGTCCGATGGTGTTAGGTATGGCCACATGAAGGTTTTGAGCGATGTAGACCTGAAGGAGATGACCGACTGCTTTAATCAGTGCATTAGGACAGCATCAGTACAGCAGGATTGGTTATATAGCTATCTCATCCCTCTCCCAAAACTATTCAAGGATCGTTCAAAGCTTAGCGGCTTTACGATCATCACCCTTCAAAATACATTTGAGAAGATAGTCGCTGTTAAGCTGCAGGATTTTTTGGAAGCTAGAGGGCTGGGGAGCAACAGGCCAGGAAAAGATACATGGTCAAATGCAGCCACTTTTGCCTTTGACGTTTATGAGGAGTTCCAGAGTAGACAGGAAACTATGGTGGCAACGCTTGATCTCGGGGATGCGTACAATAGAGTTCGCTATGATATTTTGATGACCGCACTGATGGAGAGCGGGTCAATCCTTGGTTGGTGAACTGGATAGTAGCCGTCATGCATTCTCGCCGGGTTGTTCTCCGTCTGGGTGCATGGACCTCAGAGCCATATATTTGAACCTTGGGATTGCCACAGGGATCTGCAATATTACCGGTGCTCTTTAACGTGTATACGAGCAAGATTGCAAACCTAGAAGCACCAGGGGTTGGAAGGATACTAACATTTGCAGATGATATTCTTGTATATAGGCGGGGGAGAGATAGGGAGAAAATAGCCTACGAGTTACAGGCGACAGTAGACAAAGTGATTGACTGGTGCACAGAAATGAGTGCTGTCATCCACCCGGAAAAGGCGGCTGTTTTGTGGTGCTCTCTGGACAACAGGATTGTGAGAGATGATGTCCCAAGCCTCACGATATAAGGTAGAAGCGTTAACTGAGAGAACAAACTGAAGTATCTGGGAATCACATTTGACAGGAGTCTGTCCTTCAAGGACCATGTGGAGACGGTTGTGACAAGATCTCAAAAGGGACTAAATGCACTTAAAACTATGGCTGCAATAGACACAGAGCAGAGAATGCTCTTCACACTATACCAGCACTTGATCCTCTCAGTGATTGATTGTGAACTAGGACTGTTCACTGTCTCAAAGAGTCAGTTGGTGAAATTAGAGCGCATACAGAACGAAGCTATGCGGGTCATTCTGGGATGCACCAGAGACACCCCAGTAGTGTGTATGCGTTACATCCTTGGTCTGCCGACTATTTCTGGAAAGCACAAGGTGATGCAGGCGAAGGCATACCTCAGAGTAGCTGCAGACACAGATCACCCGTTGCATGAGGCGCTGGACGAAGTTAAGGGTCAGAGACTGATAAGAGGGAAATCAGGGATGACTCAGGCGGAGGATACGATCAGACAGGTGTGCATCTTGGAGAACATTAGGCGAGGAGAGGAGTGGGTCAGAGTGCCAGCGGAGCAGTCAGACTTGTGCAGAGTTATAATCACATTGAGCAGGGATTACAGAGAGTGGCCAGCAGGAGCCCCGCAAGTGGAAATCCAGCAACTAATTCAGGATAATGCTCGCCCTAGGTGATGTGATTTTCTACACGGATGGTTCGGTGTTGAGAGGCAGGAGAAGTGCCTGGGGATTCTTAGCAAAAGCTAATGGTCGACGTTTCGTGCAGGAGAGCCTGGCGTATGATACCACAACATCTAGCTTAAGATTGGAGGTGGAGGTGGTCAGTGCAGCTTTCCGCTGTATGGAGAAAACGATACATACACATATTGTGATTGTAACTGACTCAGAAAGCATGCTGAGTAGGGTGAGGACAGGCAGGCTTCATGCAGAGTGGCTTGCTTCGCTTCGGAAGTCACGGGTGGCAAGCATCACCTAGATCTTTTCTCCGGGGCATGCCGGTATGCTGGGGAATAAACAGGCGGACAGATTGGCTGGCTCGGCAAAACTTGGTGGAGTATTGATGCATGATAAGGCAGACGTGGTTGCGGCCTTGTGGGAGCACGTGTACACCTCGGAGGAGCAAATGTATCACCATAGTCTGGTAAGAATGAGACAGCGAGGTGTGACGAGGGGATCTGGCCCACTCTCGACGCTCGGAGGAAAGGCGAGACGCACATATAATCAGATTGCTACTGGAACTATTAGTGTTGGAACTCTTCGCTAGCTGCTGAGGATGGGGACTGAGCGCTTATGGGAATGCACCGAATGATGTGATGTCGGTTCCTAAATCAATCAATCAATCATTGTAATTTGCGTCCCAAAGTAAAGGACGGTCAAAAATATCTTTCTTGTTTGGAGTATTCTATACATGCCACTAAGTACAATACTAAGTGTATAAAAACATAATGATGTATTTTAAAGAAATAGAAATGTCTGTTATTAACTTTTACGCATAAAAAATTATGTCAACATTCTTTCATAAAAATTGAAGATTCCTTATAGTATTATCTGTCATTTATGCTCAATTTACTCATTGCTAATTAAGGTAGAAAAGAAATCACAGACAATGAAATATTCTACATTTATTTAAATTACTTCATACATTTATTTTATTTCGAGTAATGTCCCTTAACTGTTATGTTGTTATATCCCTTTCTATTTTTGTACTTAGTTTTGTTACTTTCATTGTGGTCAGTCCACAACCCGTTAAGACATAATTGTTCATACAAAAGTGGTGATTAATCAACGCATTGCTAGCCTGTTGTTCTGATAATTTACATATGCTGTAAGAGACCAAGGATGTAAATATAAGAAGTAAAGTTTTATGATTTCTTACCATATGCATAATAACAATTTGTTGTTAATATATATTGTAAAACGCAGTGGCCTGGAGCGTGATAAAAGTATTTAAATACTTACAATAATAATACTTTACTAAGCAGGGAAGGACTACAAAAGGAGTGTTGGCATAATTTTGGATCAAATGAGTTCTGGGGGGGAGGGGGGAGAGAGAGAGAGAGAGAGAGAGAGAGAGAGAGAGAGAGAGAGAGAGAGAGAGAGAGAGAGAGAGAGAGAGAGAGAGAGAGAGAGAGAGAGAGAGACGAGTGGGTTAATGGATTCTGGACAATCTCAGACAGAGTATAATGTATTATTAGTGACCCTCCTTGATGAACCTCTGGATGTTAACATAACACACGCATTTCCACCAACAGCAGACAGTAAGAGGACATAAACATATTTTATAATGAATTAGACATGACGGTGGGCCAGTGTACACATTTTGAAATGACTGTCATACTGGTAGGCAATGGCCTGGGCTCTAGGAATGAGAGAGGTGATAGATTAACAGCATGGTCAGAATACCAAGAAATGATAGGTAACACTTGGTTCACAATCAAATTGATTACGTACTGATTAGAAAGAGATTCAGAATCAGTTTAGTAGCAGCAACAACTTCACCAGGAGCAGATGGACATAGTGACCATGTGCCAGTTATAGGAATGATGAGGTTAAGATTTATAACCAAAAAGAATACCCCAAAGAAGTTAGACCTAACAATACTTGAAACAAGGAAATTAGAGCAAGGTACAACACTACTGTAAAGAACAGTTATAATGTCATGGAGATAATACAGATTTTGGTGAACACTAGGATATGTTGCAGGAATCAATCCACAGACACCAAAAGAAATCATTTCACTTACACGTAGAATTGCACACACAAAAAAGGAAATGGATGACACATGAAATGTTGTGGAAGATGGATGAAAGAAGTAAGAAAAAGCAAGATAAATACGAATAAAATACAATACATAAAAAATAGTACATTTGCAAACAAAATTCAAAGTGGTTAAAATAGTCTGGCTGAATAAACAGTGCATCTAGATTAGGACAAACTAGGGAAAATACTCACGTTCCATGTATCAACAAATAAATACAATAATAGGCAGAAAAACACGAACTATCACTGGATGTTTAAAATCAAGGAGCGGTGCACTATTGATGGGACAAGATGATATAGTCAATGGATGGTACACACCGCTGTTACTGCGAATAATTATGAAAAGAATAAGAAAGAAGCTTACAACAGAAAAAACTGCAGAGTCTTGTGTCATGTCCACAATGGACAGAAGAGTTGGTGGGCAGCCAATCTTCTTTAGTGCCTTGAACAGACCCTTACGACTGACCAAATCAAATGCCTTTGTGAGGTCGATGAAGGCAATAAACAGTGATTGATTCTGTTCACGGCATTTTTCTTGCATTTGTCGCAATGAGAACAAAAACAGATAATACATGACTGGAATAGACATGTACGGTTATAAACGGTATTCTAGGAGATCACAGGTTGATACTTCATGAACAAGCGGAGAAACAACAAATCAACAACGTCAAATGATATGCCGGTAAGCTTGTCTGGCCTTGGTTCGCCATCTCACACGATTTGTATTCTTGTCATGACCATGCCAGGTGGCCAAGCCATCCAAGTATTTATTGCTTTTTTTTTGCTGCGTGGCGAGGGAGTTACGATCGCAGTTCGAAATCCCGCTTACCGCGTTTGAAACGCAGCGGGAGATTTAGCAGCAGACCGCCTTGCGTTGGTTTCATATAATGGTATGAGTGCCGGTCGTTCAGAAAGCAATGGCAAACTACTGAACGTAAACTTGCCAATTAATCATAAATAGCCAAAAATTGCTGGGACTGAGCGACATCCTGTAAAGGATATGCAACACGGCCTGCTGGAGAGAGACGCTCGATCTATCGCCAGTTCCCCTGTCCACTAGGGTGTTTTTACTATCGTGTGTCCATCTTCGTGTTGATAGTCCACTGCCTCTTCTACCAAGAACCGCTCCTTCCATTACTCTCTTTTCTAAGTCGTTTAACATTGGCTTGGCCGCGTGCCATGGTCGAAACCAGGACACGGAGCTGATCCACCACTCTGGTGATCGTGTGAGATGGCGAAACATGACCGCTCACGCTTATCGGCACGGCACATGATGATGAGGATGTGACATTTACTATGGTCAAGGGGCGGTCTGGGATGTTGGGCATTAGTAGTACCTTTGATAAGAATGGCTGTCACACCCTTTGCACGGCCCATTCCCACTGATCCAAGCCTGACATCCAGCTCACGTCTGTGGCTCCTAGTAGCTGTCAGCATGCTACAGCGCCCCCACCCCCCCACCCCTCCAGGGGCAACAGCTGTGACAGGCTGGCTAAACCAGGCGAGGGTCACCGATTCGGCGTTAATCCAATCGGTGAACTAGGGTATGCCTACCTGGCATGTGAAGACAGGATTCGGCAGACTGTGCGGAAGAAATCATTGATGATTCAACGGGCAAGACGGCGTTTGCCTGCAAAGCGTTGTGGGACATAATGAGCACGGTTATGCACGTAGAGCGCTTTATCATCCACTGCATCTGTATCCGTCTCCAGTCGTCTTGACATGTCTTGCCACTGGATTCAGATGGACTCACGCGAGTGAGAATGGTCGACGAGTTGCGCAACTCTTTCTCATTTTAATACAATTCATCGCGCAAGTCATTCTTCATCCAAACAAGACCACATTTTTCCCCATTCCGAGACGTCATGTTGTTTATGCAGTCGACATGGTGGGCGGGGTAAGAGCACACTAGGTCTTGAACTTTACCGTTTCGCACGCACCCGTCCATTACAAACATGGCATAGTATGACCTGTTGTGGACAGAAAAGAGTTAACAGGACATAAGTCAGTAGAGTAACAGTCACACACTACAACCCACAAGACAGGAAGAGTAAGGGTTAACAATAAATCACAGACATTAAGTGACACTCAAGGAGCTCAACGGTTCACGGGTAATTTAGAGGCCAGGGGTAACAATCTCAGCGAAAACGGTAGCGAGACTTGTCATTCGGGGTGCGGACATCTTAAGGAACAGACACACAGTGACGTCAGTGATATTTCCATACAAGCTATCTAAACGAATATTGAAGAGATTACAACATCAAGAATTCATACAACGGTCATATAATTCTAGCAGTCAACGTAACACAGTATGTCTTTTCCTAGACGGTTTAACGACAATCGTAATCCACCAGTAGCATCGAGTGTACCCATGGAGGTCATGGCATTAACACAGGCAACAGCCTGCCTGGAGACACAGACTTTCACCCAGGCGTGTTGTCTTAACGACTCCATCCATGAGCGAGCTAAGAAGATCGAGATGGGCTGGGCCAGAAGGCAATGACTGGGGACACAGACCTTTCTAGATTTTTGTAATTTGCGTCCCATAGTCAAGGACGGTCAAAAATATATTTCATCAACTTTAAACTTTTATTATACCATTAAATGGATAAAGACATTTAAAATTATATTGCAAAGAAGGGAAAGTCTGTTATTAACTTTTACGCATCAAAAGTAATATCACAATTACTTCATAAACTTTGACGAATCCTTATGTTTTTATCTGCCATTTATGCTGAATTTACTCGCTGCTAATTACCGTAAAGAAGATATCACAGACAATAAAAACTTCTAAATGTATTTAAATTAAATAATACATTTATTTTATTTCGAGTAATGTCCCTTAACTGTAACGTTGTTATATCCCTCTCTACTTTTGTACTTTGTTGTGTTACTTTCATTGTGGTCAGTCCACAACCCGTTTAGACAGAATTGTTCATAAACGTAGTGATTAATCAACGCATTGCTAGCCTGTTGTTATGATAATTTACATATGCTGTAAGAGACCAAGGATGTAAATATGGGAAGTAAAGTTTTATGATTTCTTGCCAGATGCATAATAACAATTTGTTGTTAATATGTATTGTGAAATGCGGTGGCCTGGAGCGTGAGAAAACTATTTACATACTTACAGAAATAATACTTTACTCATGAGGGAAGGACTACAACAGGAAAGTTGGCATAATTTTGGATCAAATGAGTGCTGGGGGGCGGAAGGTGGGGGGAGGGGGTGGGTTAATGGATTCTGGACAATCTCAGACATTAGTAGTATGTGTATTATGTATTATTAGTGACCCTCCTTGACAAACCTCTGGATATTAACATAATACACGCATATGCGCCAACAGCTGACAGTAAGAGAACATAAATATGTTGTAGAATGAATTAGACATGGCGGTGGGCCAGTGTACACATTTTGAAATGACTGTCATACTGGTGGCAATGGCCTGGGTTTTAGGAATGAGAGAGGTGACAGATTAACGGCAAGGTCAGAATACCAAGAAATGATAGGTAACACCTGGTTCACAATCAAATTGATTACGTACTGATTAGGAAGAGATTCAGAAGCAGTTTAGTAGCAGCAACAACTTCACCAGGAATAGATGGACATAGTGACCATGTGCCAGTTATAGAAAATATGAGGTTAAGATTTAAAACCAAAAAGAAAATCCCAAAGAAGTTAGACCTAACATTACTTGAAACAAGGAAATTAGAGAAAGGTACAACACTACTGTAAAGAACAGTTATAATGCCATGGAGATAATACAGATTTTGGTGAACAATAGGACATGTTGCAGGAATCAATCCAATAGACATCAAAAGTAATCATTTCACTTACATATAGAATTGCAAAAAAAGGGATGAAATATAAAATCTTATTGTTGATGGATGAAAGATGTAAGAAAAAGCAAGATAAATAAGAATGTAATACAATACATAAACAAACAGTAAAAATGCAAAAACTGCAAAGCGGCTAAAAGAGTCTGGCTGAATCAACAGTGCATGGAGATTAGGTCGAATAAGGGAAAATACTCTCGTTCCATGTATTGACAAATAAATACAATAATAGGTTGGTCTTAACTGGTCTCGGAATCAAAGCGAGAGGCAACTGTTACGGGTTATAAGTCCTTGTCAGTTGGCGTAGACATGGGGCGCCACGCGTTGCCTCTGACGGTGGGAGACACCTACAGGTGTCACTGATCAGCTACCGCCCGCCTCAAGCTGGGCAGCCCCCAGCCAATTGGGTGCTGATCCGCCACAGCCTGCCTGCTTCAATGGGTGCTTGGGGCTAGGACAAAATCTGAATCGCAGGCTGTAATATCAATGCACCAGGTACTCATAAAAATAATAGAAACCTCAAGCTACGGCTTGCAACCTGGAACGTGAGAACCATGTATCCAGGATTTTCCACTGACTTGACAAATATTGACAATGTGAGGAAAACGTCTATGATTGATGCTGAACTCGATCGTCTTAACATTGATATTGCTGGCCTGCAGGAGACTCGCCTCGCTGAGGAAGGGTCACTCAGGGAAAACAATTACACCTTTTTTTTGGAAGGGAAGAGGGCAGGCAGAAAAAAGGCAACATGGTGTGGGCTTTGCAGTGAAGAATTCGCTACTGGGAATGATTGATATCCCAGCTGGAGGTAATGAAAGATTATTATCACTGCGCTTGGCAACCTCCTGTGGATTTGCCACCATTCTCACTGCATATGCACCGACACTCGCTTCCTCTGATGATGTGAAGGATATGTTCTATGAGCAGCTAGACTCTCCGATCAAGGCAGTTCCAAAATCCGACTACATTTATATGCTCGGTGATTTCAATGCTCGTGTGGGCAAGGACTCGAGTTCATGGCCAGTGTGCCTTGGAAAATACAACATCGGTCGCATGAATGATAATGGGCAAAGGCTGCTGGAGCATTGCACTAGAAATGACCTATGTATTACAAACTCCTTTTTTAAAACAAAAGAGATGCATAAGGTCACATGGAAACATCCAAGATCCGGCCATTGGCATCAGCTGGACTTCATTATCACACGGAGACAACATCTGAACCATACATCATTAACTCGAAGTTACCACAGTGCTGACTGTGATACAGATCATTCTTTGGTTGTTGCAAGGGTTAGACTGAGACCAAAGAGAATCTACACAGCTAAACACAAGTCTAGCCCCAGGATTAATATTACTAACACTCACCATCCTGGAAATTGCTTTGAATTTCAACAGCAACTTGAAGACGCTTTCAATGATACATCAGAAAATTGTATAGTAAATGATAAATGGAGTAAACTTAAGGAAACTATTTATAAAACAGCGGTAGGGGTTTACGGCACTGTGGATCATAAGAGGCAGGACTGGTTTGCGGAAAACAGCCAGATACTGCAGCCCTTGATTGATAAAAAGAAGACAAGCTCTCTTAAGAAACAAGGAAAGACCAACGCGTAACACTCTGAGTGAGCTGAAGCAAGCAAGGAAGGATGTACAAAAGGCTGCCAGGCAGTGTGTGAATGACTATTGGATCAAGTTATGTGAGTCCATTCAAATCGCCAGTGATAAGGGAAACATCAGAAGCATGTATGAAGGGATAAAGAAAGCCTGTGGTCCAATGATCAAAAGAAGTGCACCGCTGAAAACCTTGACTGGAGAAATCATCACTGATAAGAAACAGCAGATGGATAGGTGGGTCGAGCACTATTTAGAGCTTTACTCAAGTGAGACCAAGCTAGCGGATGATGCCCTCAACGCCATAGAGGCCCTGCCAACTCTTGACCACCTGGACACACTTCCCACTATAACAGAAGTTAAGTGTGCTATAAATGAGCTTGCATCTGGCAAGGCTCCAGGTAAGGATGGGATTCCAATAGAGGTGATCAGGAGTGGGCAAGACACCCTCGCTCTACAGATCCACCAGCTAATAGAGCTATGCTGGCGAGAAGGACAAGTCCCACAGGATTTCAAAGATTCAAACATCATAACGCTGTACAAGAACAAGGGAGATCGGAGCGACTGTAACAACTATAGGGGTATCACACTTCTGTGTATTGTTGGGAAAGTATTTGCCAGAATTGTCCTGCACAGACTTCAAGTCCTGGGAGATCAAGTCTACCCCGAATCACAGTGTGGCTTCCGTTAGAACCGGTCTACCATTGATATGATATTCTCATTGCGACAGATGCAAGAAAAATGCCGGGAACAAAATCAGCCACTGTTTATTGCCTTCATCGACCTCACAAAGGCATTCGATTTGGTCAGTCGTGAGGGTCTGTTCAAAGCACTAAAGAAGATTGGCTGCCCACCAACTCTTCTGTCCATTGTGGAATCGTTCCACACAGGCATGAAGGGTATAATCAAGTTTGATGGCTCAACTTCAGAAGAGTTTGAAATCAAGAGTGGAGTTAAGCAAGGCTGTGTGCTAGCACCCACCCTCTTTGGGATATACTTTTCACTTCTACTGAAATATGCCTTTCGTGATCAGGATGATGGTATATCCATTCACTCACGCTCAGATGGTGGCCTCTATAATGCTCAGAGATTGAAGGCCAAGACGAAAATTAGCAGGGTACTAATCAGAGAGTTGCTTTTTGCGGATGATGCTGCGATTACGACCCACTCTGAGGAAGAATTACAACATCTACTATCTGCATTCTCCAATGCTTGTTCTGAATTTGGTTTAACAATTAACAAAAAGAAGACACAGATTATGTCACAAGGTGCACATGGTGTACCATCAATCTTTATTGACGACGCCGAACTGGAGATAGTAGACCATTTTACATATCTAGGATCAGAGGTAAATAGCAAATTATCCCTCGTTCAGGAAATCAACATCAGGATTGGCAAGGCAGCAACAACAATGAACATGGTAGCAAAAAGAGTCTGGGAGAACAGGAAGCTTACTGCCAAATCAAAAGTCCTCGTCTACCAAGCCTGTGTAATTAGTACTCTTCTTTATGGCAGTGAAACCTGGACAACTTACTCACGCCAAGAGAAACGATTAAACAGCTTTCATATGCGGTGCCTGCGAAGAATACTTGGTATTAAGTGGCAAGACAAAATCACAAATACTAAAGTATTGGAAAGATCAGGTTGTGTGACGGTGTATTCCATGCTCACTCTTCGTAGACTTAGATGGATAGGACACGTAAGGAGGATGGATGATGGTAGAATACCAAAGGACATCTTTTTTGGTGAATTACAGACGGGTAGGAGATCTCAGGGTCGGCCTCTACTACGATACAAAGATGTGTGTAAGCGGGACATGATTGATACAAGCATTGATAATGCACATTGGGAGCACGTCGCCGCTGAACGTGTTGCATGGAGGGCAACTATCAGAAATGGAATAAAGACAAAGGAGAAAATGATTGCAGATAAAGCACACACAGAGCTTGAGAGACGTAAGATGGTGCAAAATGGTGGAAATGACCATGTTTTCACATGCACCTACTGTGGGCAAACATTTGCAGCAAGAATTGGCCTTATCAGCCACACTCGCCACCGCCATGGATCGTAGTTATTAAGCCTTTTTAAAGCACAATGTACCAAACTATCGTCTGTCAAGACGGAAAGGTGCCAATGAAAATAGGTTGAAAAACACGAACTATCACTGGATGTGTAAAATCAAGGAGCGGTGCAATATTGATGGGACAAGATGATATAGTCAAAAGATGGTAAACAAAGCTGTCACTGAGAATAATTATGAAAACAATAAGAAAGAAGATTACACCACAAAAAAAGCCTACTGAGCGTAATCTTGCCAAGAAATCAACAATCAGCTGAAAGATGCTGATGTTGACAGCGATATCCTGTAAAGGATATGCAAACAATAGCATAAAGTCTGGGCTGAATTGTAGAGATCACGTGTTGCCTATGCAGCATGATTCCTCTCTCGGGATGTCTAGTTTACTCCAGAGGAAATTTAACACCAATACATTTGGAATAAGACCAACAGCAGAAGCTGCCGGATCAGCAAAGCAATGCTCTAACTGTCAGCCTGTCAGAGCTTCGATCCTAGACCAATTGCCGACCAAAGCTTAGGGCCATGTCTGCCCTGCCATTAGATGTAGTCTTTAGGTTGCATTTCCTCACACCAGGATAAGGCTTGTACCCTCCCAAACTTCGTTGACACAATGTGGGGTGTCGGGTTCGGTACATGCCGCCCAACATTCGTTGCTACCAGAAAGCAGGTTGTACCGTCTACTGTTATACGGTAGCTCAGTCATATCTGGTAGTACCATCTACTGTCATACGGTAGCTCAGTCATATCTGGTAGTACCGTCTACTGTCATACGGTAGCTCAGTCATATCTGGTAGTACCGTCTACTGTTATACGGTAGCTCAGTCATATCTGGTAGTACCGTCTACTGTCATACGGTAGCTCAGTCATATCTGGTAGTACCGTCTACTGTCATACGGTAGCTCAGTCATATCTGGTAGTACCGTCTACTGTCATACGGTAGCTCAGTCATATCTGGTAGTACCGTCTACTGTCATACGGTAGCTCAGTCATATCTGGTAGTACCGTCTACTGTTATACGGTAGCTCAGTCATATCTGGTAGTACCGTCTACTGTCATACGGTAGCTCAGTCATATCTGGTAGTACCGTCTACTGTCATACGGTAGCTCAGTCATATCTGGTAGTACCGTCTACTGTCATACGGTAGCTCAGTCATATCTGGTAGTACCGTCTACTGTCATACGGTAGCTCATTCATATCTGGCAGTACCGTCTACTGTTATACGGTAGCTCAGTCATATCTGGTAGTACCGTCTACTGTCATACGGTAGCTCAGTCATATCTGGTAGTACCGTCTACTGTCATACGGTAGCTCAGTCATATCTGGTAGTACTGTCTACTGTCATACGGTAGCTCAGTCATATCTGGTAGTACCGTCTACTGTTATACGGTAGCTCAGTCATATCTGGTAGTACCGTCTACTGTTATACGGTAGCTCAGTCATATCTGGTAGTACCGTCTACTGTCATACGTTAGCTCAGTCATATCTGGTAGTACCGTCTACTGTTATACGGTAGCTCAGTCATATCTGGTAGTACCGTCTACTGTTATACGGTAGCTCAGTCATATCTGGTAGTACCGTCTACTGTCATACGGTAGCTCAGTCATATCTGGTAGTACCGTCTACTGTCATACGTTAGCTCAGTCATATCTGGTAGTACCGTCTACTGTTATACGGTAGCTCAGTCATATCTGGTAGTACCGTCTACTGTCATACGGTAGCTCAGTCATATCTGGTAGTACCGTCTACTGTTATACGGTAGCTCAGTCATATCTGGTAGTACCGTCTACTGTTATACGGTAGCTCAGTCATATCTGGTAGTACCGTCTACTGTCATACGGTAGCTCAGTCATATCTGGTAGTACCGTCTACTGTCATACGGTAGCTCAGTCATATCTGGTAGTACCGTCTACTGTCATACGGTAGCTCAGTCATATCTGGTAGTACCGTCTACTGTTATACGGTAGCTCAGTCATATCTGGTAGTACCGTCTACTGTCATACGGTAGCTCAGTCATATCTGGTAGTACCGTCTACTGTCATACGGTAGCTCAGTCATATCTGGTAGTACCGTCTACTGTCATACGGTAGCTCAGTCATATCTGGTAGTACCGTCTACTGTCATACGGTAGCTCAGTCATATCTGGTAGTACCGTCTACTGTCATACGGTAGCTCAGTCATATCTGGTAGTACCGTCTACTGTCATACGGTAGCTCAGTCATATCTGGTAGTACCGTCTACTGTCATACGGTAGCTCAGTCATATCTGGTAGTACCGTCTACTGTTATACGGTAGCTCAGTCATATCTGACTTAGACCTGAGGTACCTCGGATGACTGCTGTTGTTAATCTTCTACTTATTTTCCTGTTCCCGTGTCTTTTAGTTTCATTCCCATCAAAGTAGAGAATCCTTCTCCAAGCCTGTAAGCGTATTTTATATATGGTGCTTGGCGGTGTCAGTTGCATGTCCTTTATAGGAGGTCGTAATCAGTCCCATCATTTGTTCCCTGTTTGTGATTTACTAAACAATTATTACATACAGTTCTTTGCCATTGCTTTCTGAACGACCCACGCCTCAAACCCTTGACATCAACGCAAGACGGTCTTCTTCCAAATCACCCGCAGCTGATGTCGGGGAAATGTGAAACGTGCTCACTACCTCTAGGCCACAGTGCCGATTGTTTCTCCACATACTTAATTTGTATTAACTAATTCGCTGCCAAAGGATAATATATCGCCCCATGTAACCTCCCATTTGGACAGAAGGACGATATATCGCCTAGCTAGGGTCATCGTGTCATTTGTTTTGTTTCGCGGTATCTTCCACAATTTTAATGTTCATTGAACGGAAATGTACATTATAATATGTGTTCATGTGATTGTGTACTGTGTATAGTCCAAACCTACTTTTCATTTGGAACTGAATCAGTTAAATGTCTTTTTTTTAGTCTTAAAATTCGAGAGGATCGACTTCGTTTCACCGGATTTTATCCCATATGGCTCGGTCTCTTTCTGCAGGCGGACCGCCGAAAGCTCCGTGTCACAGAACACAACCTCGCCACCCCACTGTGGCCCAGTTGTCGTAACGAGGGTGTGCATACAAACTTTCAAGTCCGTCTTGTGTCGTATGTTAGTGAGGCTTCATGCCACGATCTAGTACACATGTGTCACACTCAAGGCCCGCGGGCCACATCCGGCCCGCCGTACAATCATATCAGGCCCGAGAAGTCTCAACTGACGTACAAATATATTCGGCCCAAGAGAGAATTGTAGGCAAAAATATTTATGTATGGTCACGATATAAAGTGCAAATCAAATTCCCTAATTAGCATCCTTCCGAATGATGGGCTACCTGAGAGCGTTCTCTCTTCGATCAGAATAAGCGAAAATAAAAGTTGTATAGTGAGTTAGTGTTCGTCGTTATAGTTACCTAGCAACGTTCAGATGTTCGTTTTGGATTGTCGCATAAAAAATGAAAGTAGTGTAATGCACGGATATTACATCACCATTTCCCTGCTGACACATGCCTGGGGTCACTGACAGTAAGGTCAGTGTCCTGGATAGCAATGGTACACATAAACAAGTTCACGAGGTAAAATAGGGCCGGGTAGTAAGTCCCCCGGAGGGGGCAAATGAGAAGACAGTGATTTTGGGGCAGACAGTTTGAGCTGTGGGGTAGTGTGTGTGGAGCCTAGGGAGGGCTGCAAGAAGGGTTAAAAAGATAGGGACAAACATTTGAGGGGACAGTTGAAGTCGAGATCCCGAGAGGATCGAATGGACAGTGAGTGTTGAGAGCCGACAAGTGTAGGTCGGTGGTCTGTGAAGTGAATGAGAGGGGAGTTAGTGATATAACTCTGCCCTGTGGTTTTCAGTGATGGGAATTCTGAGACTAAGGATTAAAGACTGAGCCCGGTTATCAGCAGACATAATGAATTAAAGCCTAGCCCTAAAGAGGGTCGGATAGTTAGCAGAGGCTTAGATCCAGTGTGGGTTGGATCCAGTGATTTTGGGCCAGAAGAGTGGCTAGTAGTAAAACTGTCGTGTTGGAGGAGATTTAGTAGGCCTTGAGAGGCAGTGTTATTCGAAGTGTTCCATTGGGATGAAGATATATTCTGAGAGAATTATTGTTCCTGGATTTATATGTTGCGGGTGTCCGTGTTCATTCGTCATTAAAAGGAATTGATGTGCGCAAATTAACTCTTGTTAACTGACTCACGGATGTGTGCTGCAGTGAGGACTGGTGGTGTGAGATAGATGGCAAGCTCAGCTTCCACTCTACAGTGAGTTAGTAGAAGTATTACAGCGCATACAGAACGAAGCTATGCGGGTCATTCTGGGATGCACCAGAGACACCCCAGTAGTGTGTATGCGTTACATCCTTGGTTTGCCGACTGTTGCTGGTAGGCTCAAGGTGATGCAGGCGAAGGCATACCTCAGAGTAGTTGCTGACACATATTACCCGTTGCATGAGGCGCTGGACGCTGTTAAGGATCAGCGACTGATAAGAGGGAAATCATGGATGGCTCAGGCGGAGGATACGATCAGACAGGTGTGCATTTTGGAGAACATTAGGCGAGGAGAGGAGTGGGTAAGAGTGCCAGCGGAGCAGTCAGACTTGTGCAGAGTTATAATCACATTGAGCCGAAAGTGCAGGGAGTGGCCAGCAGCGGCAACGGTAGTGGAAATCCAGCAACTAATTCAGGATAATGCTCGCCCGGGTGATGTGATTATATACACAGATGGTTCGGTGTTGAGAGGCAGGAGAAGTGTCTGGGGGTTCTTAGCAAAAGCTAATGGTCGACGTTTGGTGCAGGAGAGCCTGGCATATGATACCACAACATCTAGCTTAAGAATGGAGGTGAAGGCGGTCAGTGTAGCTTTCCGCTGGATCGAGAATACGATACACACACACACACACACACACACACACATCGTGATTGTAATTGACTCAGAAAGCATGCTGATTAGGGTGAGGACAAACAAGCTTCGTGCAGAGTGGCTTGCTTCGCTTCAGAAGTCACGGGTGACAAGCATAGTCTGGATCGTTTCTCCGGGGCATGCTGGTGTGCTGGGGAATGAACAGGCGGACAGGTTGGCTGGCTCTGCAAAACTTGGTGGAGTATTGATGTATGATAAGGCAGACGTGGTTGTGGCCTTGCTTGGCCAGAAGGTATAGGCTGGGACAACAGACTTTCACCTAGACATGTTGTCTCAAAGACTCCATCCATGAGTGAGCTAAGAAGATCGAGATGGGCTGGGCCAGAAGGCAACGGCTGGAGACACAGACCTTCCTAGATGTTTGTACTTTGCGTCCCATAGT
This sequence comes from Cepaea nemoralis, assembly GCA_014155875.1. Taxonomy (NCBI): domain Eukaryota; kingdom Metazoa; phylum Mollusca; class Gastropoda; order Stylommatophora; family Helicidae; genus Cepaea; species Cepaea nemoralis. The sequence goes on from JACEFZ010019703.1 coordinate 144,414, forward strand.
CAAGGACGGTCAAAAATATATGCTATTTTTCATCATGTATGTGCTGCCATTAAAAGTATGAAAACATATAATATGCTATTGCGAAGAAATAGAAAAGTCGATTATAACTTTTACGCATAAAAGAATAATGTCAAAACATTTTCATAAAGGTTAAAGATTCCTTAAATTGTTATCTGTCATTGATGCTGAATTTACACGGTGCCAATTACCGTAAAGAAGATAACACAGACAATAAAAACGTCTAAATGAATGTAAATTACATAATACATTTATTTTATTTCGAATAATGTCCCTTAACTGTTATGTTGTTATATCCCTTTCTACTTGAGTACTTATTTGTGTTACTTTCCTTGTAGTCAGTCCACAACCCGTTTAGACAGAATTGTTCATACAAGTAGTGATTAATCAACGCATTGCAAACCTGTTGTTATGATAATTTACATATGCTGTAAGAGACCAAGGATGTAAATATGGGAAGTAAAGTTTTATGATTTCTTGCCAAATGCATAATAACAATTTGTTGTTAATATATATTGTAAAATGCGGTGGCCTGGAGCGTAAGAAAACTATTTAAATACTTACAGAAATAATACTTTACTCACGAGGGAAGGACTACAAAAGGAAAGTTGGCATAATTTGGATCAAATGAGTGTTATTGGGGGAGGGGGGGGGGGGGGGGGGGGGTTTAAAGGAATTCTGGACTAGCGCTTGTACTGTGGATAGTGAATCCGTCAGTATACTTAGTTTATAGAGGGGTACTCTGTTGCTATTTCTAGTCCTTTCATAATTCCTACTAGTTCTGCCGGTGATACCGATGTGTTGTTTCTTATTGTGTACTCTTTTTTTGATGTTCCAGTATGGTACCGCATGCTGTTTATATTTAAGGAAGCCCCGGTAGCGCATGGCTAGCAAGCCTGGCTGGCGGTCCTGTGCTAATATGTTCGAATCCCAACCCAGGCGGGGATTATTTTTTGAGGCCGCTCCGTGGCGAAGGAGTTACGAGCGCAATTCGTAATCCCGCATACCGCGTTCGAAATACAGCGGGAGATTTAGCAGCAGACTGCCTTGCGTTGGTTTTCATATAATAGTACGAGTGCCGGTGGTTCAGAAAGCATTGGCAAACTACTGAACGTAAAATGGCCAAGAAAACATAAATAGCGAAATAAATGCTAGGACTAAGTGTCGAAACCAGGACACGGAGCTGATCCACCACTCTGGTGATCGTGTGAGATGGCGAAACATGACCCCTCACGCTTATCGGCACGGCACATGATGATGAGGATGTGACATTTACTATGCTCAAGGGGCGGTCTGGGATCTTGGGCATTGGTAGTACCTTTGATAAGGATGGCTGTCACGCTCTTTGCACGGCCCATTCCCCACTGGTCCAAGCCTGACATCCAGCTCACGTCTGTGGCTACTAGTAGCTGTCAGCATGCGACAGCAGCCACCCCAGTTGGAAGGGCAACAGCTGTGACAGGCTGGCTAAACCATGCGATGGTCACCCATTCGGCGTTACACCAGTCAGTGAACTAGGGTATGCCTACCTGGCATGTGAAGACAGGAATCGGCAGATTGTGTGGAAGAAATCATTGTTGATTCAACGGGTAAGACGGCGTTTGCCTGCAAAGCGTTGTGGGATATAATGAGCACGGTCAGGCACGTAGAGCGCCCTGGTCATCTGTAACATGATGGATCAGAAAAACCCCATTCCCAGCCCGACACATTCATAAGGATACGTTAAGTCTGAACGGGGACCATCCCAGATAGAAGGGCTATTTTTAGATCGAATGTTCCAGAACGAGATAGGGGAGGGCAGCGGTATGCGCTTGCTTTTTCATTGGCTAATAAGTAATGAGCCCACGCTGTTTGCTAGGCCACCTTTGAAAATTTGGCAGTTCGAGCCAAGATTCCAACCGGAGCGGTAGCTATTTTGTGATGTGTTGACAAAAATGCCCTAAAAGAATTCAATAATATATTGTTCTCTGGACAACAGGTACCACTTTAAAACATACTTTAATGTTGTAGTGTGCCTGGTGAACGAATGAGAAGAATATAAGAGTATTTTATGAATAAAATGGGAAAAGTGAAAACAGAACTTCTGTGCGCCAGTATTCTGAATATTGCTTCTTCAACCTTGACAGGTCTTTCTACGCTGTATACTCCAAGTGCATATCAATCCCTTGTTGTGACTGGTTGCGTATGCTTGAGGAATGTATAGTACCCTCATGCAGATTCGCAAACCCAAACCCCTTGTGCATTCTTCATGCCTAGGATGACTCATTCTTAAATCAACTGTACCTTTGCTCTCGCGAGTTAACATATGGCAGTCTGAATTGGAATGAGTGATGACACATGTACAAGTTCCTTGCTAAAACGCTGAGAATGTTGGAGTGAGTGAGTTGGTGATTTAATAAATAGCCTCTCACATCTAGTGGAAGGAAAGATGTTTCAATATCCATATGTAAACAGGTTGTGTGTGGCACGCCAGAATTGCTAAGTCCATGTGATGCCTGGTGGCTACATTATGCTCAGGAGAATTAATACCATTTCTCCCTGAAGTATTACACTATTACCTCTACTGTTGGATGGTTCATATAAACTAGTTCCTAAGAGAACCATAGGTGTGTGAACCTGTGTCTCAGTTGGCAGAATATAATGTATGGCTCATGCAAACTTACAAGGACTAAACATGTTTTCCACATATGTGCTTTGGTGCATATGAGAACCATTGCTATGCAATCGAGCTTCTGTTACCTACTGTAGTAGACATGAAAATTACTCAGTGGTGAAAGAGCACATGATGATGATAAAGATGATGTACCTGTGAGTCAGGTCTGTCTGAGAAAAGGGGTGAGGTCTGGCATTGCTGAGTGAGTGTATATGGAATAGGACATTCATGCACCAACATCACAGCCATAGGAATGGATGTCTGGTCTGCTAATTGGGTAAATGCCATTAGTTAATCCTTATTGCATATTGCAGTTGTAAATGCCTATTTTCCATTTCCCTTCACAATGCCTGTCCCATGTTGCTATGTCACAATGATTGCTGTACTGTGTCTGGTCCTCCTTGTGCCCAGGTCTACTGTGGTTCAAACATGGTGGAACTTAGACCACATAAATGCTTGTAATTGTGTTAAGCTACCCTGTCTCAGCATATAGTCTTGTGATTACCACAGTACATCACAGTGAAATTCACTACATCATCAACTGGGAGAGGTGTGCTTGGACAACACCCACCCTAACCTCCCCATCTCCAACTGTGTATGCTAATGTATGATAACATCATCTTTTAACAAATGTAAAGAGATGTTGTGCCATTTTGTATATTGACAGAGAACAGGAGGATGGAGGAGAGGCTTCCATATATCATCTGGGACAACTAAACAGAAGTCCTAGATCCAGAAGTGACTCCCTATCAAAATGCAGGAAAATCAAAGGAGAATTTTCTCTCAGCTCTCAACAGCTGAATGCACAAATGGGAGCAAAACACAATCTGAAGCACTACAAATGTGGTGAACTGGACAGTGATCTTTGAGTCAATCAAATGTCATCTGAGAACTAAACAACAAGTCTATGGTGGTGAACCTCATTCAAGACGTCTGGTGAAATGACTGGGACAATGGATTGTTTAGCTAGGACTTATCTTAGTTAATCTCCAGCCTGGTGCTCACACAGTGTTTCAGAATGAAGACTTGTAAAGTACGTGAGATAGACTGAGGAGAAGGAAGAAGACTGGGACATATTTGTATCTTAGATCTTCCTCTACAGGAAAAGTAGAACAGATTCCTAAGTCTCAACTTCATGAACAGTCAACTCACCAGTGAAAGTCAAGGCTGTAGCTTTTCTTCAAACTGTGACAGTAGGGGATAATTAGTCAGACTTGGAAAATCATCATGGGGAGAACTGCAACCTGAGCTGTCCAACACCATCATAGGTGCTAAAAGGATTAAACAGATCAGTGGAGCAGATGGTCCCTATGCTTGCTCCAGGTTATGGCTTATCTTGGTTTTCCCTCATTAACAGTAGAGGAAAGGATAAAAGTCAATGGTGTAGTGGTAATTAGAGAGGAGAGGTGGAGGAGAGTTTAGTTATTAGTTGGTGGAGAAAAGGGGAGGTGGTGTTACTTGTTTCTCTACATGCATGTGTGACATATTTTTTATGCATTTTCTATGCAATAATTGAAGTATTGATATGACAGGAGATGAGACAATGGTCATCACTCGACTCACCATCAACTCAATAAATTGTGTATTTAATGAATCAGTGTTTTAAGTACATGTCTCAAGAGAATGTCTTGTACAGTTGCTGTCAAGTGTTGTCTCTGGTGACTGTCTTAAGTGCTGTGGTTGGTTATACATATTGTGAAAAGTCTTGTATAGATGTTGTCAAGTATCTCTTATGATGTAAGTCTTGTACAATGGCTGGTGTACACAATTCCTTGTGAATGTACGTCCCACTTTTGTCAAGAAACTGTCATGTAGATGTCTTGTCCAACAGATGCAATGTACAGTTATTGTTGAGTTTGCCTACAAATAATTGAATCCTACAATCACAAAGAAATGGGACAACCTGATATAGGTCATACTGACAAAATAAATAAGAACAGATCTATGTGACGGACGAACAGCACACTGGCAACATTATGTTGAGTGAGAGGGATCCTCAGTTGTACAGGCGCTAATAGTTCAGATCTTCTCTGGCCTTGGGTGAACTAGTTACTTCTTATATAAATTTATGTGTAGATACATAGTGGTCTCACAGTGGGGGTTTGAGGCAAAGAAAAATGGTTCTCCAAAAAGGCTATTGCGGGAATGATTAGCTCATTTGAGTGACCTCTAGACAAAACGTGCTAAATCATATCCTTTATCTTGTATATTTATTATTCAAGATATATCTCCAGAGAACACTACTAACTAGGTCCTCTGTCAATCAATCTAACATGTCACATCATCCATTGCACCTGTATTTGTCCCCATCGTCTTGACTTGTCGTGACACTGGATTCAGATGGACTCACGCGAGAGAGAATGGTCAAAGAATTTGCGCAACTCTTCCTCACCCATCGTAGGCCGTAGCTCAAGCTCAGCGTTGCCAGTAGTGGGTTGTGCTCAATATTTAAATCTCAAATCCCGAAACAACAAAATAATTAAATTTGATTATTGCTCTCTGGACTTTAGGTGGCCTGGTGTTGATTTTGCGAAGGTGTAATTTGGATAAAGTCCAGGTTTGAGATTGGTAGCATAGGGTTGTTGTGAATATGCTGTTTATTATCTGTCGTTTTGCGGACATGGGTATGTTTGGATGTTTCTGTAAGGGTGATAGTTGATATGTAAGTACACTAGCTTTTTGACATCTGATTTCAATTTCTCTGTCCAATCTGCCATCTTCTGTGATCATACTTCCAAGGTATTTGAATTCTCTAACTTGTTTCAGAGGTGTGTTATTTATCAGTATACTTAGACATCAACATCAGCAAAAAAAGCTGGTGTTGACTGCAAACGTACTGTATAGGATATGCAAATAACTTTAACAATACTTGCAAGCCAGAATGAAATCTCTGGGGGAAAAGACGAAAACCTAAGTTAATCATGGGTGAACGGCGTGCAAAGCACAAAAAACAAATACAACCAACATATTTATTCACTGGGGAAAAAAACATTATCAAAGAAGGCGACGTTAGCAAAAAGATAGTTACATCAGACCTAGTGTGCACATATCCGAATCTCACAAACAAAGCAGCAAATAAGGTTAGTGAGATTTGTGAAACTGATATTTGGCTTTCAAAATATCATCAATGTTTGGTTTGGAATTTCTGCATCCAATCAAGAGAATTGTTTTGAAATGTTTTCTCTGTCTGTCTGTCTGTCTGTCTGTCTGTCTATCTGTCTGTCTGTCTGTCTGTCTGTCTGTCTGTCTGTCTCTCTGGGGGGGGGGGAGGTGGGGGGCTGAGTTATATCAAGGTATGGTGTCCGCTTCGAGTGATGGAGGTCCAGGGTTCAAGCCCTGGTGAGGGCCGGGATTTTTTCACGTGGACTTCTAGTAACACAATTTCCCCTGGTCTCTGGGTAGTGAGATCGGACACCTGTGTTTATTGTTGCACACGTAAAAAATCCCTTGGCAGTTGGAAATCGGAAAAGAGTAGCCTTACGGCGCTGCCCGGGCAAAATTTCCAGTTACAATTCTAACCAAAGTATTTCAGGATCCTCGCCGGTGCTACGGAGTTCGTGCACTGAGCTGAGATTCTCCGGACTCAGACTTGAGTTAGAAGTAGAACGAAGCACTTATGGGTCACACCCGTGTGCCGATATATTGATCAGTCGACTACACTAAGCTAAACTAACCTAACTAATATTTTCGTAATAACACGAGGATTCTATGGCATATTTATGCTATGTTTGTTACTTTATTGCCTCTATTCACACTTGTAGTTCACTTACATACCACTGTCAAAGAAATCCTTGTGGCATACGTATAAAATGGATGACAGGCAAAAAGAAGTAAATATTTCTTCAGCAGCGGACCTTTGTTGCAGGCGGGCGCATCTGCGAGAGGGAAAGGTGTGTGTGTGTGTGTGTGTGTGTTGCCATGGAAACCATAGTAACGTCGGAGCGTAGTTGGCTCTCTACAACGAGCCGGGGAAGGACTTGGGATGGCGCGAAATAAGCAAACATTACAATAAACAAGAAAATCTAGATACAATCATTTATAATTGAAAATAGTAAATTTAAGACACATTGCAGCCAGGAGGTCTCCGCACTTGTGAAGATCGCCTATTATTCTAAACATAATATTTACATTTAAATTGTATCACAACGTCTCGTGTTCCATACGATATATCAAGCTAGTTCGAGTACCCTCGGCGGGCCGGATCCGGCCCGCGGGCCGTAGTTTGGTGACCCCTGGGCTAGACGGACATATAATCAGATTCCTGCTGTGAGAATCACCAGTGAGCAGATCACTGGACCTGGCAGGACATTGTCGTATGCCGATGATGTTTTAGTGTATCGTCAGGGTAAGGATAGAGAGGAGGTTGCTGTGGAACTACAAACCGAACTCAATCGCATAAGTACTTGGTGTGATGAAGCTGGGGCAATGGTCAACCCAACAAAGGCAACAGTGACTTGGTTCTCGTTGAATAATCATATTGTCAACAATCCATCACCAACTGTAATGCTGTGTTCAGAGACGGTGGAAAGAACGCAGGCAATGAATTACCTGGGGATACGGTTTGATCGAAGCCTTGCTTATAATGTGCACATAGACCAGGTGATAACAAAGGCCAAGCGGGGTTTGGCAGCGATGCTGGTGATGGCGGCAGCAAACTGTGAGCAGCGCCATCTATGTCTTCTGTACGAGGGGCTGGTCATGTCTGTTTTGGAGTATGCAATGGCAATCCTGACTCTCAGCCATAAGCAGATAGAAAGGATGGAAAGGATACAGAATGAAGCTATGCGCATTATTCTTGGATGTACAAGAGATACAGCATGCAGGGCGATGCGCTACCTTCTTGATTTTCCAACCATTGAAGAGAGAATACAAGTTTGCAGGGCACGCGCCTACCTCAGAATTAACGCAAACACACAACATCCACTGCATAGTGAAATTAGGAAGGTGAAGGGCATAAGGTTAAAAAGAGGACGGTCGTGGATGGGTCAAGCCGAAGACATTCTTCAACAGGTGTGTTCACTTGAGGACTTAGAACCTGGCGAGGAGTGGGTGCAAGTGCCAACAGACTTCTGCACATCCTTTTCAGTTTGCATCCAACTAGATAGAAAATGCAGACAAGAAAATCGGGCTGCTGTTGAGGCTGAAGTACAAGCGTTGATTTTCGAGAATTCGCTAGACGGTGACGCGGTCATCTACACAGATGGGTCGGTCGTCCGACATGTGAGAAACTCATGGGCCTTTACAGCTCGGGCCGGAGGGAGAATTGAGAAGGAGGACTCTGGTGCTTTCACTGAAACCATAAGTAGCCTGACCATGGAAGTCATGGCAGTAAGTAAAGCAATAACATGGCTCGAGACACAGACATTCACTAGGGCTTGTTTCCTTAGCGACTCAATGAACATGATCAAGAGGATAGAGGAGGGGTCGATCCGAAGAGAATGGTTGCTGCCTCTGAAGCGGTCTCGGCTGGCAAAGATTAGTTTCATCTTCGTGCCAGGTCATGCGGGAGTACAAGGAAATGAGCGGGCTGACAAGCTCGCAGGTGAGGCTACTGTGGAGGGCGGACGCGCCATGGACCAGGCTGACATTCTGAATGCTCTACGAGAAGTGAGACTTTTGCGAGAACCAAGTGATGACTGTGAATCTACAACAATGGCCAGACTGCGGGAGCAGCAAATTAAAAGAGGGGTGGCCAAACAAGAACACTACGCAGGAAGCCAAAGAAGATTGATAAACCAACACAGAACTGGCGTCGTTAGCCGCTACACGTTGCGGGATTTGCTGAGGTGGGGATCCGAGCACTTATGGACTGAATGGTTCGATGTGCAACGAGGATGATCTGTCGACTAACTAACTAACTAACTAACTTTTAGTGTTCGAACTCTTCGCTGGCTGCTGAGGATGGGGACGCAGCGCTTATGGGAATGCCCCCAATGCTGTCATGTCGGTTCCTAAATCAATCATTCAATCATTGTAATTTGCGTCCCATAGTATAGGACGGTCAAAAATATCTTTCGACTTTGACATATAAATTTGATGCCACTAGGTGTATAAAAATATATATATTTGTATTGCAAAGAACTAAAAAAAGTCTGTTATTAACTTTTACGCATAAAAAATAATGTCAACATGTTTTCATAAACATTGAAGATTCCTAATGTTTTTATCTATTATTTATGCTCAAATTACTCGGTGCTACTTAACGTAAAAAAGATATCATAGACAATGAAATCTTCTAAATTTATTTAAATAACTTCATACATTTAGTTTATTTCGAGTAATGTCACTTAACTGTTATGTTGTTATATCCCTTTCTATTTTTATTCCTAGTTTTGTTACTTTCATTGTGGTCAGTCACCTCGACACCGCAAGGTACAAGAGGGACATGATGAGATAAATTTGTGGTCAGTCCACAACCCGTTAAGACATAATTGTTCACAAAAGTGGTGATTAATCAACGCATTGCTAACCTGTTGTTCTGATAATTTACATATGCTGTAAGAGAACAAGGATGTAAATATAAGAAGTAAAGTTTTATGATTTCTTGCCATATGCATTATCACACGTTTTTCTTTACAATCAGTCCAATGTTCTTGATGATCTTTGCTTGATCTTATCGTGTGATGGTCGTTGTCTAGGTAACGATACTCAGGGGGTGTCAATGGAGATATTTAACTGTCTTGCAATATAACTCACCCCTGCAGTGCATATTCACCATTCATTAAACAAGATTCCGTTGGCGCACATAATCCTTTATTACAGAAATAAGACGGACAAACGGAACATGTTTATACATCCAGAAACAATATAATCCATAGAATATAAATATCCTCCTTACAATTTAACCAGCACACATCAATGCCTTCTCACGGCCTGCTTCTCATCACATTCACAAGACAGGTAATCCAGCTACTATCCACGTCTGGATCTCCCACAATACAACCCACACATTGGGTTGGAGCCACTGCTCAACTATGCAACCCACTCTGGGTTTTTGGCCCTCAATTCCCTATAGAACACACTCTGGTTCAGGCCTGTCTTCACAACTCGGAGAACAACACAACCCCGTTGTACGTGGACTACCGACTCCTTCGGTATCTCAAACTCGACTCCCTGAAACGACCTGCCCCGCAGTCAGTCTCTTCTCTCACTGCCCTTCCAGTCTCCTGACTTCACACAACACACAACTGTCTTTCGCCCCATCCGCCTTAGGGGTTTTTTCCCTCTACCCTCATTATTTTATTTCTCAGGACTGGCTGTTTTCTCATAGCCCGGTCAGTCACTTTCCTGTCTCCCACTCTCATCTCCATTCTTCCTCATGCCCGGTCACTCACCTCAATGTCAATGACCCAGGCTTATGTCATGCATAATAACAATTTGTTGGTAATTTTTAAAATTTTTAAAAACAATTCGCATATCCTTTTACAGGACATCGCTGTCAATAGCAGCATCTTTCAGCTGTCTGTTGATTTCTTGGTTGATTACGCTCAGTAATTTGCCATTGCTTTCTGAGCGGCCGGCTCAGTTATCCCGCAAGTCACCAGTGGGGGACGAACCGCTCCCAGTTCTCGCCCGCTACGAGACTCTGCGTGATAAACGGGATTACGGAGAAAGTGGTGTAACCCCTCGGCCAGAGAGACCGGCTTGTTGTTAATATATATTGTAAAATGTGGTGGCCTGGAGCGTGAAAAAAGTATTTAAATACTTACAAAAATAATACTTTATTAAGGAGCGAAGGACTACAAAAGGGGTGTTGGCATAATTTTGGATCAAATGAGTTGGGGGGGGGGGGTGGGTTAAAGGATTCTGGACAATCTCAGAGTATTATTAGTGACCCTCCTTGACAAACCTCTGGATATTAACATAATACACGCATATGCGCCAACAGCAGACAGTAAGAGGATATAAAAATATTTTATAATGAATTAGACATGACGGTGGGCCAGTGTACACATTTTGAAATGACTGTCATACTGGTGGCAATGGCCTGGGTTCTAGGAATGAGAGAGGTGACACATTAACAGCATGGGCAGAATACCAAAAATGATAGGTGGTGCGGAGTAACTACACTATTCTTCTATATCTTTATTGTTCTCCATTGGCAAGTTTGGCTTCAATTGTCTAGTATCCTTCTCAAATACAAGTACTGGAACTTTGTAACGAACTGTTCAACTATGATACATATAACACTGACAGAATGTCTTAATATTTAGCTGATGGTTTATTTCTGGCAGCATCTAGTGAAACAGATGACCTGCAGGCATAATAGTGCCATCACACAGTCTGTCATCCCTACTCACACTCCCTTACTCACCAAGCCTACAATTAATACAGACATGTCGCGTGTCATCTTGCAATCAATTCGTAACAATATTCTTACCTATTATTACATCTCATAAAACCTTCAGACTTGATTACTCACGTCTGTCTATACTCAGTGCTGAATCATATTCATATTACAATCCGTCTCTTCTCCTTCTTTCCTTCTTCCTCTCCTGGATTATAGGCATTCTCTTCCTTCGCTTCACTAGATCTTGTCCTGATCATAACAGTGTCTTCTTTCCATCATCGCTGGTCCCCGTCTGTTTCTTTGTGACGCTTTCCATCACCAAGTCAGCTTAATATTAATATTCCTTTCATTCCCATTCATCCTATTCATGAAAATAAATGCATCTTACAGTTATGCATAATAACCCATGCAATAATACAATTGAAATAAAATCACCGAATAATCAAAATTAATCAAATTTCTTCATAAATTAAATTAGTAGTAACCTTTGCATCATGTGCCCTACCTATTTTGTTTACTAAACCTGTAAAATTTGTGTGAAAGTGTGCATAATATATGTGTATTGTCATGACAAAATAATAATAATACATCATGTAATACTGAAAAATGCATTAAACGAATTATGACAAATCTTGTTCTTTTCTATTGTTTGTCTTTTCAATTGTTTTGTCATGTCTTTTCTTTTTCTTTTTTTTTTTTTTTCTTTTTTTAATTCTTTTCATTCATGACTTTATTATTTTTTTTTTTCATTGTCCTGAATTTATTTTTTTATTTCAGGAATTCATCTTTTTTTCATTTTTTTTTCTGAATTCATCTTTTTTAAAATTTTTTTTTCTGTTTTTCCAATTCTATTTCTCTCTCCCTCTGTTTTTCTAGAGTCAACATCCTTTCTTTTTCCAATTCTCTGGCTTCTTTAGCTTCCTTGACTGCTGCTTCCTGTGCAATTCTGGCTTCTTTAGCTGCTGCTTCTTGTGCTTCTCTGGCCTCCCTAGCTGCTGTTCTCTCATCCCTCTTCTGTATTTGAAAATCGGACAACTTGGCCTCAGCCCAAGCTATTAGTTCGGGTCCAGTTAAGCCGCACTTTTCTCCTAATGCAATAAACTCACCTAGTGTAGACATATTTAATGTACACTAAATTAACTCGCTGTGTTATAAGTTATAACAATATTATCATCAATATCTATACAATAATATAACAAATATACGTGATACACCGACAATCTAAAAGGATTAGCACCTTATGTATCTGCTCCTGTCCTTGTTCGTAGTGATCTGCAGATGTTAGTACTTGCTCTTTCAGCTACTGTCCTCTGTCACCTTGATGTCGTTCTTCAGACAGGATGATACGCCTCTTCGGGTCTAGGCTGTTGTCTGACTCACTCATCTGCGAACGTCAGTTCTTGCATACAGGAAACCACCGATCACTGCTGCAACCTGCTTACTGCAATGAAAAATGTCTGACACCCTATAAATAGTGTTCGTTCCAGCGTTACTTTATCAATGGTCGCCGTAAATTGTGTATTGGCGACTGTAGGTTACATCCACGTATTAATGCCTGCCTATCAAATGTCTCGTGTTCTCAGAATTAAAAATGACCACTGTCTGTGTCTGTTACGAACATGATGTACAGATTAAAATGTTGTATAATTATTCATCCAAAACAATGTAGTCTTATGAGGTCAGTAAAACATGTTTCCAACGAAGGGAACTTTCGCCTTCCGAGTGATGTACATATCATATTTCTTGTAACTCTGCGTATGCTTTCCTTTGGAATATTTTCCTACACAGTCACAGGCTTCACTATTTATCTTCCCGCCTAGTCTCTGCCTGAACGGGAATTCATCTTATCCTCTGGGTCTAGTATCTACCGGAACGTGCACCCATGTTTGCCAGGAAGTGTCCTCCCTTCAATGGCTCTAGTTTGGCTCTGTTCGTCTAGATTTAAGTATTGAATTAACTCATTGCAAATCAACAAGAGAACTGTAAGGACGCTGACAGAATTCCTCAATTTCATGTCTATTTATTTCAGGTAGTATCCCATGAATAGTATGACATGCAGGTCATCAACGTGATGTAACCTTCTCGCATTCCGTCTTACCTGCTCACGCTAACCCTACTTAAATATGACTATAATTAAGGTCAAACATGTCACTTGCCCTATCTCATGTACCTACAGTGCTCAAAGTTCACAGAATTATTGTTACTTAATTTACTCACATCACATTATGTCTTCCAGGTGTTATCATTTAATATTTAGTCTCTCATCTTAGATTTATGCCGTCCTTCCTTTCTCGATCATCTTCGCCGTTCCTGTTACTCTGTGACGTTTTTTCTATCACCAAGTCAAGTCTGGTGCGTTCACAGTATGCTGTCTTTTCCTATTTCCCGATTATTGCATTCCTTGTTCTGCGACACCTGGCAATGTTCTGCTCACACAGTGAATGTTCTGTGATCACTTTGTATGTTCTGTTCACACACTGGATGTCTTGTGCTAACAGTATATGTTCAGTTCACACATTATATGTTCAGTGCATACAGCACATGAGTATAGACTGATGGAAACCCCATGAGGGCGGAAAAACTCACACTAGTTCATTTATATTATAGAGGATGCAATCTTCATTATGGTTAGTGGTAAACTTCCGAGGTCTCCAGGCCTTCCAAAGCAGCCTATCTTTCTAAATTTTGTGTAGGAAACTTGCTATATCTATAGTTGTCCTCACGTGGGGGTAAACGAGCCCATTTCAAGGTTTCCTGCAGAAGGCTACAAAGGATTTGAACCCATCCCAACCGGGATACCTTTATCAACATCCTAGTCTAAATAATTTCCACCTTACACCAGGCATGTTGTCTAAGGGATACCATGAGAAGAAGATCACGATGGGCTGGACCAGAAGGCAATGGTTGGTGACACAGGTTTTCATAGATATTTGTAATTTGCGTCCCATAGTAAAGGACCGTCAAAGATATATTACTAAAAACGGCCTACTGCCATTAAAAGGATAAAAACATTTATTGCTTTATTGCAAAAAATAGAAAAGTCCACTATAAAATTTTACGCATATAAAATAAAGCCAGAATTTTTTCATAAACATTAAAGATTTCTTAAGATATCTACCGCCGTTTATGTTGAAAGTATTTTTTCTCTAATTAATGTAAATGTTTTGTCACAGAAATGAAAACTACTAAATTAATTTAAATCACACAATACATTTTGAGTAGTTCAAGTAATGTCCCTTGAATAACTGTTATGTTGTTATGTCCCTTGCTATTATACTATTTAGTTGTGTTCCATTCATTGTGGTCAGCCACAAGCCGTTTAGCAGAATTGTTTATAAAAGTGGTGATTAATCAGCGCATTGCAAGCCTGTTGTTATGATAATTTACATATGCTGTAAAAGACCAAGGATTTAAATAAGGGAAGTACAATTTTATGATTTCTTGCCATATGCATAATAACAATTTGTTGTTAATATATATTGTGAAATACCATGGTCAGCAGCGAGAGAAAACTATTTAGATACATACAGAAATAATACTTACTCAGGAGGGAAGGACTACAAAGAGGGAACACATAGGTATATTAAACTCCTGCGAGAAAAAACGTACTAGACATCAACAAAGTTGCACATACCTTACAAGGAGATCCACGTATCGCGAAATACAGGTGAAAATCCAAAATCAGAAGCACTCAATAAATATAAAAAATGAATAATAAAATAAGATAAAATACACACGAACGCGTACAATACGGCACACAGACGTTTCGATTCTCAGAATCTTTGTCAATGACAACACAGATAGCTAACAACGAGATACAGCAAACATGGACAAAGCACAAACACACGACCTATCACTTAGCCACGTGAGGCAGAAAAGGTGACTTGGCCAGCTGCGAAGGCGCTTGTGGCTGCAGAATTTAAGAATGGGTTGCCAAAAAGGATTTGAGTAGCCAAAAATATGTGAACAGTCTGCTATGAAAATATAGGAATGTGGGACAATTAAGTCTAGATATGGGGGGGGGGGGGGGGGGGGGGGGGAACAGCATAGTAATAGATAGTGTAAACAATTGGGGAAGATGCCACAGTTATACCGTAGCGTCCACAACAGTATTAATCCCTGCTGGGTGGATGCATCCCAGATTGTTGATTAGCTGGCATTCAATTTTAAGTCTGACGCAGCTATTGGAGAAGCAGGGTTTTAATGCGGTGACACATGCATCGTCGCCTCCATTATCGTTGGAGGAATTGAAATGGTTGGGGACAGGTTTGTCAGCGCCCTGATTGATGTCTCTGAGATGTTCTCTAAAACGATCAGCAAGACGTCTGCCCGTTTGGCCAATGTATTTCATGTCACATCGTTTGCAGATGATAACATAAATCAGATTGCGGGATGTACAAGTGAAAGAATCTTTCAAGGTGAAGGTACCTCGGGGAAATGCAATCTCTGGTGTCTGAACAACGTATGGGCATGTCAGACAGTTCCTACGATTGCATTCGAATGTGCCCACAGATGCAGTAACCGTGGGGAGGCGACTATGCACAAGGTGGTCTTTGATACTATCGTTACGGCGGAAAATTACCCTGGGGCCATTGGAGAATACCTCACGAGTGGTTGGATCCGATTCCAAGATAGACCAGTGTCTCAGGAAAATATGTTTGATGGCACAGGCATGTGGATGGAAGGTGAGGATAAGCTTGGGTTCATTGTTCGGAGGTCGCGTATGTTTGACAAGGGACATTTCCCTCGAGACTTGGGTTATGCGACAGAAAGCTGTCGACAAGACGTCCTCTGGGTAGGACCGTTTTGCGAACAAAGTCAAGAATTTCGTGGGCTTTCTCGAGGAAGTCAGTCGCATACAATTTTACACATGATGGATGAAAGAAGTAAGGAAAAGCAAGATAAATACGAATATAATACAATATATAAATAAATAGTATACATGCACCAAATGCATAATGGCTACACGAGACTGGCTGAATCAACAGTGCATGGAGATTAGGACAAACTAGGGAAAATACTCATATTCCATGTATCAACAAAAAATACATTTATAAGTTTAAAAAAAAAGAACTATCACTGGATGTTTAAAATCAAGTAGCAGTACAATATGATATAGTCAACAGATGGAACACAAAGCTGTTACTGCGAATAATTATGAAAAGAATAAGAAAGAAGCTTACAACAGAAAAAAAAAACTACACAGTCTTGTGTCATGGCACGGAAGGGAGTCACCATACGATTTGGCCCATGCTTTTCGAGGTCACAATTTGTGAAAGTACATGATCGCCCGCGCCAGCCAACAAGGCACTGGATGATGATACTGATGACATTGTGATTAAATCCAAGCCTCGGAGCAAGAACGACAGGAGACTTCCGATAATCAGAAGTGCATCCCTTTGCCGAATATTTCGACTTATTATCTTCCCAACCCCGGTCTCCATTGTCTAGCTGAAAGATGCTGATGTTGACAGTGATGTCCTGTAAAGAATATGCGAGAAATAAAAATCTTCCCAACACTCTCTAGAGATGGGACCCATCCGGGCCATGACCCCGGAGGTCTTTCTCCTGTAGTCAGTTTACACTCTGCATCCAGTTTGGAGACGTTGGAACAGACTTCCCACTTATCCCATACTCGACATTCTGAGACAGTAAAGCTTTCCGGATTGTAAATAAGAGACTGTTGCCTTCTGCTTCTGTGAGAAGATTGAGATGGGCTGGGCCAGAGGGCAATGGCTGAGACACAGACCTTCACCCAAGCGGACTCCATGAGCGTGCTAAGAAGATCGAGATGGCCTGGCAGAAAGCATGGCTTGAATCTGGAAGGTTTAGTGCCATGGCCATTAGGGGTCTTTGGTAGAAGACAACACACAAGCGTGACTCTGGGTTTAAATGTGTGATCCTGTGAAACATGTGGGTTCCCATTAAACATATGGCGTCCCGTGACACATGTGGGGTCTCGTGAAACATGTGGGGTACCGGTAAACACATGGCGTCCCGTGACACATGTGGAGTCCCCTGAAACATGCGGGGTCCCGTGAAACATGTGGGGTACCGTTAAACTTGTGGGATCCCGTGACACATGTGGGGTCCCGCGAAACATGTGGGTATCACAGTGTACGAATGAACGATGGCTTAACAAGTCTGGTAGAAGTTCTAAATCATCTTTATTAAATGTTGTGGCCAATACAGTCTCGTGGTATAATACAACCGTGTCGATAGCCTGCCTTCCTGGGCGATGTCTCGATGTAAACTCCCCTTTGACAACAAACCACGTCACGACTTGAGCATCTCTCCTCCCATTCCATCCCGATGCTCAATCGTGCTGTAGCCTTTGCCCACCTAACTTACCCCTCTGCTACACCTCCCTATGTTTAAGAAAGAATTTTTCCTTTAAAAAATCTTTCCTCCCAATCCCCCTATTCTATTTCTTCTCTTTTCCTTACCTCTCACAGTTCCTCTAATCTTCCCCAAACCAACTCCAACTTTAAGTAAATATTCTATTCTTTAACTCCTTCTCCTGCTATATATCAACCCACTTCTTCTTCGTTTCTGGCCCTTCAAAAACATAACATATTTACTCATCCTTAATAACATTTAAATCTCAACTTTATACAATACATCATAACACATCTTCTTAAATACTTCTTCTTCTCCTCATAAGCAATCCGCTTAGAATTTCAAACGCTGTACTCTTCTGATACCAACTCCCTATTGTCATCACCAACCACACTAATTCTCCACTTTTAATCAAGCTGAAATCACTCTCACACGATAGAAAGACAAAGAATCGGTGGCCACCGGAATTTAAAGAAGCAGTAGAACTCTTTCACCCAAAGACCACACTCAGCTAAATCACACACCCCTTTACCCCCCTATGTCATTTGAGACTTTATGTAATAAAGTCTAAAACAATTATATCTCCTACAGTACCACTCATTATGGTAACAGTTTACGCTGCTATCTACAGCATCAAATACCAACCAACAACTTCCAATTGTCTATATATTACAGACACTACTACTTTTATGGCTCTGAACCTTACTTCAACCTCTCATTGTAATGTCAACCACAAAACATATCCCGAGGACACAATTAAAAAAAAATCTATTATCCCTTAAGACCTCCTCCAACATTATACACATCACCTCACATAACTAATCTTCTTCTATACCTCACTCAGAATTCTCTCGCCGAAAATTTCAGCGACCCCCTTACTGTCCATTTATTATGGGCACATCAACTAAAACCTCCACTTATCAATTTATGCCGTTATCAACAGCAACCATATACTACCCCTGAACTCATGTGTGTGATTGCTTGCAACTAACTTTCAGTCCATATATCACGGACTCTCAAAAACCCCTTGTCATTATGTCTCCACTATGTTCATTTCTCATTAACACACTTACACCCCTTTACTATTGTACTGTTATCCACAGTGTCTAATCAAACATGGATCCAATTCATGTTTACTATTTGTCTGGGGTAATCTTCTTATTCTTCTATAACCCAGCAATCTCGTGTATATCATGGCTCTTCTAACCCCATAGAAACTATGTTCAAAACTGTCCCCTCATTTACCCTACTGCTGAATTCATTAATCTTTTCTTCTCCCATATGGCTTCCAATCCATGTATTTCCAATCAATGCTGACTTTAGTGTAACTCTAAACTTTCCCATAACCATTTTACTTGTGTAGTAACCCCGTCGTATGTTTCCAACACTTCATAGCCATATTAACCTCTCTACGCTGATTATCACAGCAACAAAATACCCATGAACTTATTCTTCACAAAGAGAATGTGTCTCTCTATTAGCTCTCAGTAGTTTTATTAACTCTTTTCTGAACGAAGGGTCCTAATTAAAGCCCCATGTATTGTCTTTATTCTAGACAAAACCCTGTAAATTAAACATAACTTAATTAACTACTATTTAACATACAAAACAGCGAAATAAAATCACAACAGGATATCATACCCCCCCCCCCCCCCAAATTTTTTATAACATCATTTATGTTTCCCCTCATCTCAATTAAAGGTATGATGATGATGGTGATGATGATGGTGATGATGATTAAAATAATACAACATACATCCTAATCTATTGTTACCTAATACTACTGGTCTCTTTTACGGACCAGTAGTTTATACAAAAAAATCTATGGACACAATAACCCTATTCTAAAATAATAACAATCATTTTACAGGACCAAATCAAGCAAAAAATTTTTTATATATGAGGCATTTAAAGCTCAATTTCAATAAACACAACGGTCTTCTCACTACAGAGAAGGTTTTCAAAAAATATAATTCACTTAGAATTAACTACGTAAAGTGACCCAGCAACATTGGCCTCCTATACTAACCAATGTAACACCTATCTATTTAGCCAAGTCATGTCTATTTTGTTATATAGCAAAACAACTCAATACCAAGCATCAATGCCAAAATACGTATATACATATATATAAATATCTATCTGTTATCTACAGATCATTATAACGCGGAACAATACTTGTTCCCCTCAACCAAAATCACTACTTAACAAATGACCGTACTATCATTGATTCTCTCCCCTCACAATTTTCTATCTTTTACAAAACTAACTTCTAACACATCACAAATACCATCTTAAGCAAGCACTGTGACTACAGGTCAACTCACTTTATCTATTACTAATGTGGTGATTATCTCAATGTCATCTCAATGTACCAGCCGTCATCTATCTACTCAATAGAACCTGTGGCTCGGCACACCAATTGTTTCCCTTGGATTTGTACCAAGCATCACTACAACTTCTTAATCATTATTACCGTTATCTACGGTATCTCCACCCTCCTACGTCCAACAAAACTTTGTCTATTTACTATAGACCTCTCACCAATACATCTACTTACTGTACCAATAACTAATTCAACTTTTAAGTTTCTCGTCTACCCGACGCAATTAATATTTCATTCTCCTGCATCAGTACTTTCAACGTCTCACCACAACTACTCTAAACTATCCTCAAGTCTCTCCTAGCGATGATACTAGTCACACTTATCGGAACACGTTCTCCAACATTCATTTAACTAATCCTTATTTACCTCCGTATCTTTCACTCCTCTTCCATTTATCGGGACTCTTTCAGAACAGCAACCCACAGCCACTTATAACTGACAACGGACCTCACTTTCCTCATTTCTCAGTATTAGGCATTCTTGCTTCAACATGTCCCTGTCAAGAATACTAAACATGTTTTATGAAACATCATTCAGAATGTTAACTATCTTTCCGTCAACCTGTCATACAACTTCCATTATTTCCTTCCAAGATCACCCATTCCAAACAAAAGACACCACAATTCTCTAATCACGTTCTTTCTATCTCTCAATTTTCGCATACTCTATGTTCCACGTTTTATCAAGTCCACTTATCAACCACTCTTCGCATATTCAGACGGACAGTGATACACAACCTCGCTCTCACCTCACGACTATTCTCGCATCGCGACAACCTAACGTGTCTATACTATTACTTCAAAAACAACAATTTAGACGCCAATTCAACATTCTAGCAATCACTCACCACAATCCAAGCGTATCGACTTCCTCTACACACATTGACACACGATATATCAGCGCCAGTATTACATTTTGTCTATGTACTTCACTTAGGCGACGTCACCACACAGTTATACTCACGTATGAACAACGCCTAACCAGACGAATTACTCCACAGAACTTTCACAATTCACTGTTTTCTTATTTCTACTTTTCTCAATCATTCACTCCTTTACGAAGGTCAAACCCTATACATTACCTCTCGCAACTTATATCGCTTTCACAGCAGTATCTACTATCTCTTCAAAACAAACTTCCTTCCAACAGGTCACTAATCTCGTAACTATCATTCTAAACTTCTTCACACAACAACTTTCTCAAATTAATCAGCTCTTCTTTCTCCGCAAGCACGACGTAACTCGTATTCTTCAAGCATCAACTTCTACATTCGCGTTCTATTTTCGCGTTCAACTGGCTATTTTACACACAGGATACTCAATTCCTCCTCAATCTATATCTCCTCACCAGACACTCTCGGTTCACCTGTCAACAATACTATACTTTCTTCTCAAACCAACAAGCAAAACTATCTCAGACATCACGTCACAGCTCTGAGTCGAACCATTTCTAGTACGAACATTCATACTTAGTTTATCTCTCACCCTCTACTAATTCTGTGCTGAATCTACTCTACTTTAATTACACCAGTTATACATCACTCGACGTGATTAACTCTCTGTATCTTTCCATTCCGGACAAAGGAGTATTTTTACCTAGTTTACTCTCCCTACTATCACAACCAACACACGATATCCTGTATTACGTATCCACGTAGAATATCATTTGCCGTACTTCTCTATCCTCAACAACACTATCACCTACCCTGTACCATGTGATGCTACACCAAAAAAATTCATCTGCCTATTTTAGACAGCTCATATATCTATATGCTCAAACCGCAATTCTTCTCCTCAGCCAAAACTATTCCATATGTCCTTCGTCACCCAAGAATTTTAACAGTTATAGAGTGTGTCCAAGTTAAATATTTCATTGTCTCTCAATACATTAGTACCGTCTTCTCTCTAATTATGTCATCTTCACTATCTGTTGTTAACCTGTTGTTAAAGTACTCAGGTCTTAATTCTCTGAGTTTTCTTATGTTATCTTCTGTCGTCGAGGAGTAAATTCCCGCTATCTGTCTATCACTATTCTTCTTCTTAAATGCTTTCTTCTTATTTCCTTTATTTGCGTCGGTCTGCTCACTGTTTCCTGTATACCTTACGTAACGTTTGCACCTCCCCATCTCGTCTTCAGATGACACACTAATAATAGTTCCTTCATCAGATTCATATAGTAGTTCACTGCAGCCACGTCGATTCCTATTCCCATAGTCGGCTTTAGAACGTCTGACTTTCTTTCTCTTTCTTGGTATTCGTCTCTTAGCCTTCCCTACTTTCTTGTCATATAAACTGGTATCTAGTTCTAAAGAGTCACTAACCAAAACTCTGTCCGTTTGTCCACCAGCAACTATACCGTATGAGGGAACATCACGCTTCGAGTTGGGATCTGCTCGTAGTGCAATTCTCTCATTCTCCGAATCATCAGTATTTATATCTGTTTCAGCATCACTGTTATCATATGCGGCGGTAGAAATATCTTCTCCGTAACCTGAACTCTGACAGCTAATATTTCTACACCATTTGGGGATTAGTTTCATGTCTATACCTGAGGAACTTGACATAGGCAGTACCTCTATTAACTATCATACTACTATTTCTTTCTTCAATACTTTTCCTCTTTGGCTTTCTTTCGTCCTTTGATTCTCGTCTGTCTATCTTTCCTAACTTCAACCGTGTCTCCCTTAGTCAAGTGAGTTGGTTTTGACTGAGTCTCTATTAAGTCAGTTTGACTTCCCTTTGTTATCTTGCCGGCTGGTTGTACCTGGACCTTTTTCTCTACTGTATCTACCTGAGTCTGTGTACTATTTTCTATCGTATTACCTGCCTGCGTCTGTGTCTCTCGGTTTCTTTTCTTTACTAATATCGTCGTCTTCTTTTCCTGTTCAATCCTAATATTGGCAAGTACTTTAGGAGTCGTTGAATTCTTATCTTTGTGTTCTACTCTGTCCTTCGATCCTGACTTCAAATATTGTCTTTGTCTCTTTTCAAACCAGTCGTTACGTCTTTTTCTAGCGGTTGCACTGTGAGAAGGCCATCCCCATGATTTCTTTGAAAGGTTTCTCTCACGCCCATTTTTGTATTTATAACAACTATACCAGTCCGACCTTTCACCATTATGTCTGTTCTCACCGTCTTTTACCCACTATACATCAGGTCTTGGTTCATAATAGTCATATTGTCTTCTGTCTTTGTTAAGCCATGGCTGTCTCCTGTTATTCTTTCCTACTCCATTACAGTCTAACATAAATCTATAAGGGTCTTGTCTAGTCGTTCTGTTCTGCAACGTTTCCACAAAATTTTCTACTTCATTAACTGCTACCTTTAAGTCTCCTAGCCATGTACTGATACGTTGTAATTCTACATGTAGGTAATTCATTTTAAGTTCTTTGTAACTTCAATCAACTTGATACAATATTCCTACTTCTTCTTCTGTATATTCCTTGGTCTTGAGCTTAGCTGAAATACTAAGAAAAGAAGACTGTTTCTCTATTGTGCTGTGATGAGTCTTCTAAGCTGATATATTTATACTTATACAAGCAAACAAACAATCAATTTTTATCAATATCCAGTCTTAAATTAACTAAAGGATGTTATTGTCCTCCTGAAATTCAATTATTTTCTATCTAACATAAAATATATTACCCCTTGAGGTAAGCTTTCCAATCGAAGATGAAGTCCTTGACGTCTATGTCCTTGTATGCTGAGTTTGAGAAGCACGGTACTCGAGTACTTGAACCAAGATCGACAAAGCGGCCTCAGTAAGGATCAAAAACGCTCGACTGGGCTCTATAGGCTCGACTGGGCTCAACAAGACAGTGAAGAGCGGTTAACCGTACCAGCCACCCAGGGACGGGCTCTTGAAACACAGCAAGTAACGACTGAATGTAATCAGCCACCCAAGGACGTTCTCTTGAAACACAACAGAGTCCGGAGATGAGCTGACAACGGCTCGAGTTTAACGATTTAGGTTACTGGGCCATAGCGATCAAAACCATCACTGGACGACGGTGATCAAAAAACAGTACTTCAGCCGAACTTGATAAGGAGCTTCGGTCTAAAGCAGAGTAACGGCGTCAACATTCTGGAATCGAGCAAGGATAAAATTTGGTAACGTTCACTGATTGTCCAGAATAGCGTGGAGCAATTATTGTGGCGCTCTTCATACAACAAGAAGCTGACCATCCATTTTAGTTACTCCAACAAGATGACCTTCAATTGTTCAAGTTGACAGTTGACCTTCAGTTGACAAGCTGTTCTGTTAATAAATTTAGGATTCTTGATAGCAGAATTCCGAAAATAATTACAGACAACGCAGTGGCCATCGTTTTATATTTTGAGAGCAGAAAAATTTCTTCAGTCCTCTAGCAAACAAGTGACCTTCAGACAAGTTATGTTAAAACAACGGCTGCAATGACGACAGGTCAAAACTCACAGGACATTGACAACAGTTCGGTCACTCCAGAGCACAATAATAAACAGCTCCCGATTTTGGCAAACATCATACGCTGGTAGATGGTAACTCCATCCAAAACTGATTTCAGGTATGGCGGCTCCAATCGACTGACTGAAAAACGCTTGTTATAAGTTGCAGGCCTCAAAAGGTAGTCTGGTCTGGATCATCTTTTGATTATTGCTTCTAACAAGATTCTAGATTCCCTCTTCTTCTTGTTGACGCAAGCTGAGAAAAGTGTTCATTAAAAGTTCTCCGCTGTGCTCTGCTGTTTCTTATTACTTCGCATTGCGTCCGCGACGGCAAAGTCCAGAATCCTGGTTAAGCGGCTCCATTTAAGCCATATATCACAGTGTACGAATGAACGATGGCTTAACAAGTCTGGTAGAAGTTCTAAATCATCTTTATTAAATGTTGTGGCCAATACAGTCTCGTGGTATAATACAACCGTGAAAATCGATAGCCTGCCTTCCTGGGCGATGTCTCGATGTAAACTCTCCTTTGACAACAAACCACGTCACGACTTGAGCATCTCTCCTCCCATTCCATCCCGATGCTCAATCGTGCTGTAGCCTTTGCCCACCTAACTTACCCCTCTGCTACATGGGGTCCCGTGACACATGTGGAGCCGTGAAATATGTGGGGTATCGTGAAACACGTGGTGTCCCGTGACACATGTGGGGTCCCGTGAGACATGTGGGGTACCGTTAAACATGTGTGTTCTCGTGACACATATGGGGTCCCGTGAAATATGTGTTTTCCCGTGAAACATGTGGAGTCCCGTGAAACATGTGGGGTCCCGTGAAACATGTAGGATACCGTTAAACTTGCGGGATCCTTTGACACATGTGGGGTCCCATGAAACATGTGGGGGTACCGTTAAACTTGTGGGATCCCGTGACACATGTGGGGTCCCATGAAACATGTGGGGTATCGCTAAACATATGGGATCCCGTGACACATGTCGGGTCCCGTGACACATGTGGTGTACCGTGAAACATGTGGGGTCTGTGACACATGTGGGGTACCGTTAAACATGTGGGGTCTGTGACACATGTGGGGTACCGTTAAACATATGAAACCACGAGAGGACCCAACGAAAGAACGAACGACCTTTTTTTTATAAAGGGTTCATACATGGATGCCGGTCTCTCTTGCCGAGGGGTTACAACACTTTCTCCGTAATCCCGTTTATCATGCAGAGTCTCGTAGCAGGGCGAGAGCTGGGAGCGGTTCGACCCCCTCTTGTGACTTGCGGGATAACTGAGCCGGCCGCTCAGAAAGCAATGGCAAACTACTGAGCGTAATCTTGCCAAGAAATCAACATACAGCTGAAAGATGCTGATGTTGACAGCGATGTCCTGTAAAGGATATGCAAAACATTATTTTTTTCATACATGGATACACAAGCTCGGCTGACATTCTTCCCTTCTTATGTCTCTGCGCTCGTGCATTATTTTATTCATACTTCACTTACCAATCTAACATTCGTCCGACGACAACCAAAGAAACAATATGCGTTATAAACTCATGGAAAATGTGCAATATTCAATAATACATGCCTCACTAAAACTAATGTTGACATGGCAGTTATAATTAGCTCAGGTAGATGTAATATTGCCTGTAGCTCAGGTAGATGTAATATTGTCTGTAGCTCAGGTAAATGTCATTTTTCTTGGGGACATCCGCGAATATGGGACAAGTCTAGTCCTGGGACTGCGTCGTGACCATTCAGGTGAGATCTGTTCAGGTGAACTATTGTGACCGTTCGGGGCCGATCTGTTCGAGTGGACAGATCGTAAGTGAGCCCGTTGTGCATTCAAATGGCGAGCTCGACACATGTTGAGTTACGGCATGTTGAGTTGAGTTGAGTTTAATACAATAATTATTTCCAAATTCTACTTGTAATAGTAGAAATTAATAACGGTGAAAGTGATATATGTGAATAGCAGACAATGGAAATAAAATGATATAAAACTGTGCCGGACTTTTGTTATTTCTTGAGGTGTTCAGTTGTCTTCAGACATTGTGTTGTTATTGTTAAGGAATGTTGTGAAATGCTGTGTAGAGAGGATGTTCGTCAACAAGCCTAGAGACATTCACGTAAGTCATAAAAAGAGGTGACTATGAAATCAATGTCACACAGCTGTTACATCTTGTACTGATTAGAGGAAACACCTCACACAAGTCATGCAGACTACTCTATACATAACCCAGCATGTGAAGACAGGATTCGGTGTACTGCGAGGAAGAAATCATTGATAATTCAACGGGCAAGACGGCGTTTACCTGCAAAGCGTTGTGGAACGTAATGGCCACGGCAATGCCCGTAGGGCGCCCTGTTCACCCACTGCACCTGTAGTCGACTCCAGTCTTGACTTGTCTTGCCACTGGATTCAGATGAACTCAGGTGAGAGAGCGTGGTTGAAGAATTTTCAATTTTCTTCCTCACTTTAATCCAATTCACCGCGCAAGTCATTCTTCATCCAAACAAGGCCACATTTGTTCCCATTCCGAGTCGTCATGTTGTTTATGCAGTCGACATGGTGGGCGGGGTAAGACCACTCAAGGTCTGGAACTTCACCGTTTCGCACGCACCCGTCCATTACAAACATGGCATAATATGGACTGTTGTGGACAGAAAAGAGTTAACACGACATAAGTCAGTAGAGTATGAGTCACACACTACAACCCACAAGACAAGAAGAGTAAGGGTTAACAATAAATCACAGACAGTTAGTGACACTCAAGGAGCTCAACGGCTCACAGGAAATGTTAGGGGTAAGAGGTAACAACCTCAGCGAAAGGGTAGATAGACTTGTCATTCGGGACGCGGACATCTTAAGGAACAGACACACAGAGACGTCAGTGATATTTCCATACAAGCTATCTACACGAATATTGAAGAGTTTACAACATCAAGAATTCACACAACGGTCAGTTCATTCTAGCAGTCAACGTAACACAGTAAGTCTTTTCCTAGACGGTTTAACGACAATCCTAATCCACCAGTAGCATCGAGTGTAACCATGGAGGTCATGGCATTAACAGAGGCAACAGTCTGCCTGGAGACACAGACTCTCACCCAGGTGTGTTGTCTCAACGACGCCATCCATAGGCGATCTAAGAAGATCGAGATGAGCTGGGCCAGAAGGCAATGCCTTGGAACACAGACCTTCCTAGATGTTTGTAATTTGCGTCCCATTGTCAAGGACAGTCAAAAATATATTTCACTTTTTGCAAAGGCGATCATGCCATTTAATGGATGAAAACATTGAATTTTATCTTGCAAGGAAATAGAAAAGTCCATTATTAACTTTTACGCATGCAAAATAATTTAAAATTGTTTCATAAACCTTGAAGATTCCTAAAGTTCTTATCTGTCAGTTATGCTGAATTAAATTGATGCAAATTACCATGAGAAAGATGTCACAGACAATAAAAACTTCTAAACACATTTAAATTAAATAATACATTTATTTTATTTCGAGTAATTTCCCTTAACTGTTACGTTGTTATATCCCTTTCTACATTTGTACTTAGTTGTGTTACTTTCATTATGGTCAGTCCACAACCCGTTTAGACAAAATTGTTCATAAAGGTGGTGATTAATCAACGCATTGCTAGCCTGTTTTTATTATAATTTACATATGCTGTAAGAGACCAAGGATGTAAATATGGGAAGTAAAGTTTTATGATTTCTTGCCTTATTCATAATAACAATTTGTTGTTAATATATATTGTGAAATGCGGTGGCCTGGAGCGTGAGAAAACTATTTAAATACTTACAGAAAAAATACTTTACTCACGAGGGAAGGACTACAAAAGGGGAGTTGGCATAATTTTGGATCAAATGAGTGCTGGGGAGGGCGGGGGTGGGGTTAATGGATTTTGGACAATCTCAGACAGAGTATTATTAGTGACCCTCTTTGACAAACCTCTGGATATTAACATAATACACGCATATGCGCCAACAGCAGACAGTAAGAGGACATAAATATATTTTATAATGAATTAGACATGGCGGTGGGCCAGTGTACACATTTGGAAATGACTGTCATACTGGTGGCAATGGCCTGGGTTCTAGGAATGAGAGAGGTGACAGATTAACAGCATGGTCAGAATACCAAGAAATGATAGGTAACACCTGGTTCACAATCAAATTGATTACGTACTGATTAGAGAGAGATTCAGAAGCAGTTTAGTAGCAGCAGCCACTTCACCAGAAGTAGATGGACATAGTGATCATGTGCCAGTTATAGGAATGATGAGGTTAAGATTTATAAACCAAAAGAAAACCCCAAAGAAGTTAGACCTAACATTACTTGAAACAAGGAAATTAGAGAAAGGTACAATGTTACTGTAAAGAACAGTTATAATGCCATGGAGATAATACAGATTTTGGTGAACAATAGGATATGTTGCAGGAGTCAATCCAACAGACATCAAAAGAAATCATTTCACTTACACGTAGAATTACACACACACAAAAGGAAATGGATGACACATGAAATGTTGTGGAAGATGGATGAAAGAAGTAAGAAAAAGCAAGATAAATACGAATAAAATACAATACATAAAAAATAGTACATTTGCAAACAAAATGCAAAGTGGTTAAAATAGTCTGGCTGAATAAACAGTGCATCTAGATTAGGACAAACTAGGGAAAATACTCACGTTCCATGTATCAA
Source organism: Cepaea nemoralis (assembly GCA_014155875.1). Lineage (NCBI taxonomy): Eukaryota > Metazoa > Mollusca > Gastropoda > Stylommatophora > Helicidae > Cepaea > Cepaea nemoralis. The sequence continues at coordinate 173,243 of JACEFZ010019703.1, forward strand.
CAAATAAATACAATAATAGGTCAGAAAAACACGAACTATTCACTGGATGTTTAAAATCAAGGAGCGGTGCAATATTGATGGGACAAGATGATATAGTCAATGGTGGTACACAACGCTGTTACTGCGAATAATTATGACAAGAATAAGAAAGAAGCTTACAACAGAAAAAACTGCAGTCTTGTGTCATGGCACGGAAGGGAGTCAACATACGATTTGGCCCATGCCTTCGGAGGTCGCAATTTGTCAAGGTACATGATCGCCGGCGCCAGCCATAAAGGCACTGGATTATCATACTGATGACATTGTGATTAAATTCAAGCCTCGGAGCAAGAACGACAGGATACTTCCAATAATCAGAAGTGCATCCCTTCGCCGAATATTTCGACCTATTATCTTTCCACCCCCAGTCTCCCTGGTCTATGGATTACACGACTTTCTCCATAATCCCGTATACTCTCGTGAGTAACGTGACGTTGCGTGAGAATCGGTAGCGGTTCTCTCCGCGTCGGTAACTTAGGGGTATGTGAGCCGGTAGCTCAGAAAGCAATGGCAACCTACTGAGCGTAATTTTGCCAAGAAATCAACAATCAGCTGAAAGATGCTGATGTTGACAGCGATGTCCTGTAAAGAATATGCGAAGACAAAAAAATCTTCCCAACACTCTCTAGGGATGGGACCCATCCGGGCCATGACCCGGAGGTCTTTCTCCTGCAGTCAGTTTGCACTCTGCTTCCAGTTTGGAGACGTTGGAACAGACTTTCCACTTATCCCACACTCGACTTTCTGAGACAGTAAAGCTTTCCGGATTTTAAATAAGAGACTGTTGACTTCTGCTTCTGTGAGAAGATTGAGATGGGCTGGGCCAGAGGGCAATGGCTGGAGACACAGACTTTCACCCAAGCGGACTCCATGAGCGTGCTAAGAAGATCGAGATGGCCTGGCAGAAAGCATGGCTTGAATCTGGAAGGTTTAGTGCCATAGCCTTTGGGGTCTTTGGTAGAAGACAACACACAAGCGTGACTCTGGGTTTAAATGTGTGATCCTGTGAAACATGTGGGGTCCCGTTAAACATATGGCGTCCCGTGACACATGTGGGGTCCCGTGAAACATGTGGTGTACCGTGAAACATGTGGGGTCCCGTTAAACATATGGCGTCCCGTAACACATGTGGGGTCCCGTGAAACATGTGGGGTACCGTTAAACAAGTGGCGTCCTGTGACACATGTGGGGTTTCGTGACACATGTGGGGTCCCGTTAAACATGTGGGGTACCATTAAACATGTGGGATCCCGTGACACATGTGGGGTCCCGTGAAACATGTGGGGTCCCGTGAAACATGTGGGGTCCCGTGAAACATGTGGGGTCCCGTGAAACATGTGGGGTACCGTTAAACATGTGAAACCACGAGAGGACTCAACGAAAGAACGAAAGAACTTTGTTTTTTCCAAAGTGTTCATACATGGATACACAAGCTCGGCTGACATTCTTCTCTTCTTGTGTCTCTGCGCTCGTGCATTACTTCATTCATACATCACTTACGAATCTAACATTCGTCCAACGACGACAACCACAGAAACAATATGCGTTATAAACTCATGGAAAATGTGCAATATTCAATAATACATGCCTCACTAAAACTAATGTTGACATGGCAGTTATAATTAGCTCAGGTAGATGTAATATTGCCTGTAGCTCAGGTAGATGTAATATTGCCTGTAGCTCATGTAGATGTACTATTGCCTGTAGCTCAGTTAGATGTAATATTGCTTGGGGACAACCGGGAATATAAGACAAGTCTAATCCTGGGACTGCACCGTGACCATTCGGGTATGATCTGTTCGGGTGGACCGTTGTGACCGTTCGGGTCACCTACTGGTGATATCAGATGATGACATGGAAGAACTGGCCAGAGAATTCAACACCAGTATCCAGAGGAGTCAGATCAAAGAAGAATGGCTACACAGCTGTGATATATTACATTTTCACATGCGTAACGCGCGGTAAATAATTCCTTGCGACAGTAAAATGTTTGACACCGCCTCATTCCCTACGGCGGTAATCCGACTTTTTTCATCGACCCATTGTGACGTCACCACCGGAACAACTAGAACTAAATAAAAGCTACATGTGGGAATGAACCAGCCTGTTTTTCACCAACCCGTACACACACACACACACACACGACGCAGGAGAGATTCGATGAGGAAGGGAGTGATAGTCTCTTCAAAATCAACTTACCAAAGATTAGTATAAGTTAGATAGATGAAGACAAACATCAGCCCACGACATCGCATTGGAAAAATCTGAAACCTGTCGTTGAAGTGTTGGAAGTCATCCTGTTTAGATGAGGTGAATATAATTTATTTTAAATCTTAGATTAAGTGTGAGACCTTTTCCAAGAAGAAGAGTTGGTAAGTTGACTTTGGTGAACACGTGTGATGAGTTCTTTGGAAGTTAATTTAACTGTTATAGTTATAGATAAACTATTCATTAAGGATACCCATAGTGAATTTATTTTCTCCCAAAGTAACAACGGATTTAATGTATAAGCAGGAATCCAAGTTGTACATATAATTCTTAAGCAACTCAATCTACAATGATTTGAAATGGTGAGTTCTTAAAGAATTTAATTTAGTAACAAACTACATAATATTATACTCAGTTATCATAGTCATAAGATAAACTGTACAATAGGAGAAAACTACAGTGTTTATTTTCTCCCAGCTAAACAACTTAGTTAATGTATAAAACATTAGACACATGTTATACATTTTATTTCTTAAGCAACTCAATCTACAATGACTTAGAGTAACTTAAGACTTAAGGAAACTATTGTAAATGTGGAAACACTGGTAAGTCAAACTAGTGTAATGTGTAAGTAGTCAGTAGATTTACTTTTTGACATGAGCACATGGACAAACAAATAGTTTTTTTTTTTTTTAAATTCATGAACACATGGGAACCAACAAGAGTTCTACAGGTATCATAATTTGTGTGTTGAGTTAAAACACCATAGCTTTGAGTCAAATGTATTTTCAATGTTGTAAACATGTGGAATTAATGTTTGGGCCACACAATAATAATACTTAGTCAACCGGCATGGTAGAATGGGTAAGATTCATAATGCCTGAATGTAGACTGAGTAGATCACATAAATCTATGAGAATAAGGGGGACCCCTGTGCATTTTATTATTGCTACACATGAGGAATTATCCTTTGAGAATCTCATAATTATGTCTAATGATCACAATGATCACTATGTCATTGCTCATAACATGTCTGTGAGGATTCATGTGTGATTTCATCATTGTTAAACAGATGTGAATGTATCATTTGTAAACCACCTCAGTATGAATGATTAACTATCAATCAGGAAATATTATAATGTCTGATGAGGGAGGAGTTTTGATTGTAATATCATTGTTATTGAACCTGTGAATTTATCAGGGATAAAGCACCTACATATGCATGATTGTCATCCATACAGATATGATTGTCTGATGAATGGGTGAGATCTCATTGTGATGTCAATGGTGTAAACATGTTATGTTGTCATTTGGAAATCACATAAGTACCCACATTACATGACAGTATGAAGGATGTGTGATGAATGATTCCTATATGATCACCCATACCAATATGAATGTGTCTATGGACGGAGTGAAATGATCATCCATACATATGAATGATGTCTGAGAGAGTGAAGTGACCTCACATGCACAGATGGATATGTTGACTGATGCATGAGGAGATTGAGTGAGTGAGTGAAGTTACAGGCTGAGAGAGAGGGAGTATAGGCCAACAGTCAATCTCAGGATAGCTGGAAACTTTGATGTGGAATACCATGACTATCACCAGAAACTAGTTCGGCGTAACCCATAAACTAAATAATCATTTAGTACACTCCGGCGCATAACACCACATTGTATAAAAATATCATTCATGTTCCTATCATGTAGTTTGTGCGCTAAGCACGTCACAACCAATATCATACATTACGCTAATTACAGCATCTGTGTGTGTGTAATTTAAGCATAATTCAACTTTGTATTTCATGTCACTTCTGGAAACACATATGGTCGAGTGTAATGACATTAATGTAATACAATGATGATGCCTGTAATGTAATGAAAATTGTGTAATAAGATTATGATGATAATGTTAGAATGATATAATGATTTCTAATGTCATAAGCATAATAATAATGATGATGATTGTAATGACAATATAATAATTATGATAATGATAATGATGGTAATTATATTGAGATAAGGAAACCATTTTGATGATGAGAATGATTATAATAAGCATGATGATGCGGATAGCTGAAGTACACTCTTAGTATAGAAACGGTGAAGAGGGGGGGGGTATACTCTCCGTAAAACTTTGGACTGAAAAGAGGTCACCTGAATACTATACAAGAATAATACCATAATGTACTTATCTTGTTCATAAGCAAATACTCATTGAAATGGGAACTGATATTTAAAAGCCCTTAATGTATGAAACCTTTTTCTGAAATAGGAAAAGATGAAATAGAGAACAAAACTAGGGACAGAAGAGAATGGTCAACATAATTGTCAAATTCCAAATCACTCAATGTATTACTTAAACTTTTGACCTGAAGGACAGGCATAAGTGAAGATGAAACTGCACATCTGCTAGTTAAATCTTGAACACCTGATAGTGGAAGATTGGAGTGAAAGCAAACAACTATGTTGGGGATAACTAATTAATAACACCAAGACTATCTTTCTTCTATGTTTGATTTCTCTAAGAACAAGATTCCTTTTATTGTTTTCACTTGTTGTGTTCTTAGGCTTTTACATTTCCTTTCTAATGTCATATTTATGATATAATTAGAATTGTATGATGCTAAAATTGCAGGTAGTGGTCATTATCCAGACCTGACTTGGTGAAGATTGAATGCAGCACCTGTTGAGTTAGCACATTGTTGAGTGATGCCCTTGATAGAGTAGCACAGAAACCTATTTACCTGCAACCATTCCATGTCTCAGAGGAGAGGTAATCTTTGTGTAAACATTTCCCTGTCAAACAATGGAAAGGAAAACCAAGAGCCAACTTATGTTCTACTACGCCCAGTAACACTAAGACTACAGAAATTAATAGATAGCCAGAGGGATTCCCAAAGCTGGAAGTGGAGAATTCTAAGTGTAAACAGTTCTTTTTTCAGATCATCCAGGCCAGTAAAAGATTAGCATTACAGGCTACTGGAAAACATATAGCTGTTAATCTATACATTATCATTGGCACATTAATTCTGTATATTTACAATATATGTATATGTTCTTTTTTATGACAGGAAATTGTAATTTTGAATGCAATTTACAAAATCCATATTTGTGTTTATTAAATCATAAAAACTGAGGTACATTTCATGTATTGATTGTATTTTACATGTCATTGTCAAATTGTTTTAAACTACCCTAGATAGAATTAATTAGTTGGTAGAGGAGAGGCATGGAACCATTTAATGGATAAATTGGGTATAAAAGGGAATACAAGTTGTTCAGTTATTTCCAGAAGGTATTCCTTGGTTCTCTGAAACTCTATTTCTGGTCTCAAAGAATTGAGTCAGTTCAGCTAAATTAATTAAACGGGCAGGATCTCATTTCGAAAAAGGATTTTGCATCCTTTACCTCTTTGGTGTTGAGCCATCAATCTAAACGTATCCGACAACAACTACTTGCTACCGCTGCCAAAACCGAACAAAGACCCTTCCAAGAAAAGCGGCTGCAGAATCATTACGATGCAGAACACTGCTGGCAAGTTACTGGAGAAAATTGTAGCACACAGACTTGCTTGTGACTTGGAAAAACTCAGCTACTTCCCGCCCACACTTGGAGGATACAGACGTAACAAAGAGTCATGGCTGAATGCGGCGGTCTTTGCTCAAGATGTTTACGAAGGATTTTAGGTCAGAGAAGAGACATGTGCGGCCGCCATAGACTTAGAGGACGCATATAATAGAGTATCCTTCGAGCACTTGATGCAAACCCTCCTCAGACTGAAAGTGCACCCTCACCTTGTACGATGGATAGCTGCAGCTCTGCTCCAAAGGAAGGTGGTGCTAAGATCACTGAACAACAGTTGGAAGGGAGGGGTAGGACTCTGTCATTTGCTGACGACATTCTCGTGTATCGACAGGGTCGAGATAAACAGGCGGTTGCCAATTATATGCAGGGCGAACTAGATCGAATATCCTCATGGTGTGCTGATGCAAAGGTATCGGTTACATGGTTCTCCCTAAACAACGATATTGTGAACACAGACCTGCCGGCAGTAAGAATGGATGGGAGCATTTTGAGTAGAACCCAGTCAATGACATATCTTGGCGTGAGGCTTGATCATAGCCTGTCCTTCAGAGATCATGTCGATTATGTCATAGCGAAAGCTCGGAAAGGTTTGTCAGCAATGAGAGTCATGGCGACTGCCAATATCGAGCAAAGACTGCTAATACTTCTGTTCCAAGGACTGGTGCTTTCACGCATCGAGTATGCCCTGGCCATCTTCACTGTCAGCCCTACACTGATTGGAAGACTTGAAAAGGTACAAAACGAAGCCATGCGCATCATTTTGGGCTGCACGAGAAACACCAGCTGTGTAGCAATGAGATACCTCCTTGACTTCCCTACAATGGAACACAGGATCAAGATCTGGAGAGCTCGTGCATACTTAAAAATAAGTGCAGATGAGCAGCCCCCTCTGCATGACGCTATATTCAGAGAAAAGGGTGACAGGCTAAAGAGGGGCAACTCATGGATGGGTCGGGCGGAAGATGTCGTCAGACAGGTCTGCAGTCTTACCAATATCAACCCCGGCAAGGAATGGGTGCCGGTGCCTCCAGCTTTTAAGTGCACTTTCTCCTGCATTACCACACTCGACAGACGGTGCAGAGAGCAGAACCCTGCCGCTGTCAATGCAGAGGTTAACGCGCTCATCTATGAACACTCAGATATCCCCGAAGTGCTCATCTATACAGATGGATCTGTTGTAAAGCAGCAGAGAAGTGCGTGGGCATTTACAGCCCGTTCAGCGGTCCGAACCGTTCAAGAATCCAGTGGTGCCCACTCTATGACCACGAGCAGCATGACGATGGAGGTGATGGAAGTTACACAGGCTTTTTCATATGGCTGGAATCACAGCATTATACCAACGTGTGTTTACTAAGTGATTCAATGAGCATGATTCAGAAGGTCGAAACTAGATCTGTACGTAGACAGTGGACTGAGTCGCTGCGGTAGTCTGTTGTCCGTAAAGTCACCTTCATCTTCGTCCCGGGACATGCGGGAGTCGAGGTAAATGAACGAGCTGATAAACTGGCTGGCTCTGCACCCCCTGCAGATGGCCAGCCCATGGATCGTGCCGATGTTATTAATGTCCTCAAAGATATGGCGAGAACAGAGGACTTTGACGTCAGTGAATCCACATCGCTGTCCAGGATGAACGACTTGGGAGTAAGAATCGGCACGGCCAGACGCAAGAGGTACATCGGGAAAACAAGTCGCCTCGTCAACCAACACAGAACTGGCACTATTAGCCACAGGACGCTGATGCATATGCTGGGGGGGGGGAGGATCTGAGCACCTATGGACCTGTCCGGAGCGCAGTGAAGATACCCCAACTGATAACTAACTAACTAACTAACTGACTGACCGTTCGGGACAGATCTTTTCGGGTGGACGTGTGAGCCCGTTGTGTATTCAAATGGCGAGCTCGACACATATAGTGTTACGGCATGCTGAGTTAAGTTGAGTTTAATTCAATAATTATTTCCAAAATTCTACTTGTAATAGTAGAAATTAATAACGGTGACAGTGATATATGTGAATAGCAGACAATGGAAATAAAATGATATAAAACTGTGCCGGACTTCTGTTATTTCTTGAGGTTTTCAGTTGTCTTCAGACATTGTGTTGTTAACGTTAAGAAATGGTGTGAAATGCTGTGTAGAGAGAATGTTGGTCAACAAGCCTAGAGGCATTCACATAAGTCATAAAAAGAGGTGACTATGAAATCAATGTCACACAGCTGTTACATCGAGTACTGATTAGAGGAAACGCCTCACACAAGTCATGCAGACTACTCTATACATAACCCAGCATGTGAAGACAGGATTCGGTGGACTGCGGGGAAGAAATCATTGATGATTCAACGGGCAAGACGGCGTTTACCTGCAAAGTGTTGTGGAGCGTAATGAGCACGGCAAGGCACGTAGAGCGGCCTGGTCATCCACTGCACCTGTAATCGTCTCCAATCGTCTTGACTTGTCTTGCCACTGGATTCAGATGAACTCAGGTGAGAGATTGTGGTTGAAGAATTTTGCAACTCTTCTTCACTTTAATCCAATTCATTGCGCAAGTCATTCTGCCATCTTAGAACTCATGGCTCCAAACTTTCAACCTCACTGGATGAAATAAATGGTCTCCATCATTCTTGATGGACAAACACCATTCTACACATATGCTCTAAGTGTATGAACGAGTGGTGCAGTCAACATCTTCTCCACCTACACTCAAATACGCTTTGGCACACGCCTAAACAACGGGTAACTTGTCCATCCTGGACGCATAAATATATCCAAAATGCATGCGCACAGAAGTCAAGCGTATAACGATGTCCGGTGTATGGGTGAATATATCACCATATGGAAATCGTGACTGCCATGGACCGATATGAGGTAGACAGCGGTAAAGTAATAGAGTAAGAACATGTTTACCATAGAATATGAATTGTCATAGTGAGAACAGTTCACGCGATCACTGTGAACGAATACGCACGACTGAGTCGAGCGAAGTCGGTGAGCAACGGATGATGATGATGAAGAACAAAGGGAAGCCATTCAGAGAAGTTGCGTATCTCGTGACATTAGTTGTGTGGTCCACGGAAACGACACGGCTGGACAGAGCTAGTCTAGCCAGGGTCCCGATGGGAGACGGTTGTGAAACGAGTGGGGAAACGATGCGAGATGAAGTCGACATTGTTTCAGTATTAGAATGACGCTTCAGTCTGAAGCAAAAGTATTTCACACACGCCGAGCGGCTAATTGAATAGCCATTCAAGTCCGTTACAGCGTGCGGAGTCGACGGCAGTTGAGAATGCCCCATGCCCGATGTCAAGGGCAAGTGACCGTAAGTTGCTGATAGAGTAGCCATTGTGTAAGAACTGTACTTCAGCGGTTAGAACATTGTTTAGATTTGATAATTACTTATCGCTTGCCAGCCCGCACCTCTCCGCAATGCTTGATATTGGTTGCTGCGATAATTGATTATAATAAACACTGAAGAAGGGCAAGGACATTGGCTTGTTTGCTATTTCATTGTGATGAATGTTCCTGTTTACTCCTGTCACTGCGGCTGAACCAACGAACCAGCAATCAGCTACATGGCAGGAAGTGGGGGCTTTAGTATCAAAAGCAGGAGCACATGAAAGCAAGGACGACCTCCAAAGGAAAAACGACAACAAGGAGTTGTAAGATAAATAATGTCACCTTGACGCCATTGGCAATTTGCAGATCAATTCAGCAACAAATTGCTACAACATAAACAATGTCATGTGTGCACTATTGGCAAGTAGCAAAGCAAGTTATCAAGAATCAATTAAATGATAAACTGAGGGTGTTACTCGCAAACTTCTGATCAAGTCACTAACATCCAAATAAAGGAGAGACAATGTCACCTTGGGCGCCAGTTGCAATTTCCAAATGAATTAGTTCAATAAACATGTACAACTATCAAACAAGTGCATCAATATCCTCGTGCTAGATGAACATTTGAGTCACAACACTAAACTAAGAAATATGAATTAAACAACAAATATTAACAAGATTGACCCTGGCTGGGACAACGTGTAGTTGTGAACTTCAAATATACGGTGTAAAGGCAGTCACTGACAACAATAACGCATTGTGAACGAGTCTATGAATAAACAGTTATTAACTGCCTACAGTCATTCGATAACTGACAAAAATATTACCCAAAAAGTGCGGCCACTAATACAACGACGGCACATCATCATGTGTCCAAATTACTAACAGACAATCCTATCAACAGTCAAAACTCATCATACAAAGACAATATATTCAAAACAACGATGATGGCTTAATTTTGACTGTGAATTCATCACTATGGCCATATAAGTATGAAGAATACGGTAATTCAGACAATTTTGTGGAGCACCCAAAATTTGAACCAAATACCTCAATACGGCGAAGATGTCCACAAGTTCATTGCGAATAACAGTTAAGGATCAGTCAGTAATAAATCAAGCTGGTTTTCATCTTGATTCGAGGATCTGAATTTTTCCAAGACAGTGGTCTGAATTTCAAGTTTGGTCTTCAACTAACATCCAATGACGTAGACAACCGAAAGAAGGATACCGATTCAGTCCAAAGAGTCAACACAACATCACAACAGTGAATCGGTATTATACTAAACTTTTCCCACTCAAGTTGAAGACAATCCAGAATTTTACTACAGAGCGATCTGAAGGTCAAGCCTTGGTCTACTAGCAACACCCAATACCCTCGACTACTTGGAGGAAGATGCCGGACCAGTGAAGGACCTCAACACAGCAGCAGCAACAATGCATCAGGCGAGTTAAATTGTCTGACTGTGTTTGTATCGTTTTGTGCGGCTGTTTAGAGTAGATATTTGGATACTTTCTCCACAGATTATTGTCGTCTCCACAGATTTTTGTCGTCTTCACGATAAGTACTGAGCCAATAACAGCCTGAGTAACTGATATATAATAATAATTCTCAGCAGTCGGGAATAAGATCCACTTGTGGTAATCAAATGTTAGTAGTATTCCATTGGTGTGTAAATTAATATGTGGTATGCTTTATATGTATATTCGACGTTGTATAGGATGTATTATCTGTCTCGTCGAGTATAATATTGTAAACATTGTGACATCACTATAACTCCACTCAAAGGTCACCTCTTGGTTTGAACATCACGTGAGAACTTCACAAGGATAATTTCTAAAGTATCACATCATCATAAAGGCATACACATAAACAATATAGTGGGTATATTATTGACATCTTGTGTTACTTATACAGAATATTCAGCAAACATGTCTCATACAAGATTTTATAGCTATAGGAGAAAAAGGTGGTATGTCAAGGCCCAAGTTAATGGCCAAACAAGAACTGATTGATTTATAAGCACATCAACGTGAGCTAAGAACAGCTGTAATAATTCACATAATAGAGTGATCAACTGCATAACTTAATAACAACAGTTGATGATGGGAAATAATGTCTACTTGTTGTAATCACATATTGTCCATGTTCTTTTTATATATAAATTAACAGGTGGTATGTGTCACATTTATATTATACTAGATATAGGAGCTATCATCTATCCTGTCCGGTGTAATATTGTGAACATTTGTGACATCAGCACACACCAGTATGAGTAATAAACTCAAATAACATCTTCAGACAAGGAATATCTCTTGTCCCGAACAGCACACGAGAATATCACAAGAAATAACTGCTGGATATTCATTCCATCATGTATTATATACACAGAAACAACATAGTGTGTATACTAGGGACACCTTGTATTGCTTACATATGCGCTCCGGTGAGGTTGGATAAAACCGCATGAGTAAACATGTCTTCCTGCATGTATTTATAGCTATGGGAGAGTAGTATGGCGTTTCAGGATTTGACCTGATTTCGCAGAACTGTGTTGGGTTATATTTGGAAGAGAAGTGCAGTACCGGCTTGTCAACATAGATCGTGGGTAATCTTTTTGTGGCGACAAGAGCATTTCTAAAGAAATGGGCTCCGCATCTGGTAGAGCGGCTTTCTGGCATAAGCCATGGGTAATTGTTAGGTGACGGGGGACTGTCTATACAGGGCGGTGAACTTGTTTGATAGTATAATCAACGAATACCGTTTGTGCGTCGGGGTATGACACACAGCGGAGTGTAGTTGGGAAAGAGTGACTAAAATATACAAATAGCATAGAATTGATAACATCATGTGAGGTTGAGTTGCATCAGCACCGAGCCGGTGTCGAGTCTCTGGGTTATGATACGCGACACTGGGCTGGCTGTGGTGAAATATAATCTCTAAGAATTTAGTTTATACTCTCCAGTGTGTAAAAATGCCCTCGTGCAGATAATTAAGGCATGCAAAGTGATGGTTGGACGTACATTAGCCGGTCACATTGCTAGAAACAAGTGACAACTACAGTGTTACCAAACCCAACAACTATGGGTAACACCAGGTAACATCTCTAATTTAAAAGAATACATTAGCCAATACATTAGAAAATGGAAAAACCATGCATTAATTTAGGACATACAAGTTATACAATAGTAGTTTTCCCAACAAAAGGAAAAAAAATATCAATGGAACGGGGAATTAAAGAATCTTTTAAAAATATTTGTATTGACGACTGAAGATATATTGAACTGCAAATAAACAGCCTATTATTTATATAGGTCAATGACAGTTCAATGGAATAAACTTATTTATTCTACTATACTTAAAACTGTGATATTAATTAAGGTAATTTTGTTTCATACGAATGAACACCTGTCTAGAAATACCTTATGATTTTAATCATTTTGTTTGGAAAAGATATTAAGCAAACATCACTATGACACACATTTAAGACACAATAAATTCACAATGGAAGGATGTCACCTAATTAACAACAACAGAAGAAACATCTCTGTAGATAAACATTCAACCTTCAATTTACTTACCATCTCAAACTGTCTTGTTAGTCACTAAGACACATGCATATGCAAGTACATACATTACCATCTACTACATACATGATAAAACAATAATTTTTTTAACTTCATTATATCTAAACTGTACTAGGCGGCAATGAAATAATCTAAAACTATTATATTCAGAGTACATTAAGGGTAACAGGGAGATACAGTTATCCAATTATTACTTAAAGCTCTGAACTGCCGTATAGAATGAGTACAGATATCAGCAGTCAATTTGACATTGTAGTTTAATTAACTTAATTGAGTCAGATATGTACATATTTTTTCCATTTTATTAATTACCAGAATGTACAGAAGACGAATGCGAGTGTAGTGGGACCGTGCAAGCACCACCATAAATCCATACAGGAATCTGTAAAAGGCAGAATTCCAGGTCTACAATCCTAGGGCACCAAACCAGCATAAACGAGCGAGCGAAAATATCAGCCCATGGTAAACAAGTATGACCAACCACACCCATGGTGAAGTAATTGAGTGGTATTATGGTTATTTAGTGTTAATGTGACTTCATACATCAAGTTTCATATTTCATCTATCATGATTAAACCATCAGCCGAACCATGTAAGCGCCACAAAAGATCCAAACATGAATCTGGAAGTGGAACTCTGTGCCTATAATCCGAGGGTACCGAAAAAGCATGGTGGGGCTATCAAAATACCAGCAAACAATTAACAATCCAGAATAAACAAATATGATCAAAAATACTTACTGCAGAGTAATTTAGTATGATTATGATCACTCACTACTCATTATTACTTCATAAATCATACAGGTTGAAGATTCCATCAATCATGATCAGACCATTCATCTCATGAAATGAAAACATACCATTCATCTACCATCAATACTTCACAGAATCAGTGTTAAGAAAATATATAAGTATAAGAACCAATTTCTAGATACCAATTGAGAGAATCTTATAGTATCGAAAATATAACACAACATGTGTAAGGGTTGAGAATATTACAACAGACGACAACAATATCAACCACAAGTACGACGAGAAATGTTATGTCATCATGCTGGTGAAAACAGCAGCATATACCGAATTGATGCAACGCAAGCTATAGTGATTGGGTCAGATGCAACTGCAATCCACAATAGACCATTGTATATTTCACCGGTAAACATATCATCACACATAGTACAATGATGATAAGAATATATTGTTGTGCCGTTGGATAGTATAAGTTTTCATACACATGATTGTTTATGTGAAATTTTTTTTTACATGTGCAGATTATGTGTCGATAACAGAAGACTTAATAGTGGATCTTTTGCAGTAATAATGAAAGGTAACAGGAAGACCAATCAAGACTAAGGCAAGAGACACAAATCAGAATTTATAACAATGGTGGCAACAAAAACAACACGAAGCGACAACGGTCAAGAAACAAATTGCAACGAATCACACGAGTGTATGGTGGTATTTAATTTTAATGTTGATGCTAGAACATAGAAGCACATTTATAATGTAAGTCAATGTCACATTTTTAAATTTTTCTTTCAATTCATAACATTGCATGAGTATATCAAATATGTCAATGAAATTTATTGCAGATAATTTTATACTTTGATTGACATATTGCATAGTAGAAATGATCTTGCATAGAAATGTACGTACATTTTAGGTCATATCTCTATTGGTCAACACTACATGGGTTTAGAATATCAACAGAAGGCTAAGAGACGGTATTGCAGTGAAATGAATGAACATAGAGACAGAGAGAAACATTTCACCAGAAACAAGAAGACAAGGAACAGAAAGTGCATGAACATCAACCAGCAATGGTGATAGAATATCAAAGTATTATAAACTTTGACAGACACAAAGGTATTGGTAAATGAGTCTACAACATACAGCTATATCGGCAATATGATGAACTTGCGGTTATAAGATGAAAAGACAACACCTTTCATGAAGAAGAAGTAATCACCCTAGACAAATGAAATACTACAAGTAAACCGCAAACAAACAAGTGCTTATGCAACAACCCCATTTGTGATTATGTAAGGTAAATTACGTCAAACGGTAAACCCAAATGACAACTGAGAACTACAGCGGTATAGAGGTCATGTATATATTGCTCATATTCCACTATACCAAATACTAAATAATAATACAGAGGGTGATGGTAACTATTAACCACGCATGTTCCCTCATTCGGGCGTAATGACCTTGATAGGTTTGGGGATGCTTGCCTATAGGGCAAATGAGGGACTACTATGGGGAGGCCACGGGACCTTATGAAGCTCATAGTATGTTAGCCCAGCCCCCCCCCCCCCATAGGCTGGGCTACACGTCGTCTGCGGGGGAAGCAGATTGATAGGGCGTGTCTGACTATAATAATAATTTTTTTCATTGATTTTGTGCAGTGGTTAATGGAATGCCATACTATCATGTTATCAGACAAAATAGGTTGGTGGAAATACATCAATATATGATATAGTTATGAAATGACAAAAAAATAACTACCAATATCGCTACATGTCATAGGAGTGAAAAACCGAAGAGACTGTGAAAATGGCTACACCATTTTCAAAAAACAGGGGGGGGGGGCATAATGTCATGGACCGATATGTGGTAGACAGCGGTAAAGTAATAGATTAAGAACATGTTTACCATAGAATAGGAATTGTCATAGTGAGAACAGTTCACACGATTACTATGAACGAATGCGCACGACTAGGTCGAGCGAAGTCGGTGAGCAACGGATGATGATGATGAAGAACAAAGGGAAGTCATTCAGAGAAGTTGCGTATCACGTGACATTAGTTGTGTGGTCCACGGAAACGACACGGCTGGACAGAGTTAGTCTAGCCAGGGTCTCGATTGGAGACGGTTGTGAAACGAGTGTGGAAACGATGCGAGACGAATCCGACATTGTTTCAGTATTAGAACGACACTTCAGTCGGAAGCAAAAGTATTTCACACACGCCGAGCGGCTAATTGAATAGACATTCAAGTCCATTACAGCGTGCCGAGTCGACGGCAGTTGAGAATGCCCCATGCCCGATGTCAAGGGCAAGTGACCGTAAGTTGCTGATAGAGTAATAGAGTAGCCATTGTGTAAGAACTGTACTTCAGCGTTTTGAACATTGTTTAGATTTGATAATTACTTATCGCTTGCCAGCCCGCACCTCTCGGCAATGCTTGACATTGTTTGCTGCGATAATTGATTATAATAAACACTGAAGAATGACATTTGCTTGTTCGCTATTTCATTGTGATGAATGTTCCTGTTTACTCCTGTCACTGCGGCTGAGCCAACGAGCCAGCAATCAGCTACATGGCACTTGCCATAAGCAAGTTCGTTGATAGCACACTCAACTCCTGTTATGGAGGGAAGTGTATCCGGGTGGTCAAGAGTTGACATGGCCTCTATGGCGCTGAGGACATCATCCGCTAGTTTGGTCTCGCTTAAGTAAAGCTCCAAATAGTGCTCTACCCATCTATCCATCTGCTCTTTCTTATCAGTGATGATTTCTCCAGTCAAGGTTTTCAGTGGTGCACTTCTTTTGATAATTGGAACATATGCTTTCTTTTTCTCTTCATACATGCTTCTGATGTTTCCCTTATCACTTGCATTTTGACTGTACTCGCATAACTTGATACAATAGTCATTTGCATGCTGCCTGGCAGCTTTTTGCACACTCTTCTTGGCTTGTTTCAGCTCACTGAGTTTGTTTCTCTTTATTCTTTCCTTGTTTCTTAAGAGAGCCATCTTCTTTTCATCAATCAGGAGCATTTTGGTTTATATACCTACTCCAAAGTCACCTAGTACTTCTAATTCTTCTGTTGTGATTTCATCTGGTCCAGCTGTATTTCATTTTCTCATATGTTTTACAGCGTCAGCGACTTCTTCTTTTAGAATAGGTGGATATTTTATGTTACCTTCTTCTGCTAATTCTTCGCTTTCTCCATCACATAATTCTCTTATATAATAATTCCACCTCTTCATTACAGCATATATTAAACTTGTTTGCACTGATCGTTTAACCAACATTCTTTTTTCCTTCACACATGTATCTCCAATTTCTTTATTTATCTTAGCATATTATTGTTTGTAATTGTTACCCAGTTTTCTTTTGTCCATCAACATTAAGATTTCTTCAGTCATCCATTCTTTCTTAGCTTTTTGGCTTCCCTCCGATACTGTTTCGTTGCTAGTTTGATGAATGGAATCCCTTAACATTTCTCATTGTTCATCTATACCAGTGGTTCTCAACCTTTTTTGGCCCGTACTGCTCTTCACCATATTTTCAGAACGTCATTGCCCCCTTCGTTTTTCCACCCTAAAAACCCCCCACATACACGCACGCACGCATGCACGCACGTGCGCGAGCACACACACACACACACACAGAGTATACGTAATAATGGAAGCTAAATTCTATAGCACATACTAAAACATGTCTAGACGTCTATATACAACATGATTTGCTGGTCTACTTACGTTATAAAATGAATTTCAGACGGGTGAGACGTCAGAACCATAAAGTATGAAGGGAAAAACAATATCAAGTAATCGGTTCTTTTATTAACACGATCTTGACATAATCTTAACCCCCCCCCCCCCCCTGGAAACCCTAAAATTCCCCCCTGGGGGAATTCCCCACCGGTTGAGAACCACTGATCTATACTTTGTATTTTAGCTATTGCGTTGTGCCTATTTTTCACAGTCATTGTGTATTGTTCTTGAATTTCTTTATCTACTTTATCCTCTTTATTTAGTCTTACGTTCTTTACCATTTTATTCCCCCTCTTTAACCTTACTTTTATTTGTCCATATAGTGACATTATCACTATTGCAGTCAGCACTAGGCGTTGTCTTTACATTAATGAACGCATTTCAAATCTTTTATTTAAAAAACAAAAGTCGCTTAAATGTCGACAGGGTCGACTTCATTGCATCGGGTTTTATCCCATATGGCTCGGTCTCTTTCCGCAGCACGGAAAGCGTCGCACAAAGCACGAACTCCGTAGCTTTTAGCGACGACCCACAGGAGCCTCCGAAACATTTAACTCGTAAACCGAAGGACGCGGCCCAGAATCGAACCCACGACCTTCGGAGCACGAGTCAAACACTTGATCACTTCGCCACAGAGACTCTCTAAATCTTTTAAGTATGTAATCAATTTGGTTGCATATTTTCTTATCAGGGCTTTTCCAGGTGTATAGTCGTCTTTCATGGTGTTTAAACCAGGTGGTTCCAATTACCATTCATTGATATTTGCCCATTCTATTAGTTTCTCTCCTCTTTCATTTCTTGTTTCTAAACCATAATTACCCACTACATCTTCCATTTTTCCCTTTCCTAATTTTGCATTAAAATCTCTCAGTATTATTTATATTTCTTGTGATCCAATTTGAGTCATCGCCATTTTTAACAATCGTAAAAGTGGTGTATTTCTTCATCACTACAGACTTGGCTGTTTTTTCATCAAATATTAGTCCTACTCCTTTTTCGTGTGTATCCCCTCCAGAATAAATTACTGTGTGTTTGTCGGATATAATTTTGCCCGATCCCTTCCATCTCATCTCAATTATGGCTAGTATATTCATTTTCATGCTTTCCATTTCTATTACAACATTGTTCTACTTTCCCAGCTCATTTAATGTTCTAACATTCCATGTTCCTATTCTAAATGTATTTATTTTAGATATGGTTTTGCCATCGGTAGCTGGATGAAGGTCTGGTGTCACCTGTGGCTCATGACTGTCCCTACCGGACGAGGATGTTCTAAGACAACCATTAACATCGTTCACTACCACTGAAATGTGTTTTGCCATGAAGTCTTGGGAAGATAATATGATGGTTTCTCCTTGCCGACCACATCCACATTGTGGTCTTTTACCTCTGCTTTTGACAGCAATTTGCGACTGTTAGAACAAGTGAGTTGATTAGCTTTGCCTATTATTAATATTCGTCATCATGCGAACTAACTCCGATTTCATAAATATTTGTAATTTACGTCCAAAGGACGGCCAAAAATATATTTAAATTGTCCCGAGTAAAACAGTGGAATTGAAAGGACAGACAACGTTTAATGTAATATTGCAAAGAAATAAGAAAGTTCATTATAAAATTACGCGTATAAAATGAAAGCCAAAATATTTTCATAAACTTTGAAGGTTTCTTAAGCTATTATCGGCACTTTATGCCGAATATATAAATTTCTGATTAAAATAAAGATCTTATCATAGACAATAAAAACTTTTAACAGTTATTTAAATCAAATAATATATTTATTTTACTTTAAGTAATGTCCCTTGAATAACTGTTATGTTGTTATGTCCCATCTATTATTGTGTGTTCCTTTGATTGTGGACAATCCACAACATCCACAACCCGTTTAGACAGAATTGTTCATAAAAGTGGTGATTAATCAACGCATTGCTAGCCTGTTGTTATGATAATTTACATTTGCTGTAAGACTTCCGATAACCAGAAGTGCCTACCTTCGCC
>JACEFZ010019703.1:197500-340133 GCA_014155875.1 Cepaea nemoralis
AGAGGTGTTTCCAAGGCACCAGGGCCGGGATCTATACTGGCCAAGACCTGCTGACACGTCCACGTCGTGCGTCCTGGGCTAAGATCAGTAGGATCGATGATTCCTCCGAAGCCGGAGAGTATTTGCCTGCATGGCGAGGAACCACCAGTCTGCACACCAATAAGCCAGACATGGGACAACGGATACTCACGCAAACCTCAGGTTCGGTATGACATCACACTGATGTTGGACAACAGGATGTATTCATACGACACACATGACTTCACGCTGGAGTTCACAGCCAGCGAACAGCAAGCAAGCAAGCAAGCATGATCCCGTGAACTTTTAATTAATTAACTACTGGGAAAACCAAGGTGTTGGAGACTGCCAGTATAACCTTACCATGCCTAGCTCAACATTGAAGAGGACCCTGAGATGGAACTTACCCAAGGGAGAGACCTTCATCTATGGGTTTAGAACATTTAACCATTCCATTTAGGAGATAGAAAGACATTTAGCTGTAGCTAGTGACTACATATATTTCTATATATTGTATCATTATGTTTTTGATAAATAATGTGTATGAATTTTGTTTTCACAACATGTATTATTCCATGTTGAGCATAAAGCTATGTTCACAGAATGACCTGTCAGAGCCTAAGTGTGCAGCAACATCGTTACGGCCCCCGGCGGACAAGAGTTGTCGGCTGGCGAGATTCTTACCTGACAGCGCGACCAGCGCTGACGAGAGACGCACGCAAAGCCACGTGACCCCACGAGAGGCAGTGGGCAGTGTGTGTTAATCTCAGACCAAGCTGGGACTGGACATCTGAACGGACGTGTGTGTCGAGAGCAAGGCGTTTTGTGTGAATCTCCGTGGTTGTGAGCTGAACGACTGATATCGTGAGCGTTAGACCTATGAGCTGTTTTGTGGTTGTGAGTTATCTGTTGTACATTGCTGTAACTAATTGTTATGTATTTAATGTGGTAATAAATCCATAGAACTTGTTGCTGTGTCTTACGTCGAATTACGTTTGTACTTGTACTGTCTCACATGTGTTAGCCAACGAGCCTAATAGAAGATCCTGACATGTGTGGACGTGGGTTGCTCGTCATTATTTAAGAACCTAATATATTTAGACGTGTGTTGTTCGTCTTTGTGATTTAAAACTATAATTCTTGTACTTGTAAAATTTGTCAAGGTTATAGTGATGTACATGTGATCGGAAAAGTCTCAGTGTGATCCATTACTACATTGTCTAAATATGTTTAATATCATTAGTAAATGTACAGTACATATTGTTTGATCCTGTAAACGTGTTAAAACATTTGTAATTCGTAAAAACTTGTCACCGTTTGACCTTGTCAACCTTGTGATTTTGCCGCCATTTTGACCTTGTCGCCATCTTGTAAACTTGATGTCTTTGTCCTTACTGAATGTCATCTTGATGTAAGTGATGTGTCATCAATGTTATTGAGTGTTCAAATACAGATAGATTGTTGTTGTGTATTGAGTTTGTGGAACGCAAAGAGTTTTGGAAAGAGTGTAACTTCTGTTGAAAGAAACACTGTTGACGACAAATTTACGACATACAATTATACTCAACGCCATTCAAACCTAATCAACACTTAGTGACTTACAGGCACACACCAACAAACACACGCTAACTTATTTCTCTCCAAAAACAAAGCAGGTTTTTGCGTACCATCCATAACCCTGCCGTAGAGGTCATTAGTGGTTCCGAAGTACGACCTTACAGTTTTTCTAGCCCGATTGCCCAACCATTCGTCATCATATCCAAGGGCACTTGAGTATATTTTTCTTTACTTTAACTTTACGTATGCATTAGTGGGCACGCATCGTATAGTCAAATCAATTGTAAGTTGTTTTTCTACTAACCATTTATAATATATTTTGTGTGGTTGATTTTCATTGACATATTTTCTCCATCATGTCGTCATTATTTGATTTCATCGATATGGGTTTAAAATTAAAGTTGGAAGGTGATGAATTAACTCAATGGAGTGAGAAGAAATACGCAGAATACCTACTTGTTCAGGAAAAAGCTGCCGAACGCGATGAAAGAGCAGCAGAAAGAGCTCTAAAACAAGCAGAAATGGCTGCAAAACAAGCTGAGGCAGAAACAGCCTTGAAACAGGCAGAGATTGAAAAAGCTGCCAAGCAAGTAGAGGCAGAAACAGCTCTAAAGCAAGCTGAGATAGACAGTGAACTTAAGAAAGCAGAAATAGCAGCTCAGAGTAAGAGAGAAGAACTTGAACTACAGTTGAAAATGAAACAACTGGACACTGAGACTGCAATGAATAAAGAGTCAAAGAAATCTGAAAGACTGGAAAAAGAAAACCAGTATAAAAAGTACCAAGGTATCGTTCGTAACTATACCTCGGGTGACTGCATAGCAGCCTTTACCCAAAATTTTGAGACTTTAATGGAACATTACCAAGTTCCACTTTCGGAATGGAATATTTTATATATGAGGAGTCTTTCTGGGGAACCTCTGAAAGTCATTGAAACCATCCCCAAAGACCTCAGAAAAGAGTACCATTACATTAAATCTAAAATAATGGCACATTTCATGCTAGATGAAGCAGGGTACAGAGAACAATTCAGTAAACTGAGTCCAAAATCAACTCAAACGTTCTCTGACTACCTCTGTTTAGTCCGAGACATTTTCAGCAAATGGACTTCATCAGCCAAAATTAACAAAAATTATGATAAATTAGAAGATCTCATTATTCGAGATAAAGTTATTTCTTCTATCCCAACATCTTTTTCTAAGTTCTTGCAGGAGAATGAATGCACAAGTGTGGAAGAAATGGAAAGACGTGGGTCGGCCTATTATACGGCAAATAAACAGTGTTTTGCCACTGAAGCTACTGACAGTAACTGGGTAGCAGCTGCCAACTATGAGAAAAACTATAGTAGGCAAAAACCAAACAGGCCTACCTCTGAAAAGTTAGACATTGTGTCCATTGTAAAATGTCTCATTATTTGAACGAGATGTGCGATAAAAACCCAGGGTACCAAACATACTTGCAAAATATGGTAAACAGACAAGACAGAGAACGTAAATCGTTCAAAAGCTTACGTAAATGTTTTCTCTGCAAGGCGTACGGTCACCATCGCATGGATTGTAAAGGCAGGCATATGACCAACAAAGCCAATGCCGCCTTGTTCGATAGTTCAGCGTCAGAAGACGAAAATACAGAAAAACATCCTGTACATGCAGCACAGGCTTGTGACGTATTTAGTTCCAACACATGCACTGTCTGTAATACCTTCTTTGAAAATGGTATCTTAACATGCGGGCACGCCATCCCTATTGCTAATGAGGAAGGTAACTTAGTAATAGACTCAAAAGGCAAGTTAGACATCTATCACGGTTATGTTAATGGCAAGTTTGCTACAGTACTTCGCGACACCGGGAGTACACTTATTGGCCTGAAAACAACATTCATAACACCTACAGACTACACAGGTAGACACATCACATGTAGAACATTTTCAGGCAATATTGAAAAATATCCATTAGCTTGGGCATACATCGAAACACCATTCCTCACCGGGAAAGTAAAAGTCGCAGCACTTACAAACCCAGTGTGCGATATAATCATCGGAAATTTACCGGAAGTGAATGACAAACATCATAACCATGACATAACATCACTATGTATTAATGATAACACATCACCACCAAATGTCATTGAAAATGTCATATCACCAGTTGAATGTATGTTAGCTAATGCAGCACTAAGTTCTCATCACATCATTGACGATATCATTCCATCATCATCTGATGTCATTGAGTGTGTGAACGCAGTAACAAGAGCTACTGCTAGAGTGCAAGATGATAGTAACCAAACTGAGGCTATTCAAATGCTTAGCCCAGAAGTACCACCTAGTGACTCGATGAAGGAAACATTCATAACAGCTCAAAAAGCTGATCCTTCACTGTCAAAGTATTTTGACCTGATCGGCAAAAAGCCAAGAGTAACGAAAAATGCTAAATGGCATTTTGCTTTATACAATGATATACTCACCAGGTACTACACCAAAGGTGACGTTACAACAAAGCAAACTGTGTTACCAACTACTTATCGCAAGCAAGCTTTACATCTTGCTCACGATATACCTTTTGCAGGTCATATGGCATATGTTAAAACCAGGTCAAGACTATTGACACAGTTTCATTGGCCAAAATTCTGTAATGACATAAAAACATATTGCAGAAGTTGTGATACATGCCAGAAACTGGTAAAGAAAGGTAAACACCCACAGGCAAAGTTACAAGTCACTGACTTAGCCAGTCGACCTTTTGAAAAATTATCAGTTGACATTGTGGGCCCTCTTAGTCATACAACTACTAGAGGGAATAAATATATACTAACAATTATTGATCAATGTAGTCGCTGGCCAGAAGCGATTCCGTTAAAGAACATTACTGCCAACGATATCATGGAAGTGTTCTTCCATATTTTCTCCCGAATTGGGTTTCCAGATACTATCCAGTCTGATAGAGGCACTCAATTTATCGCCGCATCCACTCAAGCTTTCACTAAAATGTTAGGAGTGAAGCAAGTCTTCAATAGCCCCTATCATCCTCATTCGAGCGGGATAATAGAAAAGCTTAATGGGGATCTGAAGCACATGCTAGCCAAAGTAACTCAAGATCACCCCAATAACTGGGATCTATACTTACCAGCTGTCCTTTTTGCTTATCGCGAGGTACCACATTCTAGTACCGGTTTCTCTCCTTTTGAACTCATCTATGGTGCCAAACCACGCGGCCCATTAACAATTTATCACCAAATGTTAACTGAGTCCACTCCAGTATTGAAACCCATATCATCATTTGTGTATGTAACATCATTGCGTGAAAGGATAATGAAATCATGTGAAATTGCTAAAAGTGCACTAAAACTATCTGGTGCTACTTACAGACAATACGCAGACAAAGGTAACAGGACTATAACATTGACAGCTGGACAGGACGTTCTACTACTACTACCTAGTGACAGACAGCTACTGACAGATTCTTGGCAGGGACCTTTTAAAGTGACAAGACAAATCTCTCCTGTTGACTACGAAATCCTGATAAAAGACAAACACAAAATATTTCACATCAATATGCTAAAACCATACTTCAACAGAGACAACGAACAAGACGATACGACAGCTTGCACCGTGATAATAGATCACGAAGATGACGATTCTAGCGACGAGATTCCAACACCTACATTAGACACGACAAACTGCTTGAAGGAGATCAAGATCAATCCAAACCTAAGTCAAGCAGAGACAAACAGTTGCAAACAGTTGATACAAGAGTACAACACCATCTTTTCAGACAACCCAGGACAAACAGAGTTAGTACAGCATCACATCACACTTACATCAAACACACCCATAAGATGCAGACCATACACCATACCATTACATTACAAGGAACAACTACATCAGGAAATCATTAACTTAGAAAAAAACAACATCATCAGACGATCCCTATCAGACTTCTCTTCACCCATGGTCATTGTACGGAAAAAGGACAACACAATACGACTTTGCATTAGATTACAGAAAACTGAACAAAATAACTGTTTTAGATCTTGAACCAATGGCAAATACGGACGATCTTCTGACAGAACTGACTGACGCTAAGTTCTTCACGACCCTTGACATGGCTAAAGGTTACTGGCAGATTGCTGTACATGAAGACAGCAGACATCTAACAGCTTTCGCCACGCCTTGGGGACTGTACGAATGGTGCAAACTTCCATTTGGGCTAGTCAATGCCCCAGCCACATTTGTACGCATGACACGACTCCTCCTATCTGACATTCCTAATATAGTTTCCTATATTGACGACATCTGTGTCCATACAGAGACAATGACGGAACATATAAAGATACTGGAACAGACACTAGAACGTATCAGACAGCACGGACTGACAGTGAAGCCTTCAAAGGTGAGCATGGCTTACCAAGAGATATCATTTTTGGGGTACAGAATATCCAATGGCTTTGTCATGACAGACAACAAAATTGTCTCGAAAATTCTAAAACTGTCACTTCCAACAAATAAGAAACAAGTCCGCAGTTTATTGGGACTTATTAATTATTACAGGAACTTATTCCTGATTTTTCAGAACTGACTGAGGTTTTTTCTAACTTACTAACCAAAAATAAACCCGAAAAAGTTGTAAACGATGAATGCCTACGAAATGCATTTGATAAAGTTTTGGCACACTTTTCTGATAAGAATACACCTAATCTCATCCTTAAATTGCCCAACATTCGTTTACCTTTCAGATTGAGAACAGATGCTAGCTCCATTGCGATCGGTGCAGTCCTTTTGCAGGAATACAACGACATCCTGCATCCCGTCTGTTTTCTATCAAGAAAACTAAGACCCCGAGAGCGGGCCTGGTCCATTCCGCAATTAGAGGCATTGGCCTTAGTAGAAAGTGTAACAAAGCTGTCCAAATATCTTCTAGGACGTCACTTTATCATCGAAACTGACAACAGTCCATTAAGGTATATCAATTCCACAGTACCATCAAATAACATGATTGCTCGCTGGTCCTTGAAGCTTCAGAATTTCAGTTTTGAAGTTCGCCATATTCCCGGCAGAATTGAATACAATCGCCGACCTTTTGTCCCGTTGTCCGACAGACCCAGTAAGCAATGTCTGAGTGCACTGTGTAATATTACACTCAGCCCAACACAGCCACCAATGAGTGAATTTTTTTCCATTCACCTACTGTGTAAGGTCAATAATCAAAATTGTGATACGGTTTGCAGACCGACATGTATAATATACTTATTTTAATCAAATCATGTAATGAGTGTAGTATAATTGTGTAGTGTGTGTTAGAATGAGAACGATATTAATTGTATATAGACACCAACAACAGTGTCACAAACGCTTAACCAATTATCAAAAGCGAACTTTGCCATTGTGACATTTGTGGGTGAATTTTTTTCACCGTGATATTTTAACATGTGCAAATGTGGACCGAACATTGACTCCTACATCACCTCTACAGCGAATGTGATCCAAATTGTTCGACGTGTGAACACATCGGAAATAAGAACATTCCATCATAATCCGTTGTCATACTATAACATCAGACACGAACTGTGAGAACATTCTACTATCAGTTCCGAAATAAAACCGGATCATTTGTGTTCAGAAAATGTAACATCAACCAAATTTTTCGTTTCGTGTGCATTTCCAGTGTAGTTTAAAAAGTATAACTTAATTAGCAGACTATGTACAAATTTCCAAAAATTTATGACACTTGTAAAATCCTTTCGAATCTATAAAATATAATATACCAATTAGGGTACTTATTTATTTTGATTAGTGTAATCTTAGAATCATATCTTGATTAATGTATTCATATTATCGACTTTTTCTCGTTAATATGAAGAAACGTCAAGCAATGACGCTAAGAAATTAAATAATTATTGTAATGTATGGAATTTCTTAAATGTCAAAATTACTTCCCTTGCATTTGTGAATTACATCAAGGGCCATAATTTGAAACATATTCATTAATGTATATTGTATAGATGGACATTTTGTTGCTCAAATGTTTGGCACAGCAGGTAGACGTCCACCAAGCATGTCATAGAGCTGCCAACATTGCAAACCAACATAAGAGCTCCTGACCAAATGAGGGCAGAGTTTAAGTGTTTAATACGACTAATACAAAGCCGTATTTCAGTCTGGCTAGATGGTTGTTGCAAAACAATCATATTATTACTTTTTTTTCAAATAGCTGCGAGGTAGATGCGTGAAGCTGGTGCTACTGATCTGACTGGGTATTATTGCAATGAAGGTAACCAGGCATCAGGGGGATGAAACCTGAATTGTGTTAAAAATTGTACTTCATTTGTCATTTCAATGCAACTTACATTTTTTTTGTATATATTTCTATGCCTTATATGTATTTTCATGCATAACACTGGGAAAGAGTAGTCTCTGACATGAAATTAACACTACCCCAGTATATACATACATCATGAATGAAAGATGGCATCTTTCATTGAAGTACCCGGGGAGAATGTCAGAGCCTAAGTGTGCAGCAACATCGTTACGGCCCCCGGCGGACAAGAGTTGTCGGCTGGCGAGATTCTTACCTGACAGCGCGACCAGCGCTGACGAGAGACGCACGCAAAGCCACGTGACCCCACGAGAGGCAGTGGGCAGTGTGTGTTAATCTCAGACCAAGCTGGGACTGGACATCTGAACGGACGTGTGTGTCGAGAGCAAGGCGTTTTGTGTGAATCTCCGTGGTTGTGAGCTGAACGACTGATATCGTGAGCGTTAGACCTATGAGCTGTTTTGTGGTTGTGAGTTATCTGTTGTACACTGCTGTAACTAATTGTTATGTATTTAATGTGGTAATAAATCCATAGAACTTGTTGCTGTGTCTTACGTCGAATTACGTTTGTACTTGTACTGTCTCACATGTGTTAGCCAACGAGCCTAATAGAAGATCCTGACAGACCCGCACTCCAACCTTTGATTCCTTATTACAGATTCGTATTTGTAATCAGGTCTTGGGTGATTTCTTGGTGAATGTTCTGTGATAACAGTGTATGTTCTGCTCACACAGCGACTGAAGGCGGAAAAACTCACACTAGTTCATTTATATTATAGAGGACGCAATCTTCATCATGGTTAGTGGTAAACTTCCGTGGTCTCCATGCCTTCCAAAGGAGCCAATCTTTCTAATTATTTTGTGTTGGAAACTTGCTATATCTATAGTTGTCCTCACGTGGGGGTAAACGAGCCCGTTTCAAGGCTTACTGCAGAAGGCTACAAAGGATTTGAACCCATCCCAACCGGGATACCTTTATCAACATCCTAGTCTAAATAATTTCCACCTCACACCAGGCGTGTTGTCTAAGGGACTCCATGAGCGAGCTAAGAAGATCGAGATGGGCTGGGCCAGAAGGCAATAGCTGGTGACACATGCTTTCATAGATATTTGTAATTTGCGTCCCATAGTAAAGGACGGTCAAAAATATATTATTCAAAGAGGACTACTGCCATTAAAAGGATAAACAACAGTTAATGTTTTATTGCAAAGAAATAGAAAAGTCTGCTATAAAATTTTACGCATGTAAAATAAAGCCAGAAATTTTTCATAAACATTAAAGATTTCTTAAGTTATCATCCGCCATTTATGTTGAAAGTATTTTTCTCTAATTAATATAAATGTTTTGTCACAGAAATGATAACTACTAAATTAATTTAAATCACATAATACATTTTTAATAGTTCAAGTAATGTCCCTTGAATAACTGTTATATTGTTATGTCCCTTTCTACTATTGTATTTAGTTGTGTTCCATTCATTGTGGTCAGCCACAAGCCGTTTAGCAGAATTGTTTATATAAGTGGTGATTAATCAGCGCATTGCTAGCCTGTTGTTATGATAATTTACATATGCTGTAAGAGACCAAGGATGTAAATATGGGAAGTACAATTTTATGATTTCTTGCCACATGCATAATAACAATTTGTTGTTAATATATATTGTGAAATACCATGGTCAGGAGCGTGAGAAATCTATTAGATACATACAGAAATAATACTTACTCAGAAGGGAAGAACTACAAAAGAGGAGTTGGCATGATTTTGGATCAAATGAGTGCTAGGAGGGTTAAAGGATTCTGGACAATCTCAGAAAGAGTATTATTAGTGAAACTCAATTGCAAACCTCTGGATATTAACATAATACACTCATATGCCCCAACAGGAGACAGTAAGGGGACATAAATATATTTTATAATGAATTAGACATGGCCGTGGGCCAACGTAAATATTTTGAAATGACTGCCATACTGGTGGCAATGGCCTGGGTGATAGGAATGAGAGAGGTGACAGATTATCAGCATGGACAGAATGCCATGAAATGATAGGTAACATCTGGTTCAAACACCATAGTCGATGATTATATAGGTCGGCATGCCCTGTAGATAATATTCGCAATTAAATTGATTACCTGCTGATTATAAGAGATTAAGAAGCAGTTTAGTAGCAGCAGCAACTTCACCAGGAGCAGATGGACATAGTGACCATGTGCCAGTTATAGGCAAGATGAGGTTAAGATTTAAAACCATACAGAAAACCCCAAAGAAGTTAGATCTAACATTACTTAAACCATACCAAGAAATTAGAGACAGGTACAAAGTTACTGTAAATAACAGATATGATGCCATGGAGATAATACAGATTTTGGTGAACAATAGGATATGTTGCTGGAATCAATCCAACGGACATTTTTAAAAAATCATTTCACTTACACTTAGAATTGCTAAAAATAGAAATGGATGACACATAAAATGTTGTGGATGATGGATGAATTAAGTAAGAACAAGCAAGATAAATACGAATATAATACAATACATAAAGAAATAGTAAACATGCAAAAAATGCAAAGTGGCTACAAGAGTCTGGTTGAATCAACAGTGCATCGTAGATTAGGACAAACTAGGGAAAATACTCACATTCCGTGTGATCAACAAAAAATACAATTAATAGGTTAGAAAAACACGGAACTATCACTGGATGTTTAAAATCAAGGAGCAGTGCAATATGATATAGTCAACATATGGTACACAAAACTGTTACTGAGAATAATTATGAAAAGAAAAAGAAAGAAGATTACACCAGAAAAACTTCACAGTCTTGTGTCATGGCACGGAAGGGAGTCAACACACGATTTGGTCCATGCCTTCGGAGGTCGCAATTTGTGAAGAGGGCATGATCGCCCACGCCAGCCAGCAAGGCACTGGATGATGATAATGATGACATTGTGATAAATTCCCGCCTCGGAGCAAGAACGACAGGAGACTTCCGATAATCAGAAGTGCCTCCCTTCGCCGAATATTTCGACCACTTATCTTCCTAACACTCTCTAGGGGAGGGTACCCATCCGAGTCATGACTCTGGACGTCTTTCTCCTGCAGTAAGTTTACACTCTGTTTCCAGTTTCGAGACGTTGGAACAGATTTCTCACTTAACACACACTTGACTTTCTGAGACAGTAAACGTTTCCGGATTTTAAATAAGAGACTGTTGCCTTCTACCTCTGTGAGAGACAAGTCAGGCCTCGCCTTGTATACAGGGACGTGGACTATCTTTACCGCTGCGAGGTTGGCTACTAAAGTCATACCGCCGTAATGACGGAGTGGCCATGAGGAGTCCACTTGGTCCTTTTCTATTGGACATTTACATGAGGCATTTAGAAGAAAGGAGATTAACAGACAATAAAAACTTAGTCTTCTACCGTCGTTATGTGGATGATATAATAATTATCACCACAGACGAGCTACAAGCAACATCGTTCCAAGCCATAATGAACCAGACACATAAGAACATCCTCTCTACCTATGGGACACGAACACTACGAAGCGTTGCCGTTCCTAGATATTCTAATGAGACGTAGAGCAGACGGTCCAATTCAAAGATCGGAGTACCGCAAAGAAACGTGAACTGGCCAATACTTAAATTTCCAGTTTCGCACACGTCCAGTACAAACGTGGCTTAGTACGGACTGTCATGGACAGAAAAGAGTTAACAGGACATAAGTCAGTAGAGTAGTAGTCACACACTACAACCCGCAAGACAGGAATAGTAAGGGTTAACAATAAAACAAAGACAGAGTTAGTGACACTCAAGGAGCTCAACTGATTCACGGGAAATGTAGGGCCAGAGGTAAATTCCTCAGCGAAAAGAGTAGCGAGATTTGTCATTCGGGGCGCGGACATCTTAAGGAACAGACACACAGAGACGTCAGTGATATTTCCATACAAGCTATCTACACGAATATTGAAGAGTTTACAACATCAAGAATTCACACAACGATCAGTTATCCTAACAGTCAACGTAACACAGTAAGTCTTTTCCTAGACGGTTTAACGACAATCCTAATCCACCAGTAGCATCGAGTGTAACCATGGAGGTCATGGCATTAACAAAGGTCATAGCCTGCCTGGAGACACAGACTTTCATCCAGGCCTATTGTCTCAGGAACTCCATGAGAGTGCTAAGAAGATCGAGATGGGCTGGGCCTGAAGGTAATGGCTGGAGACACAGGATTTCATAGATAACTTTCATTGATAATTGTAATTTACGTCCCATAGTAAAGAATGGTCAAAAATATATTTTGATTCCTGTGTCGCAAGCTGCTATTAGAGGATGAACACATTTAATGTTATATTGCAAATAAATAGAAATTTCCATTATAAAATTTTACGTATATAAAATCTAGCCAAACTCTTTTTCATAAATCTTAAACATTTTTGAAATTGTTATATGTATTTCATGCCTCATGTGTTCTCTTCAATAAACTGAAACTACGTTATCACTGAAGTTAGAAACTACCAAATTTCTTTAAATCACATAATACATTTATCTGATTTCGAGTAATGTCCCTCGAATAACTATTATGTTGTTATGTCCCTTTCTACTATTGTAAATAGGTGTGTGTTCCTTTTATTGTCGTCAGTCCACAACCCGTTTAGACAGAATTATTAATGAAAGTGGTAATTAATCAACGCATTGCTAGCCTGTTGTTATGATAATTTACATATGCTGTATGAGACCAAGGATGTAAATATGGGAAGTTAAATTTTATGATGATTTCTTGCCATATGCATGTTGTTGTTGTTGTTTTTCCATCAAGAATGATGATGACCATGCAATTCATCCAGTGGGGTTGAAGGTATGGAGCCGTGAGTTCTAAGATGGCTGATAAGGTCTATTTTGGCTCGAAATGATCTTTGGCAATGTGGACAAAGAATGCTTGACGTTTCTGGAGGAGGATTTCCTGCAGTGGTTTTTCTGTTCTATCTTTTCTTTACAGCTCTTGCAGTCCTGGTTGCCTCACAAGTGACTGCACACTTGCGTAATGATGCACGCCACGAATTTCGGTCTCTGGCTGCAGTCTCCCAGGTGTCATGATGAATTCCAAAATCATTCAGTGAGATTTTCAGAGTGTCTTTAAAGCGTTTCCTCTGGCCGCCTTGGAAGCGTTTACCACAACGCAACTCGCCGTAAAATATTCGTTTTGGGAGCCTGTGATCTGGCATGCGAGTCAAGTGACCAGCCCAGCGAATCTGATTCTTCATTAGTAGAGTGTGGATACTGGGCATGGACGCTCTTTCTAGGACTTCAGTGTCTGGGATCTTGTCTTGCCATTTAATCTTCAGTAACTTCCTAAGGCAGACTGTGTGGAAGTGGTTTAATTTCCTAGCGTGTCGCTGATAAACAGTCCAGGTTTCACAAACATATAACAGTGTGGATAATACAACTGTTTTGTAGACTTTCAGCTTTGTTTGCAGGCTTATTCCATTTCTGTCTCATACATTCTTGTACAGTCTGCCAAAGGCCGCGCTGGCCTTGGAGATTCTTGCGTTCACTCACTTCATCATTAATTGTGGCAGCTTGTGACACAGTGCTGCCAAGATAGGTGAATTTGTCCACAACACTTAGGCTATGATCATTCACTTTGATATTCGGCACAGTGTGATTATTCCCTGGAGCTGGCTGGTACATAACTACTGTCTTCTCCAAATTGATATTGAGCCAAAGTTGGCACAGACATGTGAAAAAACTGAAACATTATGTTGCATGTCCGCCTCTGAGTTGGCGTATAGAGCGCAATCATCAGCAAATAGGAGCTCTCTGACAGTGTCGCTGTTAATTTTGGTTTTAGCTTTCAGCCTTCTGAGATTGAATAATGTTCCATCCATGCGGTAGTTGATGTCTATTCCAATGTAGTTGTTCTCGAAGTCATTCGTCAACATGGCTGAAAACATGAGGCTGAACAGTGTTGGTGCCAGGACACATCCTTGCTTCACTCCATTGGTGACAGGAAAGAGCTCAGACAGTTCACCATTTTCCTGTAGTCTTGCCTGCATACCATCATGAAATAGCCGCACTATTTGGAAAAGCTTTCGTGGACAGCCATATTTTGCCATAATCTTCCACAGTACTTCTCTGCTGACTGTATCAAAAGCCTTGTTAAGGTCAATGAAAGTGGAGAGCATTTCGCAGTTCTGTTCCTGACATTTCTCTTGCAGCTGCCTTGCAGCGAAAATCATGTCAACAGTTCCACGTTCTTTTCTGAAGTCACATTGACTCTCAGGAAGAAGACCTTGATCGAGATAGGCCGTGAGGCGATTGAGAAGAATTCTGGCGAGTATCTTCCCTGCAATTGAAAGCAAGGAGATGCCTCGGTGGATGTCACAGGATTGGCGGTTTCCTTTTCGTTTGTAAAGGTGGACTATTGACGCGTCCTTGAAATCTTGTGGCATGGTCTCGTTCACCCATATGTTTGTAAAGACTTAGTGAAGCTGCTCTGTTAGGACCGGCCCACCTGCCTTGTATATCTCTGCCAGGATGGAGTCCAAACCAGGTGCCTTGCCGCTGGAGAGTAGCTGGATGGCTTTGTTTACTTCCACTATGGTTGGCAGGTCATCAAGTGAATCTTTTGTGGGAACTTGAGGAAGGCAGTTGATGGATTCATCATCGAAGAAGGAAGTTCCATTTAAGATGTTGCTGAAATGTTCTGCCCAGCGCTGAAGGGTTTCTTTCTTATCGGTGACTAATGTTACCCTATCTGAACTGAGGAGGAGAAATGTGCCTGGTGATGAAGGATCATAGACCGCTTTCAGTGAGTCGTAGAAGTTTTTCATATCATGTCTGTCAGCAAAGCCTTGAATTTCATCAGCTTTGCTGCTCAACCTGGAGTCCCGCATGTGCCGAAGTTTCTGCTGCACTACTCTCTGAATGTTCTTGAAGGCATCTGTTTTTTAAATATTGACTTCGGGTCATTCAAATGTGCCTTGAGGAGAAGATTTTTCTCGGCCAGCAATTGGTTGATGTCTTCGGAATTTTCATCAAACCAGTCTTTATGCTTTCGGGGGGTTGAGCCCAGGATTTCCATAGCAGTGTTGTAAATTATGTCATTTAGGGCTCTCCACTCTGTTTCTGTATCCTGTTTAGCTGCAGCATTGGGCTTGAGGCGGTCTTCCAGCATAGTTTCAAACGACAGCTGTATTTTCTTGCTGTTTAGGCGGGTGACATTTAGTTCTTTTTTTGTTTGTTTTTTTGCATTTTCACCACATGAGGACGCTGTGGTGGTTTGATGTGTATGTTTATTTTCGAGATAATGAGACGATGGTCTGTCCAACATTCGGCACCACACATGGATTTTGTCACCCGAACGTCTTGTCTGTCACTCCTCCTGACGATGACATAGTCAATGAGGTGCCAGTGCTTCGATCGAGAGTGCATCCACGATGTCCTGTTTCTTATGGAGAGGCGGACAATTGTGTTAGTAATAAGGAGATCGTGTTCGGCACATGTCTGAAGTAGGAGGAGTCCATTGCTGTTACAATTTCCGACTCCGTGCTTTCCAGTAATGCCACTCCAAGAGATGGTGTCCATGCATACTCTGGCATTGAAATCCCCAATGAGTATAAGTTTGTCTCCTTTCGGAACAGATGTTAATACATTGTGCAGTTCCTCATAGAACTTGTTCTTGACATCATCTTTATTGGTCATAGTTGGTGCGTAGACACTCACAATGGTTGCATGCTTAATTCCATTCAGCGGGGGCAATTTAATGGTCATGAGCCTGTCGTTTATAGCCTTTGGAAATCCAGCTAGTTTGCCGACCAGGGTCGACTTAATGGCAAATCCCACACCGGATTGCTGTCATTCCTCGCTTTTCCTTCAACTCCAGAAAAATGTGTAGCTGGCACCTATTTCACAGATTTGGCCTTCTTCTGCAAGTCGTGTCTCGCTCAAAGCTGCAATGTCTATGTTGTACCTGACCAGCTCTCACCCAATCAGTGTTGTTTGTCTCTCTGGACCCGACGCGCCATCTCTGTCAAGTAGGATGCGTACATTCCAAGTTCCGATTGTTAAGGGAATATGGTTTGCTCTTTTAGCTTTACCCGTTTTTTCTTTATTTGTATGTCGACCGCAGTTTAGGGTACCCACCAACCGCGGCTAGCTGGTTAGGTAGTGATGGAGCAGACAATGTTTAGGACACCTTTTTCTAGCTCCTTCCTCATGCTATGGAGGTGAGCAGTGTGTTCCTATAGAGGGCTGCTCAGTCGCTCAGGGGGCTGCCGAATCCCACTGCTGCTCCGGTCAGTAGAAGACGACCATATGGCCTAAGACGTCTGTGTGCATGTCTGCGACTACGGCTGCCAGCGTAATATGCATAATATCAATTTGTTGTTAATATGTATTGTGAAATGCGATGGCCAGGTGCTTGAGAAAACTATTTAGATACATACAGAAATAATACTTAACTCAGGAGGGAAGGACTACAAAAGAGGAGTTGGCATAATTTTGGATCAAACGAGTGCTATGAGGATTAAAGGATTCTGGACAATCTGAGACAGAGCATTATTAGTGAAACTTCTTGGCAAACCTCTGGATATTAACATAATACACGCATATGCGCCGACAGCTGACATTAAGAGGACATACAAACATTTTGTAATGAATGCACTGCGCATGGGTTCCTGGACTTGTGAGCCCTGTACTATTACACCTGGGTTGCCGCAGGGATCTGCCATGTCCCCAGTGCTCTTTAATGTCCACACCAGCAAAATCGCAGCTATTGAAACACCAGGTGTGGGTAGAATCTTGACATTTGCAGATGATGTGCTGGTGTACAAACAGGGCAGAGGCAGGGCCAGCTTGGCGAAAGACTTACAGTTGGCAGTAAACAGGGTAGCGGAGTGGTGCAGGGACGCAGGAGCCATTATACACCCAGACAAGGCATCGGTTGTGTGGTACTCCCTGGATAACCGGATCGTGACGGCAGATGTCCCAGGTATTATATTGAATGGACGTCCTCTTAGTCGAGAGAGTAAATTGAAGTACTTGGGTATCATCTTTGACAGGTGTTTGTCTTTTAAGGATCATGTGGATGCCTTGGTGGTGAAGGCTGGTAGGGGACTTAATGCATTGATGGCTATGGCAGCAACCGGGGTAGATCAGAGGATGCTGTACAGGCTCTTTCAACAGTTAGTAATTTCTGTCATTGAGTATGGTTTGGGGCTGCTGACAGTATCAAAGAGCCAGCTTGAAAGGTTGGAGCGCATACAGAATGCTGCCATGCGGTTAATCCTGAGGTGCACATAGGACACACCAATTATATGCACGAGGCATATCCTGGCGCTACAAGCAATGACGGATAGGCATAGGGTCCTTCAGGCCAAATGGTACCTGAGAGTTGCCGCAGATAGGGGGTTCCCCCGCTGCATGCAGCAATTGATATGGTCAAGGGTCATAGACTAAGGCGAGACAGGTCCTTGGTGGCACAGGCAGAACTTTCTATACGTCAGGTGTGTGATCTAGAGACCATCAATCGTGAAAGAGAGTGGGTTCAAGGTCCAGAAGACATCACGGACTGGCACAATGTAATAATAACACTGGGTCGTGAGTGCAGAGAATGGGCAGCGGGCCGCACTGAGTTTGAAGTGCAACAGCTGATCCATAGCAACACACATCAAGGCGACATAGTCTTCTACACTGATGGGTCAGTGGTGAGAAACAGACGTAGTGGTTGGGGCTTTATTGCAAAGGCTAATGGACGAGTCTTGAAAAAGGAGAGTCTGGCATATGAGACTACGACCTCCAGCATGAGAATGGAGGTGGAGGCAGTAACAGCGGCATTCTGGTGGCTAGAGGAGACCACTGCAACACGCGTTGTATTCATTACGCATTCAAAGAGTATGCTTAGTAAGGTGGAGAAAGGAATGTTTCGTGTGGAATGGCACTCGTCGCTTCAGAGGTCACAGATTGTGAGAATTGTATGGATAGTTTGCCCTGGCCATGCGGGGGTACGGGGGATCAACAGGTTGATAGCGGGTGATGGCGGCAGCAAACTGTGAGCAGCGCCATCTATGTCTTCTGTACGAGGGGCTGGTCATGTCTGTTTTGGAGTATGCAATGGCAATCCTGACTGTCAGCCATAAGCAGATAGAAAGGATGGAAAGGATACAGAATGAAGCTATGCGCATTATTCTTGGATGTACAAGAGATACAGCATGCAGGGCGATGCGCTACCTTCTTGATTTTCCAACCATTGAAGAGAGAATGCAAGTTTGCAGGGCACGTGCCTACCTCAGAATTAACGCAAACACACAGCATCCACTGCATAGTGAAATTAGGAAGGTGAAGGGCAGCAGGTTAAAAAGAGGACGGTCGTGGATGGGTCAAGCCGAGGACATTCTTCAACAGGTGTGTTCACTTGAGGACTTAGAACCTGGCGAGGAGTGGGTGCAAGTGCCAACAGACTTCTGCACATCCTTTTCAGTTTGCATCCAACTAGATAGAAAATGCAGACAAGAAAATCCGGCTGCTGTTGAGGCTGAAGTACAAGCGTTGATTTTCGAGAATTCGCTAGACAGTGACGCGGTCATCTACACAGATGGGTCGGTCGTCCGACATGTGAGAAGCTCATGGGCCTTTACAGCTCGGGCCGGAGGGAGAATTGTGAAGGAGGACTCTGGTGCTTTCACTGAAACCACAAGTAGCCTGACCATGGAAGTCATGGCAGTAAGTAAAGCAATAACATGGCTCGAGACACAGACATTCACTAGGGCTTGTTGCCTTAGCGACTCAATGAACATGATCAAGAGGATAGAGGAGGGGTCGATCCGAAGAGAATGGTTGCTGCCTCTGAAGCGGTCTCGGCTGGCAAAGATTAGTTTCATCTTCGTGCCAGGGCATGCGGGAGTACAAGGAAATGAGCGGGCTGACAAGCTCGCAGGTGAGGCTACTGTTGAGGGCGGACGCGCCATGGACCAGGCTGACATTCTGAATGCTCTACGAGAAGTGAGACTTTTGCAAGAACCAAGTGATGACTGTGAATCTACAACAATGGCCAGACTGCGAGAGCAGCAAATTAAAAGAGGGGTGGCCAAACAAGAACACTACGCAGGAAGCCAAAGAAGATTGATAAACCAACACAGAACTGGCGTCGTTAGCCGCTACACGCTGCGGGATTTGCTGAGGAGGGGATCCGAGCACTTATGGACTGAATGGTCCGATGTGCAACGAGGATGATCTGTCGACTAACTAACTAACTAACTAACAGGTTGATAGGCTAGCAGGGAATGCACCCCTTGGTGGTAGTTTGCCTATGGACAAGGTGGAAATGGTCATGCGCTTGTGGGACCAGGTGGAGAAGGCGGAGGAACAGATTGAGAACCCGTATGTAGAAAGAATGAGATTTCGGGGGATCGGCAGGGGTTCTGGAAGAATCCCTAAACTGAGAGGGAAGACCAGGAGAACTTTTAATCAGAAGCGGTGGAAACGATTAGTAGTATGACTCTTCGCTGTCTGTTGAACGAGGGGACGAGGGAGCACGCATGGGAATGTGATGAGTGCAGTGATTTGCATATCCTTTACAGGACGTAGCTGTCAACACCAGCATCTTTCAGCTGTATGTTGATCTCTTGGCAAGATTACGCTCAGTAGTTTGCCATTGCTTTCTGAGCGGCCGGCTCAGTATCCCGCAAGTCACGAGCGGGGGTCGAACCGCCTCAGCTCTCGCTCCGCTACGAGACTCTGCGTGATAAACGGGATTACAGAGAGAAAGTGTTGTAACCCCACAGCCAGAGAGACCGGCGAGTGCAGTGATATCGGTTCTTAACTCAACTCAACTCAACTCAACTTTTATAATGAATTAGACATGGCCGTGAGCCAGTGTAAACATTTTGAAATGACTGTCGTACTGGTGGCAATGGCCTAGGTCAGGGGTGGGCAAACATTATGTGCGTAACGCCACATTGGCACATGTAATGCTTTTGAGAGGCCGCATATATATTATGTCCACTTTGTTTACAGCAACCTATCACAATAAGTAATTATGAATTATTTATAGATTATTAAACAGTATAAATAACTAATTATTGCAATTTTATTTTACTTACACACTTATACATTACATTTTACAATATGGACAAAAACTATTTCTAATTTCTTAATGAGATGATACAATTTTTTTGTATTATAATAATTTTTTTTAAAAATTATCTATCAATGTCTTTAATTTAGACACAAACCGATTACATTATCACTACAATTGTTGATTTCTAATCAGATGTATGTAACTGCTTGCATTTTTTGACAATATTCTTGAAATCTGGAGCAAGTTTGCTTGTTGAAATTCGCCTGACAGCATACACGTTGCAGTCCGACAATAAAGACCTATTCTTAGGTTTGTTGATCTTCAAGCAAGAAAATGCTAGTTCGCAAATGCATGATGTTCCAAACAATGATAAAAGTTTAACTGCAAAGGTTTTTCAAGTTGGGAAATGATTCTTCTGATAAAGATCCATTGAAATCCAGAAAACCATCTGACGTGAATTTCTCTAAAAGGTCATGATCTGCTTGTAAGTCAAGCAGCTCCAACTATATGTCCTCTGTGGCTGTATCAGCTTCTGCACTAAAAGGGCAACTGAGAATATTGAACTGTGGCTATAAGTTCTTGAAATCTTGGAATCTCCATCCAAATTCTTCAGTCAATGCATCTAATTGGGCTTTGTCCTTTTCAGTCATTTCACCAGAAATGGTTTCTTGTTTCAGAATAGGAAGTGACAAAACATTTTTTTCACTTGCTTGTCTGGAGAACAGTGAGAGTTTTGCGTGAAATTATTTTACACGTGTATTCAATTCATGTGCAAACAAACCATTGCCCTGAAGTTTGACGTTCGGTTCATTTAACTTTTCCATAATTTCAATGGCAAATATAAAGTCTAACTTCCACTCTTTATTGAGAATGTTCATATTAAAGTCACATTCAATGCCCTTCATCTCTAGAAACATCACTATTTCTTCTCTGAAGTCCCACACTCGCCTCAATATCTTGCCGAGACTCAGCCTGCGATGCAACGAAATATGCGAGGCCATCAATCGTGCAGTCTATTCTCTGTGTCTTAGTTATTCAAATTCAACATGGGAAAACATCGTTTTGAATGTTTATATATCACCAATTAAAAGTCACATCGATATATTTATCACTGTTATTTCAAATACAACTACCAATGTTTCTATAGGTTGGCTGTTGGCACCAATCTTCTTCGACAACATCATCGACAGTACCTGTCTCATCTGGGACATCAAGTGTCTCATCAGGGGGCGATGTCTTCATTACGACAACAATCAGTTCCGGGTTAAATTTGTCGGCTACGCAGGCCTGTGCCTGGTGTTTGCTGTGATATCTTTAGTAGTCGCCTACCTGTACGCCAGGAGAACCAGATGTTTGGACACCCGTCCCACTGAAGTGGTCGTTCAAGAGATAGCGGAAATGAAATCAGCTGTTAATGACAACAACGGTATTGTAAACACTAAAGTAAGAGGGGGATTCACATAAAAACTTTAAAATTGTTTGTTGCTTGTTGTTGTTGTTGTTTTCCATTTTTCTCGTGTGTGTGGTGTGGTGTGTGTGTGTGTGTGTGGTGTGTGTGTGTGGTGTGTGTGTGTGGTGGGTGTGTGTGGTGTGTGTGTGGTGTGTGTGTGTGTTGTGTGTGTGTGTGTGTGTGTGTGGTGTGTGTGTGTGTGTGTGTGTGTGTGTGTGTATTGTTAATATATTCAGACAAAGTACAGAATAAATGATGTTGTCACTACTGCGTTCAATGCCAGTCCTCCAATGCCGATTACATTCTTGGATTACTGTAGAGAAAAAAAGACTCTCTTGGTCACATGCATAACCACTCATGCACCATCTGCTGTACCACTTCATCGGACCGAACAGTTTTGAAACCTCCTACTCCACTCACACCGATGTGTGCAGCAGACCGTGTCGCGTTGTATTATAACGTAGTGGTATGGGAGCCGGTCGTTCAGAAAGCATTGGCAAACTACTGAACGTAAAAACATGCCTAGTACATCAACAGCAGCTGAAAATTGCTAGTGTTAACTACAACGTCCTGTAAGGGATATGCAACTTTTTTTTTTAAACGAAAAAACAAACTCCACTCATACACTTGCTGAACTGACATGCATACATCACCATACTGGATCTTCATTCGCTGATAAATGTCTATAGGTTTCACCCCTTCACGGATCGAAAAAGGGATAACAGAACGACGCTCCTCTTTGGTGAATGTCAAAAGTGGGTCGGCAATCTTTAAACTGTGATTATAAAGTCACCGTGTTCGTCTGCACCGTGATGTCACGTGTTTAACTCTTATGACATCCTTAACAATAATATTAAGACGTTACAAGACAATAATATGGTTATTGTAAATGCTATCACACTTTTAGGGTTTTCATTTGAATCCACATGGAATTTGGAAAAGGAAACTGCGACATGTAAGCACAACCAGCACTCGAAAATAAGTGGGAAACATATTATTATCACTTGTGTTTGTTAACGTTTATTCTTGTTGTTAACTTTACTTGTATTTACTTCTATGTACAATTTTTCTCCATTTTCTTTACAATTTTGCGACAATGCTCACGACAATCGTCACTGTATGTGTGTGTAAAGTGTGGGAGTTTGATCATAATAGTAGATTGGGGGATGGGGGGATGTGTGTGTGGGTGGGCTCAGGATGTGTGGGTTGGCGGGGTGGTATTGTGTGGGTGGGTGGGGGATTTGTGTGTGGGTACGTGCGGGATGTATGGGTTGGCGGGGAGATGTGTGTGTGGGTGGGGATGCATGTTTGGCTAGGTGGTTGTGGGTGAGTGGGTGGAGGAGGATATGTTGATGGATGATTGATAGTGGGTTATGGGATGGGTGGGGGATATATGTGGGTGTGGGGATATGTGGTGGGTGGGAGATGTGTGCAGGTGGGGTGGTTGTGGGTTTGGGGATGTGTGTGTGGGTGAGGGATGTGTATGGGTGTGGGATGTTTGGGTGGATGAGTGGGGAGTGTGTGTGTGGGTGAGAGATGTGTGGGTGAATGTGTGTGGGTTGGGGGAGGGGTACGTAATAGGTGTGGGTGATGGATTTGGGGATGTGTGTGTGTGGGTAGGGGATATGTCTGGCTGGGTGGGGGTGTGTGTGGCTGGATGGAGGATGTATGTGTAGGTAGCGAGGGTGATTGAAGTTGGGGGTATGTGTGGGTTTGGGGATGTGTGTGTGGGTGAGGGATGTGTATAGGGTTGGGATGTTTGGGTGGATGGGTGTGGAGTGTGTGTGTGGGTGAGAGATGTGTGGGTGAATGTGTGTGGGGGATGTTTGTGGGTTGGGGGATGGGTGCGTGATAGGTGTGGGTGATGGTTTTGGGGATGTGTGTGTTGGTAGGGGATATGTCTGGCTGGGTGGGGGTGTGTGTGGTTGTATGGAGGATGTATGTGTGGGTAGTGAGGGTGATTGTAGTTGGGGGATGTGTGGATGGGTAGGAGATGTGTGGGGAGATGTGTATGTGGGTGAGGGATGTGTCTTTGGGATGTGTGTGGGTGTGGTGTTGCATGGGAGGGGAGCTGGGTGTGGATAAAGGATGTATGTGTGGGTGGGTGGGGTGTGATTGGGTGTGCGGGTGGGTGAAGGATGTGTGTGAGGGTGGGGGATGTGTGTTCAGATGGGTGGTTGGGGTGTGTGAGTGTGGGTGGTTAGATAGGAGATGTATGTTTTGATGAGTGAGTGAGGGATGTGTGGGTGTTAGTGGTTGAGGGATAAGTACGTGTGTCTAGGGATGTGTGAGGGGATGAGTGTATGGGTTGGGGATGTATGTGTGGGTTGTGTGTGTGTGGATGGGAGGTGTGTGTTTGTGAATGGGGGATGTGTTGGTGGGTGGGGATGTGTGTGAGGGATGTGTGTATGGGCGAGGAGATTGTGCGTGGGTTGGGATGTTTGTGTTTATGGGTAGGGGTGTGTGGTTAAGGGATGTGTGGCTTGGGGATGGGTGGGTGGAGGATGTGTGGTTGGGTAGAGAATGTGTGGGTGGGTGATTGTATATGAGTAAGGGTGTGTGGTTAAGGGATGTTTTCTTGGGGGATGGGTGGGTAGAGGATGTGTGTGTGGGTAGAGGATATGTGGGTGGGTGAGTGTGTGTAGGTTAGGAGATGGTGGGGGATGTTTGTAGGGGTGGGCTCGGGATCTGTGAGTGGGCTGGGGGAGATGGGAGATTATGTGGCTGGGTGCGGAATTTATGTGTGGGTAGGTGCGGAATATGTGAGTTGACGGGGAGATGTGTGTGTGTGTGTGTGTGGGCAATGTGCGGCTGAGGAATGTGTGTTTGGCTGGGTGATTGGAGGTGTGTGGGTGGAGGAGGTTATGTGAGTGAGTGATTGTTGGTGGGTAATGGGACGGGTAGAGGATATGTGTGTAGGTGGGTGGATGTGTGTGGGTGGGGGATGTGTGGGTTGGGGAATGTATGTGTGCTTGGGGTGTGGGTGGATGGGGTGTGTGATGGGTGAGAGGTGTCTATGGGTGGGGAGATGTGTAGGTGTAGGGATGTGGTGGATGGGTAGGGACATGTATGTGTGTGTGGGTATGTGCGTGATTGGGTGGTGGAGTTGGAGTGAATGGGAGACGTGTGGGTGGGTGGTTGATGTGTCTCATAACATAGTAATATGCCTTGTTTATTTTTACAAAATTCATGTGACAATGTTTTTTTCCTATGCACTGTTGATGAAAGAAAGATGAGTGATTGGAAGGGCCGAATGTAAGACGGGCCTGCGTGCCCAATTTGGTACCCTTTGAAAATAAAGTATGTTCGTTCGTTCGTTCTAAATGTACTCGTATTTAATTTTACTTGTACTTATTTGTACTTCCTTGTAAATTTATTTGTATTTAATTTTATTATTTTGAACCTGTTGTGTAAAGTTTATTATGGGGTTCTCTTCCTTTGTCTTCAGA
Organism: Cepaea nemoralis; assembly: GCA_014155875.1. Classification (NCBI taxonomy): domain Eukaryota; kingdom Metazoa; phylum Mollusca; class Gastropoda; order Stylommatophora; family Helicidae; genus Cepaea; species Cepaea nemoralis. Next base: position 222,360 of record JACEFZ010019703.1, read on the forward strand.
TTGCTTTTTAGTGGAGTCTTCGTGGCGAAGTGGTCAAGCCGTTTGACTCAGGCTCAGATGGTTGTAGGGTCGATTCCGGGCCGCGTCCTTTGGTTCACGAGTGAATATTTTCGGAGACTCCTGGGGTTCGTCGCTAGAGCTACGCAGTTCTTGCTTTGGGCGACACTTTCCGCGCTGCGGAAAGAGACTGAGCCATATGGGATAAAACCCGGTGCAGTGAAGTCGACCCTCTCGACTTTTAAGCGACTTTCTTTAAGCACAAAGCGTCCCGGATGTAAGGTATTGGCAACTTGCCGTCTTGACAGACGATAGTTTGTTACATTGTGCTTTCAAATAAAGCATAAAATCTACAACCCATGGTGGGGACCACGGATGGAGTTATACCTCTCATAGCACAAATCATGGACCGAATGGCAGAGATCACGTATTGCCCAAGCAGCATGATCCCTCTCTCGGCCTGCCTAGTTTACTCCAGAGGAAAGGTAACACTAATACATCTGGAATAAGACCAGCCGCAGAAGCTGCCGGATCACAAAGCAATGCTCTAACTGTCCACCTGTCGGAGCTTCCATCCTAGACTAGCTGCCGGCCAAGATTTGAGGCCTGGTCTGCCCTGCCACGACATTTAGTCTTTAGGTCGCATTTCCTCACACCAGGATAAGGCTTGTACCCTACCAATTGCGCTGCTCCGCCGTTGGCAAAATGTGGGGTGTCGGATTCGATAAGCACTGCCCACCGTTCGGTGCTAGCAGAAAGCAGGTAGTACCGTCTACTGTCATACGGTAGCTCAGTCATATCTGGTAGTACCGTCTACTGTCATACGGTAGCTCAGTCATATCTGGTAGTACCGTCTACTGTCATACGGTAGCTCAGTCATATCTGGTAGTACCGTCTACTGTCATACGGTAGCTCAGTCATATCTGGTAGTACCGTCTACTGTCATACGGTAGCTCAGTCATATCTGGTAGTACCGTCTACTGTCATACGGTAGCTCAGTCATATCTGGTAGTACCGTCTACTGTCATACGGTAGCTCAGTCATATCTGGTAGTACCGTCTACTGTCATACGGTAGCTCAGTCATATCTGGTAGTACCGTCTACTGTTATACGGTAGCTCAGTCATATCTGGTAGTACCGTCTACTGTTATACGGTAGCTCAGTCATATCTGACTAAAACCTGACAGGTATCTCGGATGACTGCTGTTGTTAATCTTCTACTTATATTCCTTTTTCCGTGTGTTTTTAGTTTTATTCACATAAAAGTAGAGAAGCCTTCTCCACGCCTGAAAGCGTATTTTGTATGTGATGCTATGTGGTGTCAGTTGCATGTATTTTATAGGAGGTCGTAATCAGCCTCAGCATTTTTACGCTGTTTGTGGTTTACTAAACAATTATATTACATACAGTAGTTTGCCATTGCTTTCTGGACGACCCATGCCTCAAACTTAACTTGACATCAACTTAACTTAAATATAACTTAAGTTATATTAATTTATTCGGGGGCCAAGGGATGATATATCGCCAAATATACCCCCCCCCCATTTGGACAGAAGGACGATATATCGCCATACAAGGGTCATCGTATCATTTATTTTGTTTCATGGTATCTTCCACAATTTCAATGCTCAGTGAACGGAAATGTACATTATAATACTTGTACATTTGATTGTCTACTATGTATGGTCTAAACCTACTTTTCATTTGGCAGTGAATCAGATAAATGTCTTTGTTAAAAATGTCTTAAATGTCGAGGGGATCGAATTCGTTGCACCGGGTTTTATCCCATACGGTTCGGTCTCTTTCTGCAGGGCGGCCTGTCCAAATCGTCGCACAAAGCAAAAACTCCGTAGCTCCAGTGACGACCCCTAGGAGTCTCCGAGAAAAATGCACCCGTGAATCAGAAGACGCAGCCCAGAATCGAACCCACAACCTTCGAAGCGTGAGACAGACGGCTTGACCACTTCACCACGGAGACTCCCGAATCAGTTAAAAGTGTTGCTAATTATTCCTATTATTGGTAATACTTATATTTATTTACACCCTCAATGTTGGTTTATTAGTGTCATTAGATCTAAGAATCGGCATCACAACGCTCCGTGAAAACTGAGGAATAATCCGTCTCTTCCAGCAAGTGTCATCAGATATAGATGTCGATCACTCCATCATAATATTGGTTGTAACAAGTGTTTTTATTTATTTATTTGATTCGCGCTTCATCGCTTTGAATTCAATCTAAAATGAAGTCCTTACAGGAAACTTCTAGTAGCACTGGGCTGAATTGTGCATGTGCATTCATCATCATCATCAAGTACTCTGCCTGGTGTCGTAGGCGTTTATGGCTCTACACAGATCTGGATCTTTGGTGCTCTGGATCAACTCTGCTGATGATATTCAACCATGCCACCAATTCAGTCCATCCAGCATCATTTCTCTTGGTCTGCCTCTGCCTATTTTCCCTTCGATCTTTCAAGTTGTCACGATGTTCTCCCAATGCCTCTCTTCTCATCACATGACCAAAGAAAGATGTTTGTCTCTTTCTTATTGTTGTATATAATGTTCTAGTTTTGACATAAGCCTGGGTCATTGACATTGAGTTGAGTGACCGGGCATGAGAAAGAATGGAGATGAAAGTGGGAGACAGTAAGGTGAGTGACCTGACTACGAGGAAAACAATCAACCCTGAGAAATAATGGGGCGGATATGAGTGGAAGACCCCAGGGGGGATGGGGCGAAAGACAGTTGTGTGTTGTGTGAAGTCAGGAGACTGGAAAGTCAGTGAGAGAAGAGACCGACTTCGGGTCAGGTCGTTTAAGAGAGTTGAGTTTGAGATACGGAAGGAGTCGGTAGTCCACGGACAACGGTGTTGGGTTGTTCTCTGAGTTGTGAAGACAGGCCTGAACCATAGTGGGTTCTATAGGGAGTGAGGACCTAAACCCAGAGTGGGTTGCATAGTTGAGCAGTGGCTCCAACCCAATGTGTGGGTTGTATTGTGGGAGATCCAGCCGTGGATAGTAGCTGGATTACCTGTCTTGTGGATTTGATAAGAAGCAGGCCGTGAGAAGGCATTGGTGTGTGCTGGTTAAATTGTGAGGAGGATATTTATATTCTATGGATTACATTGTTTCTGGATGTATAAACATGTTCCGTTTGTCCGTGTTATTTCTGTAATAAAGGATTATGTGCGCCAACGGAATCTTGTTTAATGACTGGTGAATATGCACTACGGGGGTTAGTTATACTGCTAGACAGTTAGATATCTCCATTGACACACCATGAGTATCGTTACCTAGACAACGACCATCACACGACAATATCATGAACATATCATCCTAAGAACTTCGTGATATTATCATCAAGAACGACGTGTGACATTCTGGTGGCTCGTCGCTTAGTAAGGAGTTTCTGGGGTCTCCTCCGGTCAAGGACGACGGGGATATATTGATCATCTGGGAGCTCGTCGCTTGGTAAGGAGTATCTGAGAGCTCGTCCGATCAAGAACAATATAGACATTGTTGTCATTATGGTTATTTGTGAACTCTTCGCTGAGAGAGGAGTTGTTATCTGGTGACTTCGTTCCATCAAGCTAGCAAACCCTTGACAATTTGGGGTGTGTGGCTTCAAGAGGGTAATGTGAACTCTTTGTGTGTGCGCCAGATAATTCACACAGACAGACGGGATTAAAAACTCAAGCTAGCAGACAGTTCAAGTGAAGTTCACGACAGGTAAATTAACTGTGGCCAGCACATGTAAACAGACGAGGCGGGCGCCAGGAGAATTAACGCAGCACAAATCAAGCGGCAGAGTCGATTGCAGTGACGGGGGGTGTCTAGTCACAAACAGCACGGAATGTCGGGTTGAGAGGCCAGGCGCATGTGGTTATAGGTCAAGAGACAGAGGTGCTAGCGGACAGCGCAGGTAAATGTCGCGTGGACAAAACAGTGTTTGCGACAAGAGCGGAGCATCACAAGTGGACATTGTCGCTGTCGGTGATAAAGACAGGATTGAACCAAAGATTTAAGACAGCGAGCAATTTCGTCGCAACATCCTGTGCGTGGTGAGAATTTGGTGTGTGTGTGTGCGAAGGCAAGCGCACTGTGTTGGTCGCGGGTCGACAAGTGAACACAACGGGGGAGGACGGTGGAAATTGTGAGTTTCCACGGACAAATCGGGTCAGCGCTGTTTACGAGGACAGGTGACCGAAGGGGGTAGGAATAGTGCCCCACCACAGCCGGATTGGGGCTTTGAAGGTTGTGTGGAAACTGTTTTTACGGAGGAATTTTTCACTGAGAGTGATAAAGAGAAATTGAGGTGACATTGTGAGTTGGGGGTGGAAGGAGAAAAGGTACTCAGGAAAATTTCCACGGCCTAGTGTGGTCAAGATGACTCATTGTGAATGAACAAAACAAGGTTGTTTTGAAAGAAAGCCAGATTTAATGTTTCGTCTTTGTTGAACTGTTCTACTATTGTCATCATTATTCTGTTATGAGCAAACAGTTTTAACGTATCATCATCGCAACCATGGTCGTAATGCTTTGCCAATAAGGATCTATATATCCAAATTTAAAGCGCTGGATATTTGGTGGCATTATTATTATTATTTTTTTGGTTGTTGCTGAACTTTGCCGTTAAACGTGAGTCTATCACATAAATGATACAGCGAAGCGCCATCTCCGCAACGAAAGTAACAACATATCGAAAGAACACTTTGGATTATTACTGGGGTGTCACCACGTCCAGAGAAAGTACAATAACGTTACGGACTGTGTCGAGACAGAACAGTTTGGATATCACTATCATCTTCAACTTTTGTCGACAGTTGGAACTTGTGATCACCACGTGAATTCAGGAACCAATCAACAAATCAATCAGTCAGTTTGAAATCTAGTGTCATAGACATTTCCAGCCGATTGTGGGAAACTATTAAAAACAATTAACAACGGAACGAAAAACTTTTGAACTGGTTAAGAAGAACATTATTGTCGGCCAGCTATTTGGACATTTTGTTTGCTCCCATCGTGATATTTATTGTTGTCGGTTGTTACGAAATTACGTGTATGTGGTCCAGTGGTTGTCAGGTGTAGGGGATTTTTTTAAGTTGTTTCTCGAGAGCCGGGAGACAGCACAAAAATTTATTTTCTTTCTGGTGCTTACGATATTTTTGTGAGGAAAACGTTAATGAGTTAGCGTGTTGTGCAGTGGCACTGAAGTCCTAACTAATATGTAGAGACGTGTTGTCTGACGTCAGATTTGTGTATATTTTGATGCTATAAATTATTTTTTTTCTCTTTCTTTCTTGCATAATATGTGCATATGATATTTGCTGTGTTCGGATATATATTATTATTGTGATCTTTCGTCGTATCTACTGTCTAGTGGTCTGAGTCAGTTTATATTTTACGCGCACTGTGGGTGTCCTTACACAAGCTTGTGGTTGTTACTGTGATTTATTTCTTTGTGATCACCGTCTCCGTGTACTTGGCTTGTGAGTCTAACGTTTTTACAGAAAACACTTACTGTTATCATCCATTTGTTTGTATATGTATTTATATGTATGTTTAACAATATTTCCAGAAATGTTATACAACTATTTGTTATAGATATATGCGAGGAAGGATATTTTCCCTCACTTCCTAGTGCGTATAGAGTGACTGGGTGAGTACAGAGTGATATTTTAGCACTTCGAATTTACGTACACAGGGAGTGCTGGTGTACGTAGGGAAGTGACACAAAGACTAACAGCAGATTCGTCACATTTATAGTTGGCTGATTGACAGCAACGTGTCCACAAGTACAAGATGCCTACTTTAATGGAATATATTGAAGCAGGTGAACGAATAGGCCTGAAAGGTAAAGAGTTACAGGAGTATGCAGAAGCAAAAGAACAAAAACAGACGGAAAGAGAGGAGAGGCATAATGATCGCGAGGCAAAGCGTCTACAGGAAGAGACACAAGTAAAACTAGCTGAAATGGAAAACAAACGTCTACAGGAAGTAAAGTTAGCTGAAATGGAAAACAAGCGTCTAGAGGAAGAGACACAAGTAAACCTAGCCGAAATAGAAAACAAGCGTCTACGGGAAGAGAGAGAGACACAAATGGAACTTGAAAAGTTAAAACACACAAATGCGGTGGAAATCGAGAAAGAGAAGATTAAGTGTCAGATGCAAACTGAAATTGAGTTAAAAAACTAGAACTATCTTCGAAGGGTCAAAGTGAGGAAAGCAGAAGACCTTCGCAGTCGTCACAGAGATTAAAACTGCCATATTGTACAGACCGGGACCAACTTGAAAATTATTTGTCCAGGTTCGAGGCATCAGCCAAAGCGTTAGGTATTCCAGATAAGGAGTATGCGAGGAGACTTGGCGAGTTTCTTACGGGCAAGGCACTAGACACCATGTTCAATTTACCTGTAGAAGAAAGAAACAATTACACTATAATACGTCAACGTTTGCTGACAAAGTTCCAACTCACTGAGCATGGATATAGGACAAAGTTTAGACAGTTAGTGGCAGAGACAAATCAAGATTTCACAGACTTTGTCAACACAGTAAAGAATACATTTAACAAATAGATGGAGCTTGCAGAAGTAGGGAAAGATTTTAATAAATTAGTAGATCTAATGTTAAGAGACAAGGTAGTATCTGCATGCAATTCTAACTTAGTAGATTTCTTTGAGGAACGTAAGCCAAAGGACATAGCCACAATGTCTCAGTTAGGGCAAAACTACATGACTGCGCATCCTAACGTATCTATTGGTAAACTAATGAGTGAGGAAATAGTCTGTGCAGCGTACAATAAACAGGACCAGAATCCAGTCATCAGACCAAGGGCGAAAAGTGTGGATTCAGCACAGAAAGGTGAGCAGCAAGAACTTCAAGATAAGGGTTTCCGAGGAAACAATGTTGGTAGAGTAGGACGGTACCCATATAGAAGAGGGAACTTCCAGAGACGTCCAAATTATGCCGGATGTTAGAATTGTGGGAGCTGGAGACACAAGGCAGCAGAGTGTGATGCACAACCATCAGATGGACCAACGAACAACAGTAAAAGGGAGATTACTTGTTTCAAATGTGGAAAGAAGGGGCATTTCAGCCATCAATGTAGGATGAGAGAAACAGAGCACTCAAATGCAGCGCAAGTAATTGAGACGCTGAACAATGAAGATTGTAGTGGGTGCAAACCTCTTTTTGAAAAAGACAGTCAGCCAGTCTTAATATGTGGTCATACAGTGAAAGCAGGATCAGCAGTCCATGAAGGAGGAAGTCTGAAGATGCATCATGCGTTTGTTAATGATAGGCCAGCGTTAACAATTAGGGATTCCGGATGTACGTTCATCGGGGTGAGAAAGAGTTTAGTGCATCCCTCGGATTATACAGGGAAAAAGATTAGATCCATAACATTTAATGGGACAGTAGAGTTCTACCCATTAGCCATAATAACAGTAAAAACACCATATATCACGGGAAGAGTGACAGCGTGTGTTTTGGACTCACCAGTGGCTGATTTGATCATAGGAAATGTTATAGGAGTTAAAGATTGTACAGAAGAGGAAGTAGTTTATTGGGACCGAAAATATAGTGTAAGCAGTAATGAGGTAGTTACCACAAGAGAACCTAAATTAGAGAGTATAGCTGAGGTAGAAGAGGCACTTGAAGTAGACACAGGAACTCATGACAAGGATAGTACAGCTGAGCAGATGAGAATGGTTCCCAAATATAGTGCTAGTGAATACCAGAGACAAGATACTACTCTGAACAAATGTTCCCAAGGGTGTAGTAGAGTAGAAAATAGTCAGTCAGGGAAGGGTAGATGGTGCTTCGAGAGGAAGAACAATGTTCTCACTCGCCGTTTTTCAGATAGTGGAACTGCACGTTGGCAAGGAGCAGTACCTTTAGCACATAGAGACCGATATACTAGAACAGCTCAGGATAATGCATGTGCAGGGCACATAGGCATAAGGCGTATGCAGCAGAAAGTAAGGTGCCAGGTATATGGGCAAAGATTGAATAAAGAGTTCAGACTAAACAGAGACTCAAGTGTAACGGTGCAATATGCAGATAGGAAAGTTCAGTCAGGTCAAAAGAGTGGTCGCGACATTACTGACCCAGGGCTAGGGATAGCAAACAGATGTTGTAATTGTAGAGGTACCATAAGTAATGGGTACATGAAAGGTAGACACAGCATCGACAGGAATCAGAGGAGGGTTCATGCAAGAACAGAACCACCTGATATAGGGTCGGTACACAAATAGTATTGTGTGGTCGTGAAGTAGTAAGAGACCTGTGGGTACATAAGTATAATGCTTTCCTATGATGTAATATTATTATGTGATGTATTAGTTCATGCATTGGTACACAAGATAGAAAGATGTTTGTATTTATGTGTGGGGAATATGGGAGTGTAGTATGAGCATTTGATGTATGATTTAGAGTGGTAGCTAAAGTGAGATGGAGCCATACTTAGGGCTACCCAGGCAATATGTCTGGGTCACATGTTTAGTAAGTTTTAGTAGCCCAATATTTGAAAACGAAGTTTTCTTTTAAGAGGGGGGTGATGACATAAGCCTGGGTCATTGACATTGAGTTGAGTGACCGGGCATGAGAAAGAATGGAGATGAAAGTGGGAGACAGTAAGGTGAGTGACCTGGCTACGAGGAAAGCAATCAACCCTGAAAAATAATGGGGCGGATATAAGTGGAAGACCCCAGGGGGGATGGGCGAAAGACAGTTGTGTGTTGTGTGAAGTCAGGAGACTGGAAAGTCAGTGAGAGAAGAGACCGACTGCGGGTCAGGTCGTTTAAGAGAGTTGAGTTTGAGATACGGAAGGAGTCGGTAGTCCACAGACAACGGTGTTGGGTTGTTCTCTGAGTTGTGAAGACAGGCCTGAACCATAGTGGGTTCTATAGGGAGTGAGGGCCTAAACCCAGAGTGGGTTGCATAGTTGAGCAGTGGCTCCAACCCAATGTGTGGGTTGTATTGTGGGAGATCCAGCCGTGGATAGTAGCTGGATTACCTGTCTTGTGGATTTGATAAGAAGCAGTCCGTGAGAAGGCATTGATGTGTGCTGGTTAAATTGTGAGGAGGATATTTATATTCTATGGATTACATTGTTTCTGGATGTATAAACATGTTCCGTTTGTCCGTGTTATTTCTGTAATAAAGGATTATGTGCGCCAACGGAGTCTTGTTTAATGACTGGTGAATATGCACTACGGGGGTTAGTTATACTGACAAGTTTCATTAGCCTCTTTCAGGCAATCATTGTTAGTTACCTTGGCAGTCCAAGAAATTCGCAACATTCATCTCAGAAATCATCAGGAAACATCTCTGTTGCTTCTAATTTCTTCTTAATTTGTTCATTTACATTCCAAGATTCACTGCCATACAGCAAACCTGGTTCTATGTAGCATTTCAGCACTCTGTTTCTTGCATTCAGTAATAGTGACTTATTGCATAAGATACTCTTCATTTTCTGAAATGCAGCTTTTACCCTAATCGGTACTTAATCTCTGTGGTGCATCTTCTATCCGATGTTACATATGCCCCTAGGTATTTAAAATTATCCACTTGGTTAAGAATTGTCCCTTCTATGTCTATGTCACACTTTGGTGTCACCATTTCTTTGACATCACCATTGTTACTATTTTCTTGATATTCCAAGGAGAGTCCTTCTTTGCACTCTCTTTTACTACAATGTCCAACAATTGTTGTAGGTCTTTTGCATTATCCGCCACCAATATAGTGCCATCTGCATAGCGTATATTGTTTATATTATAACCTCCGATATGTATTCGTGGCTTCTTTTTTATCTCTCTTATTATTACTTCGCTATATAGGAAGAAGAGATCCGATGACAAGACACACACTTGTCGTACTCCTAGCTTTATTTGTTCATAATTGCAATCTTTATTTCCAATTTTAATTGCTGCTACTTGGTTCCAGTAAATAATCTTTATTATTCTTAGATCTTTCCCACCAATGTTGGTATCTTCCAACATTGTAATCAGTTCATAATGTTTTACTTATCAAATGCCTTATTATAATATATGAAGCACAAATATATGTTTTTCTGTGTCTCTATTGACCTTTCTATTAGTGTCTGTAATGTATATATTGCATTGTTTGTACCCTTTCTTTCCTCAACTCCATACTGTTCTTCACCAATTTCCAGTTCTATTTTATTTCTTGTTCTTCTCATTATAATTCTGAGTAGAAGCATAATTACATGGTTCATGAGGTTAATTGTGAGGAAATCTTAGCATTCAATTGCCCCTGGTCTTTTTGGTATAGCGATAAATACAGATTTTAGCATATTGCTCGTAACTAGCCACTTCTGTAAATATCATTCATGGATATGTTGACACCTTGCTGTCTTGACAGACGATAGTTTGTTTCATTCTGCTTCAAACAAGGCATAATATCTACAACCCATGACGGTAACGAATGTAACTGTTAAGGCCAATTCGCGATGTAAATGTTCGTCCACAGTGGATGCATGTGCACTTATGGTCGTTTTCATCATCACGCACCATCTTACGTCTCTCACGCTCAGTGTGTGACCTATCTGCAGTCATTTTCTCCTGTGTCTTTATGCCATTTCTGATCTTTACCCTCCAAGCAAAACACGTTGAGTGGCGACTTGTTCCCAATGTGTGATATCCATGCCTGTATCAGTCATGTTCCGCATACACACATCTGTGTAACGCAGTAGATGCCGAACCTGAGATCTCTTACCCATCTGTAATTCACCAAAAAAGATGTCCTTTGGTATTCTACCATCATCCTTCCTCCTAACGTGTCCTATCCGTCTAAGTCTACGAAGACTGAGCACGGAATAAACCGTCACACAACCTGATCTTTCCAATACTTCAGTATTTGTGATTTTCTCTTGCCACTTAATACCAAGTATTCTACGCAGACACCGCATATGAAAGCTGTTTAAACGTGTCTCTTGGTGTGAGTAAGTTTACCAAGATTCTATGCCATAAAGAAAAGTACTAAGGACACAGGTTTGATAGACAAGGATGTTTGTTTTGGCAGTAAGCTTCCCGTTTTCCAGACTCTTTTTGTTAATCTGTTCATTGTTCTTGCTGTCTTACCAATCCTGATGTTAATTTCCTGATCTAGGGATAATTTGCTACTTTACCTCTGATCCTAGAAATGTAAAATGGTCTACTATCTCCAAGTTCAGCGTCGTCAATAAAGATTGATGGTACCCCATGTGCACCTTGTGACATAATCTGATGTAGAGAAATCTGAGACAGTAGATGTTGTAATTCTTCCTTAGAGTGGGTCGTAATTGCAGCATCATCTGCAAAAAGCAATTCAGACCCTCCTAATTTTGGTCTTGGCCTTCAATCTCAGAGCATTGTAGAGGCCACCATCTGAGCAGTGAGTGAATTTGTACCACCATCCTGATCACAAAAGACATAATTCAGTAGAAGGTGAAAAGTATATTCCCTAGAGGGTGGGAGCTAGTACACAACCTTGCTGAACTCTACTCTTGATTTGAACTTTTCAGCAGTTGTACAATCAAACGTGATTTTACCCTTCATGCCTTTGTGGAACGATTCCACAATGGACAGAAGAGTCGGTGGGCAACCGATCTTCTTTGGTGCCTTGAACAGAATCCTTACGACTGACCAAATCAAATGCCTTTGTGGGTCGATGAAGGCAATAAACAGTGGTTGATTCTGTCCACGGCATTTTTCTTACATTTGTCGCAATGACAATATCATATCAATGGTAGAAAGGTTCCGTCGAAAGCCACACTGTGATTCGGTGTAGACTTGATCTCCCAGGACTTGAAGTCTGCGCAGAACAATTCTGGCAAATACTTTCCCAACGATACACAGAAGTGAGATACCCCTATAGTTGTTACTGTCACTCCATCCCCCTTGTTCTTGTACAGTGTTATGCTTGCTTGCTTGCTTGCGTTCGCTGGCTGTGAACTCCAGCGTGAAGTACTTAATGTCAGATGAAGACATCCTGTTGTCCAACATCAGTGTGATGTCATACCCGTTTACAGTGTTATGATGCATGCATCTTTGAAATCCAGTGGGATCTGTCCTTCTCCCCAGCATAGCTCTATTAGCTGGTGGTTCTGTAGAGTGAGTGTTTCCACTCCTGATAACCTCTATTAGAATCCCATCCTTACCTGGAGCCTTGCCATAAGCAAGTTCATTGATAGCACACTCAACTTCTGTTATGGAGGGAAGTTTATCCGGGTGGTCAAGTGTTGGCAGGACCTCTTTGGCGCTGAGGGCATCATCCGCTAGTTTGGTCTCGCTTATTTAATGCTCCAAATAGTGCTCTACCCATCTATAAATCTGCTGTTTCCTGTCAATGATGATTTCTCCAGTCAAGGTTTTCAGTGGTGCACTTCTTTTGATCACTGGACCACAGGCTTTCTTTATCCCTTCATACAGGCTCCTGATGTTTCTCTTATCACTTGCATTTTGAATGTACTCGCATAACTTGATCCAATAGTCATTTGCATACTGCCTGTTAGCATTTTGCACATCCTTCTTGGCTTGTTTCAGCTCTTCTTTTTATCAGTCAGGGGCATTTTGGTTAATATACCTACTCCAAAGTCACCTAGTACTTCTAATTATTCTGTTGTGATTTCATCTGGCCCAGCTGTATTTCCTTTTTTTCATATGTTTTACAGCGTCAGCGACTTCTTCTTTAGGAATAGGTGGACCTTCTAAGTTACTTTCTTCTGTTAATTCTTCCCTTTCTCCATCATATAATTTTATCTACTTTCAGAACCTCTTTATTATGTCTCACGTTCTTTACCATTTTATTCCCCCTCTTTAATCTGACTTTTATTTGTCCACATAGTGGTACATGATCACTATTACAGTCAGCACCAGGCGTTGTCTTTACACTAATGAACGCATTTCTAAATCTTTTATTAATAAGTATGTAGTCAATTCGGTTGTATATTCTCTTATCAGGGCTTTTCCATGTGTATAGTCGTCTTTTATGGTGTTTAAACCAGGTGTTTCCAATTATCATTCATTGATATTGCCCAGTCTATTAGTTTCTCTCCTCTTTCATTTCTTGTACCTAAACCATAATTCCCCACTCCATCCATCCATCATGTGCCATGCCGGTAAGCGTGAGCGGTCATGTTCTGCCATCTCACTCGATCACCAGAGTACGTGGATCAGCTCCGTGTTCCTGTCTCAACCATGCCATGTGGCCAAGCCATCCAGGTATTTACTTCTCGGTCTTCCCCTTGGTCTCTTCCCTTCGATCTTGCCAGTCGTCACCAAGTTCTCCAATTCATTTCTTCTCATAACATGCCCAAAAATTTTGACTGTCTACGTCTAATGACTCTAATCAGTTTACGATCTTCATTTGTTTCTTGAAGGACTTGTTCATTGGTTTTTCTGTCTATCCATGGTATTCTTTGCATTTTCCTCAGAAACCACATTTCCACGGCCATCAGCTGTTTTTTCAGCTTGACTGCTTATTGTCCACGCTTCACATCCATACAAAAGTATAGGTTCTATTCCCCACTACATCCTCCATTTTTCCCTTTCCTAATTTTGCATTAAAGTCTAACAGTATTATTTTTATTTCTTGTGATCCAATTTGAGTCATCGCCATTTCAAACCCTCGTAAAAGTAATGTATTTCTTCATCGCTACAGCTTGTTGTTGGTGCATATACTTGTATAATATGTATATCTATCGTTTTGCCTTTGATTTTGACCATAATGACTCTATCTGAAATAAACCAGTATCCATTAATTAACTTGGCTGTTGTTTCATCGAATATTAGTCCTACTCCTTTTTTCGTGTGTCAGCAACCTAGCTTTGACAGGCACCCATGGATTCTTCTTTTGTACCACACGAATGACAACTCGTACGTCGTACAAAAGGAATAAAATTTATTATGGGTGAGTTAAACATAATAGCTCTGAGATCTGATATTCATATGGATCACAAACATCATTACAACATTATGTTATGACTGCATCTACGGTACTATCTACTGATCTAGTCTAAGTCTAAGTCGACACTATTGCTACTGTCCTCTAAACCACACAGTATTCACAGCGAATACTCCCATCCGTCCTCTACGCTGTCCTGTCCACGTCTCCTTGACTTTCGTGGCGTGTTCAGGCCACGAGCCTGTGACCCGTCATGCGTCAGCGGGTTTGCGTGCTCGGTACTCCAGCACGCGTTTAGTGACCCGTCAATAGCTTACTCTTTGCGAGTTACCACTATTAATGGATACTCCTCGTGGTAATGGTTTCCCCACTCTATTCTGGGTAACTCCTGATCATGTCCTGCCATGTCCCCTTTTAGGACACGTGTGTGTCCAGTCGGAGAACTGTTCACAGTTCTCCCTGCTATTTCTGTCCCTTCTATTCCTATTTCCTAGATAGGGATATTATCTCTATCCTGTCTTAGTCCTCTTCCATAGTTTTACTCCTCTATTACTTGCAGCTCTTTGACAGACTCTCCCTCCGTCTGTGTTGTGTTACAAGCTTTTAGCTTATGGGTGTAACACAAATGGTTATCTAAAAAAAATTAAGCCTGTCTAATTCTGTCAAAGGCTGCATGAGCTTGCTAACTTTGTTCTGGGTATACCACAAAACCTCTACTTTCCAATGTCACACTGTTGTATCACTTCACTTGGCTATTGATTATCACACCACACTAGTACAGTTGGCTAGAGCTCTTGCTCATTCTAACATTATACTTCTTGGGAGTTGTGTGAACCAGAGCCGTTGTCTTAATAGACCTACCCCTCAAATTGTCAATTTAACTGACAACCCAAACAAGATGTCCCTATTAAGGGTACAATACATGAATAATATTCATGCTCCCATATAATATATACTCCAACTTGTATACATGCTTTGTGTGCTAATGTTCACCTATCTAGCTTCCGCTCGTGAAGAAATCTTTCAGTGTTAAACTAGGGTTTCGAAAGTTTGTAGTGTCCCCTGTTGAAAGTTATTATGCCCCTTTGCACGTAATGATGTATGCATCTTTATTTGTTAGTTTTCCTGTTTGGTTGCGTGTTTGTATTTAACTAATGTGTGCTTAAATTACCAACATGTGTGTATGTCTATAATTTACATGTATGTTATCTTTCAAGCGCCATAAAACGGTTTATTGTAGTCACAAACGAGTGTGTAAGGCTGATTTATGACTACATCGCCGGTTTAAGAAGCTTAAAATATGTTTCCTATCAATCTATTGAAAGTATAGCAACAACACAGATAAAAAACGAACGACACATTGTGTTACACAAATTGACACGGACGAACTACAAAAACTCATGTCGTGCGGCGAATAATCCGCAAAATGCCTCACTCCTCTGTATTTATTTCATTCATTCATTCCCTTTCACACTCCTTTCATTCACGCTTTCATTCCAAACTGGTTTAAAAAGGCGTTATGTCATTAAAATATTGTTGTAGAAAAGAAAATAAATGAAAAAATATATTTACAATAAATGGTTGGCTCGGTTTACAAAAGTTTTAAGCCAAATGACTGTGCCGTCTTTCTGCACCGGTCATTTCTGTACAAAAATTTACATGGTTGTGAGAATCGTTCACTATCGATCCTGAGAATACTGATTACTATAATTAATCTAATCTACGTTGGTGTGCTGAGCTGTGCTAACTAAGGGAAATAATCTAACTAAATGAATAAATTGGGGAAAAGTGTGTTAGTTACCTTAATGTGTGTTTCTAACTATGATGTTATAAATTCTAAATGAAGGTATAAATTTTAAGTAATGTTTCATTTAACTAAACTATATGAAAATGTGTTTAAATGATGATGAATTAATGTTGTGTTTACTAAGTTCAATAGTATGATCTAATGAAATGGTATATATGAATTTCTAACTTAGTGTAGATGAAGTTTAACTCTTAAATGTTACTAGTTTCTATTTAAACAAAAATATTATAGGGATGGTTTTGTAAGTTCTATTACAACTAAAAAAATTATATTAAATGCAACAGTTATAAAAACATGTTATGATACATATCACATACATTTCTAACTATACATTAATTATATTAACTACTTCCAGGTGTGTTGTTGGAGTCGCGTTCTCTGTTGAATCTCGTTGAAATAGAGTAATATAGACAACGTCTGATATACACGCGCTCGTCCTGGGTAAAGTTAGAATACAGTCCTACTCACTGATTACATATATAATATGATGATGGCGTAGACATGTTTCACGTGTATGTCCTTTCTTACTAGTACTGACACAGTTCGTGGTAGTTCATTTAAGGCGATTCACAATTGTAAGAGCACCAAAGTGTCTATAATTACACATTCTGGACACAGATTACTTAAAGTGTCGATGAATGGGGTGATGTAGAATCGCTCCTCTCAGGTACATCAGGTATCTCTATCTGAGACGGTCTACTAAGCGTGTCTGCCAGTAAGTTCATCTTTCCCTTTATATGTTTAACTGTGAACGAGTAGTTCTGGAGAATCAAAGACCATCTATAGATTCTGTTATTTTTGTGGACTCCAGACTCCATAACTGTAAGAGGTGAATTATCAGTTTCGATGACAAAATGGGTACCCGCTAAGAATCGATGGAGTTTACGGACACAATAGATGACGCTTAAAGCTTCTAATTCAGAGACTCCATACCTCGACTCAGCAGGTGTAATTTTCCGGCTTACATAAATGATTGGGTGGAAGATATCATCATGGAACTGGCCTAGTACGCCAGCGATGGATATAGCACTTGCGTCTGTACGGAGAAAATACGTAAGGCTGGGATTAGGTAAGCGCAATATTGGAACAACGCTAAACATTTGTTTCAATTTTGATAATGCATCAATTAAATCTGCATCTTTTACATTCAATTTTACAGATGATTTCAATACATTAGAAAACACGCTGGTAATCTCAGCTAAATTAGGTATGAACTTGTTGTAGTAATTTACAAGACCAAGTAAGCTTCTAACTTGCTTCTTGGTCGTTGGCATTGTTAGATTCAAAATTTTTGTTACGATCTTATCATCTGTTTTAAGTTGGCCTCTCGTGATGGTATGGCCAAGGAAGTCAATTTCTTCCAGACCCAACTCAACTTTTGTTGGTTTTACAGTAAGACCGAAAAGTCTCAATCTATCGAAGACATGTCGCAGTTTCTGTAGATGTGTTGTCCAGTCTGCCGTATGAACACATATATCGTCAATGTACGTCTCCGTATTCGTTACTCCATGAAGAAGATCCCTAGTGAGTCTAACAAAAGTGGCTGGAGCATTACGAAGGCCAAAAGGAAGGAATCGCCACTCATAAAGACCTAAAGGTGTTGAGAATGCAGTCAGATGAATAGAAAGACTGTGCATTGGGACTTGCCAATATCCCTTCGTTAGGTCGAGTTTAGAAAAGATTCTAGAAGTTGACATGTTGAGAATCAGATCTTCGCAAGATGGAATTGGCTCTGCGTCTACCTTGGTCACATTATTTAATTTCCTATAATCGACACAGAGGCGAATTGTTGAGTCCTTTTTCCTCACCAAGACAATGGGAAAAGAATATTCTGACTGCGACTTTTGGATTATTCCACTCGACTCAAGACTGAGGATTTCCTTGTCGAGTTTTCTCCCTATAACTTAGCGGGATGGAATAGGGTCGGCATTTGATAGGGGTGTAATCAGACAGAATAATGGAGTGTTCGATCCTGTCAGTCTTACCTGGAATGTCGGAAAAAATGTCTCTGTATTCCGTCACTAAGGCTATGATCTGTCGTCTTTGCTCGTCTGTGAGTTTTGGTTCTATCCGTATACTATCAATAGTCGTAGTCATGTCTACTGTCGGGACTGGTAGTTCCATGTCGTCGTCCTCTATCTGATTCAGTACTGTGGTGGTACTAAGTGCGTGTTCTGTTTGCTGACTATGTGTATCTGCGATGTCGTCGTCTTCTGTCACACTAACTAGTGTAGTTGCGTTATGTACGTCTGTCGTCTGGTTGCTTGGTGTAGATGCATTCTGTTCGTCTGTCATCTGTTCTTCTTGTCGTGAAAAGTATGGCTTCAGCATGTTGATATGAAATATCTTTAATTTTTGGTTTATCGATATTTCATAATCGACATCTGATATCTTTCGTACCACTTTGAATGGCCCTTGCCATGACGTTAATAATAAATTACGTTTATCTGGTAATAGGAGTAGCACCTCCTGTTCAGGTTCGAGGTGTCTCTTTGTCTGTGACCTGGTTACTGCATTAGCCATGTTAGTTTCTTTCCAGGCTGATATTTCATCAGCATTGCAGTGTTTTAGCCCTGGAAGGCAGCCAAGAATTAGGTCAGTACACGGGTTGTGTAAAATCGCGCACGTAAATGTGCCGGAAAGGAACGGGGTGTTTATCCGGGCTTTTGCCAGTGGGTACTTCTCAATATTACCTGAAAAAGTACGGCATTTCACAAAATCGCCCGTATAATCCTCTGGATTAACTAGTTCCTTTCGTAACCCGATTACGCTACTACCACTGTCCAGTAAACATTGGCATGGAGAATCATTGACCAGTGCATCGTGGAACGTTAGATTGCCTCTGGAGGCTAACACTGCCTTCGCATTCTCAGTAGAGAATGGTACAATGTGCCCACATTTGAGTTTAACAACCGCATGGAATAGGTGACACCCTGTCTTATCAAGCAACTCTTATTAATGAGAATTTATTCTCAGAACAAAACATGACAATTTCACAAAACATATTCAGGGGGGAAAATGTGAATAAAAGAATCACAAGATATATACATCCCTACAGGTGTGAGTCAGTGTACAATGTTTTAAAGAGATAGACTCTTAAGCTATGTTTCTTCTGTATGAGCATCAATGTCTAGCAAGTACATTTGAAAAGTACATTATTCATATATTGAGAAAAGTAGTTATATACAGATTGTAACAGAATATAAAGAAATATTCTTCTGCTAGCACATGGTAACGAAATATAAGAAATATTCTTTTGATAGCACATGGTAACAAAATATAAGAAATATTCTTTTCCTAGCACAAGGTAACAAAATATAAGAAAATATTATTTAGCCGCATATGTAAAAGAATATAAAGAAATATCCTTTAGCTGCATATCGTAAAAGAATGTAAGAAAATATTCTTAATAGTATATTGCAGGATGTAAGAAAATATTCTTTAGTAGTAAACCGTAATCGAATGTCTACCTGAAGGTTCCAACCAGGCTAGTGCAGTAAACAGAAAACCTGGCGCTTGCCTCCATTCCCGCAGAAACGAAAAATTAGACTATGATCATTTGTAAACATTTTAAACATTACATCAACATTATTATAAATATAAACATTGTATTACCTTAACTTCAAGAATTGATTTACCACACAATGAAAACTTTGCCTACCAAAGGACCTAGAACACTGCTTTGCTTCAATGCACCAGGTGGTGAACAACTTGACGTTTAAGCTACAACAAACAATCGTTTCTCGCACACCCCCCCCCCCCGCCCAATTGTCCGTAGAATGGTATCGCTGGCTGTTCCACCGGCTTTAGCCAATCGCTCTCATTGGTTTGAATCGCCTGCATGTTTATTATTTCTGTATCGGCTTCTGAGCGATGCGGGTGTATGGCTTACCGCATTGGTCAGATATCTGAAGTCGAAGGCCGTGAAGTGGCTGGAAATATCTCACACAGGCACCCGTCCATTACAAACATGGCATATTGTGCAATGCGGTGGACAGAAAAGAGTTAAGAGGATAGAATTCAGTAGAGTAGTAGTCACACGCTTAACCTTTCTCTTATTCATGCTATGGTCAAATATTGTTAATCTATACTGAGATTTTAACCCACACTTACACTTTCTCTTATTCAAGCCATGGTCAAATATTCTTAATCTATGCTGAGAGTTTAGCCCACACTTAAACTTTCTATTATTCATGCTATGGTCAAATATTGTTAATCTATGCTGAGAGTTTAACCCACACTTAAACTTTCTCTTCTCAGCATAGGTTGACATTGGTTTTGTTTCCCGTACATATGTATCTACGGTGTTTGCTATAAATGAGGCGCTGGAACCTCTTGCCCCCGGGTACATTGGGCTCGTTAGCTATTACATGTGTAAGGGTATGGATGGGTAAGGGTATCTGTGTGGGTGTGGGTGGGAATATTGTGCGGTATGTGGGTGGGGGATATGTGTGTTGTGTGTAGGTGGGGATGTGTGGTGGTATGTGGGTGTGGGATGTGTTGGTGAGGGATATGTGTGTGTGCGGTGCGTGGGTTGGGAATATTGCGTGGTAGGGAATGTATGTGATGTGAGGGTGGGGGATTGGGTTAAGGCATGTATGGGTGGGTGGAGGATGTATGTGTGGGTGTTGGGGTGTGTGTGTGTGAGTGGATTGGGGATGTATGGGTGGTTAGGGGGATGTGTGTGTGTGTGTGTGGGGGGGGGGGCGGGGGTAGGGAGATGTCAGTTGGTGGGGATGTGTGTGTATGGTTTGGGGATGTGTGAGTGGATGTGCGATGTGTGGGTTGGTGGGGGATTGTGTGCGTGGGTGGTGAATATGTGGTCAAAGGAAATGTGGCTGGGGGATGGGTGGTTTGAGGTGTGGATGGGGAGAGGATGTGTGGGTTGGTGGGGGAATGTTTGTGGGTGGCGAGTGTGTTTTGGTTGGGGGAACAGGTGAGGGGAGAGTGTGTGGGTGGGGGATGTGAGGAAGGGGGATGGATCGGTTGGTGCGGGTGGGTTTGTGGGTAGGTGGGGGTGTTGTGTGGGTGGGGTGATGTATGGGTAGGTGGGAGATGGGCCTCATAACATGGTAATTTGCCTTGTTTATGTTTACAACATTCATTTCACAATGCTTATTTTTCTTCCTATGTAAATGTATAATGCTCATGATGAATGAAAGACGAGTGATTGGAAGGGCCGAATGTAAGACGGGCTTGCGCGCCCAATTTGTGACCCTAATAAAGCTTGATTTGATTTGATTTGAGTTGATTTGATTTACAGCAACCAATCTAGGAGATGGAAAACTCCGATTATAAACGCCCAAGTTTAAGGTGGACCGACGCGACGAGGACTGAATGGCCATGGGTGAGCTGGTCGTGAACGTGGAACGTCTGGTATGCGGGCGGGGCGGCGCCAGGCGTATGGACTCCTGAGGGACATCCCTTACCCCTTCCCTAGCAGGCAGGCTCTACTAGGGGGGACCGATTATTCCCTGCAATATCCAAACTTTCTTATGAAATCAATTAAATACGGGAATCGTCGCTGGAGCTACGGAGCACGTGCTCTGCGCTTGACACATCCTTTAGATGCTAGCGAAGAGAGAGTGAGGAGGAGAAGACGAGCAAATGGTGTGAGAAGAAGGCATAGAAATAGGAGGGCAGGCGCCAGAAGAACAAGACGAAAAGTGGAGAGACTAGATTTTAACCATGTAAGAGTGGGATACTGGAACTGTCGTAGTGCCAGGCAGAGAGGTCGTGTATTAGAGCGGCTAATATATGATTTTGATGTCCTCATGCTCCAGGAGCTAAATACAGACAGATACCGTTGCCATGGGTAAGCCACTTACATAAACCCTACTGGACAGAAGAGACATGGCCAAGGTTTGCTGGTGAAGGAAGGAGTGAAGCATGTGGTACTTGATTTGAGTCGGTGGAATCACAGTGCAAGAGAGCTCCGAGGTATATAAATGGAGATTGATGGCTTAAGTTGGAACGTCATAAATGTATATGCCACAGTGGATTCTTTTGTCAGAAAGGACCAATGGGACTGGCTTTAGGACATGGAGGAATTACAGGGTGATAGGCTACTCATATGTGGAGACTTCAATGCGAGGAACAGAGAGTGGGATAGTAGTGGAGAAAACCATTAGGGAATTGACCTTGCGAATGCCATGGTGGACTCCGATGTGGTCTGCATAAATGATGGTAGGCCAACTAGAATGGCAATGAGGCCTGGCGATGCAGACACTGCTTATTGACTTGGCACTTGTCTCCCAGTCATCAGTCCTTGATGTAAAGTGGACTGTTTTGAATGACCAAGGGAGTGATCACATGCCATGCTCAGACCTGATCTCTAAATCCAGGAAAGTTAAGGCTGGGAGAGCGCGCAAGACATTCCGGTATTAGTGGACCGCCAGCCTTCTTTGACGCTTCAGACGGAGGGCATGCAACAGGACTGTTAAAACTCCTTTCTTCAGGACCCATGGTGGACCCCATAAGTAAAAAATGCTTGAAAAGCAAAGAAAGCTGCAGTGAAGCAACTAAGGAAAGTGAGACAGAGTCCTCGAAGCTCACGAGAGGAAATGGACACAGTGGAAAATGACAAGAAAGACAAGGTGGAGGCTTTTAAGCGCTGTGCTGCAGAGGCCAAGAACGTAAAATGGGAATGTTTTATGAAGGAGATTGGAGGTGATAAAACACTGCGAAAATTCTGGAAACTGCACAGACAAATGCAAAGAAATGATCGGCCTATGATAGTGGGAACCATTTATAAAGAGGCTGGTGTACGCGTGACAACAGACAAAGAGAAGGGGGAGGCGTTTCTCCAGAGATTTTTAGAGCAGACCAATCATAATGATGCGGATACCAGGGATGCAGTTAGAGAGGAATTATCTGGCACAATGGAGAATATGCATTATGAAGACATCATACGGGTTGAAGATGTTAAACACATTTTGAAAAAGACAAAAGACACGGCACCAGGGCCCGATGGTGTTAGGTATGGCCACATGAAGGCTTTGAGCGATGTAGACCTGAAGGAAATGACCGACTGCTTTAATCAGAGCATTAGGACAGCATTAGTACCGCAGGATTGGTTACATAGCTATCTCATCCCTCTCCCAAAACCTTTCAACGGTCATTCAACGCTTAGTGGCTTTAGGATCATCACCCTTCAAAATACATTTGGGAAGGTTTTAGAGAAGATAGTTAAGCTGCAGGATGTTTTGGAAAGGAGGAAGCTTCTTCATAGAGGCCTGGGGAGCTACAGGCCAGGAAAAGATACCTGGTCAAATGCAGCCACTTTTTGCCTTTGACGTTTATGAGGAGTTCCAGAGTAGACAGGAAACGATGGCGGCAGCGCTTGATCTCGAGGATGCGTACAATAGAGTTCGCTATGATATTTTGATGACAGCACTGATGGAGAAGGGGGCCAATCCCTGGTTGGTGAATAGGATAGTAGCCGTCCTGCATTGTCGTCGGGTTGCTCTCCGTCTGGGTGCATGGACCTCAGAGCCACATATTTTAACCCCGGGACTGCCACAGGGATCTGCAATCTCACCGGTGCTCTTTAACGTGTATACGAGCAAGATTGCAAACCTAGAAGCACCAGGGGTTGGAAGAATACTAACATTTGCAGATGATATTCTTGCATATATGCAGGGGAGAGATAGGGAGCAAACAGCCCAGGAGTTAAAGGCGACAGTGGATAAAGTGATTGACTGGTGCACTGAAATGAGAGCTGTCATCCACCCGGAAAAGGCAGCTGTTTTTTTTTTTTTTTTGGGTGCTCTCTGGACAACAGGATTGTGAGAGATGATGCCCCATGCCTCACGATAGATGGTAGAAGCGTTAACTAGAGAGAACAAACTGAAGTATCTGGGAATCACATTTGACAGGAGTCTGTCCTACAAGGACCATGTGGAGACGGTTGTGACAAGATCTCAAAAGGGACTCAATGCACTTAAAACTATTGCTGCAATGGACACAGAGCAGAGCAATGCTCTTCACACTATACCAGCACTTGATCCTCTCAGTGATTGATTGTGGACTAGAACTACTCACTGTCTCAAAGAGTCAGTTGGTGAAATTAGAACGCATACAGAACGAAGCTATGCGGGTCAATCTGAGATGCACCAGAGACACCCCAGTAGTGTGTATGCGTTACATCCTTGGTCTGTTGCTGGTGGGCACAAGGTGATGCAGGCGAAGGCATACCTCAGAGTAGATGCAGACACAGATCACCCGTTGCATGAGGCGCTGGACGAAGTTAAGGGTCGGAGACTGATAAAAGGGAAATCAGGGATGGCTCAGGCGGAGGATACGATCAGACAGGTGTGCATCTTAGAGAACATTAGGCGAGGAGAGAAGTGGGTCAGAGTGCCAGCGGAGCAGTCAGACTTGTGCAGAGTTATAATCACATTGAGCCGGGAGTGCAGGGAGAGGCCAGCAGAAGCCCCGCAAGTGGAAGTCCAGCAACTAATTCAGGATAATGCTCGCCCGGGTGATGTGATTATCTACACAGATGGTTCGGTGTTGAGAGACAGGAGAAGTGCCTGGGGGTTCTTAGCAAAAGCTAATGGTCGCCGTTTGGTGCAGGAGAGTCTGGCTTATGATACCACAACATCTAGCTTAAGAATGGAGGTGGAGGCGGTCAGTGCAGCTTTCTGCTGGATGGAGAATCACGATACATACACACATATTGATTGTAACTGACTCAGAAAGCATGCTGAGGAGAGTGAGGACAGGCAGGCTTCGCACAGAGTGGCTTGCTTCGCTTCGGAGATCACGGGTAGCAAGCATCACCTGGATCTTTTCTCCGGGGCATGCCGGTGTGCTGGAGAATAAATAGGCTGACAGATTGGCTGGCTCGGCAAAACTTGGTGGAGTATTGTTGCATGACAAGGCAGACGTGGTTGCGGCCTTGTGGGAGCACGTGTACACCTCGGAGGGGCAAATGGATCACCATAGTCTGGTAAGAATGAGGCAGCGAGGTGTGACGAGGGGATCTGGCCGACGCTCGACGCTCAGAGGAAAGGCGAGACGGACATTTAATCAGATTGCTGCTGGAACTATTAGTGTTGGAACTCTTCGCTGGCTGCTGACTATGGGGACTGAGCGCTTATGGGAATGCCCGAATGCTGTGAGTCGGTTCATAAATAAAAAACTCAATCAATCATTGTAATTTGCGTCCCTTAGTAAAGAACGGTCAAAAATATCGATCTGGATTTATATTCATCTTTCACGCGAAGTGTATAAAAACATTTAATGATGTATTGCAAAGAAATAGAAAAGTGTGTTATTAACTTTTACGTATAAAAAATAATGGCAACATTCTTTCATAAACTTTGAAGTATCATTATGTTGTTATCTGTCATTTATGCTCTAATTACTTGTTGCTAATTAGCGTAAAAAATATATTACAGACAATGAAATTTTCTAAATATATTTAAATTACACAATACATCTATTTTATTTTGAGTAATGTCCCTTAAGTTTCACGTTGTTATATCCCTTTCTATTTTTGTACTTAGTTGTGTTACTTTCATTGTGGTCAGTCCACAACCCGTTAAAACAGAATTGTTCATAAAAGTAGTGATTAATCAACGCATTGCTAGCCTGTTGTTCTGATAATTTACATATACCGTAAGAGACCAAGGATGTAAATATGGGAAGTAAAGTTTTATGATTTCTTGCCAAATGCATAATAACAATTTGTTGTTAATATATATTGTGAAATGCGATGGCCAGGTGCGTGAGAAAACTATTTAAATACTTACAAAAATAATACTTTACTAAGGAGGGAAGGACTACAAAAGGGGAGTTGGCATAATTTTGGATCAAATGAGTTCTGGGGGAAGGGGGTTGGATAATGGATTCTGGACAATCTCAGATGGAGTATTATGTATTATTAGTGACCCTCCTTGACAAACCTCTGTATATTAATATCGCACGCGCATTTGCGCCAACAGCAGACAGTAAGAGGATATAAATATATTTTATTATAATGAATTAGACATGGCGGTGGGCCAGTGTACACATTTTAAATGACTGTCATACTGGTGACAATGGCCTGGGTTCTAGGAATGAGATAGGTGACAGAATAACCGCGTGGGCAGAATACCAAGAAATGATAGGTAACACCTGATTCACAATCAAATTGATTACATACTGATTAGAAAGAGATTCAGAAGCAGTTTGATACTATTAGTATTGGAACTCTTCGCTGGTTGCTGAGGATGGGGACGGAGCGCTTATGGGAACGCCCCGAATGCTGTGATGTCTGTTCCTAAATCAATCAATCAATCAATCAATCAGAAGCAGTTTAGTAGCAGCAACAACTTCTCCAGGAGTAGATGGACATAGTGACCATGTGCCAGTTATAGGAAAGATGAGGTTAAGATTTGCTTGCTTGCTTGTGTTCGCTGGTTGTGATCTCCAGTGCGAAGTCCTGTATGTCGAATGAAGACATCCTGTTGTCCAACATCAGTGTGATGTCATACAGGACCTGTGGTTTGCGTGAGTATCCGTTGTCCCATGTCTGGCTTATTGGTGTGCAGACTGGTGGTTCCTCGCTGTACAGGCAGACACTCTCCGACTTCGGAGGAATTAACGATCCTACTGACTTTAGCCAGGACCCCAAAGGGACCGGCTGCCCAGGACGCTCGGCGAGGACGCGTCAATAGGTCTTGGCCAGTATAGAACCCAGCCCTGGTGCCTTGGAAACACCTCTCCCGTCCCAGGTTAAGATTTAAAACCAAAAAGAAAACCCCAAAGAAGTTAGACCTAACATTACTTGAAACAGACAAAGACATTAGAGAAGGGTACAATACTACAGTAAAGAACAGTTATAATGCCATGGAGATAATACAGAGTTTGGTTAACAGTATGATATGTTGCAGGAGTCAGTCCAATAGACATCAAAAGAAATCATTTCACTTACACATCGAATTGCAAAAAAAAAAAAAAAAAAATAAGAAATGGATGACACATGAAAATTTGTGGATGATGGATGAAAGAAGTAAGAAAAAGCAAGATAAATACGAATCTAATACAATACATAAAGAAATACTAAAAATGCAACAACAACAAAATGCAAAGTGGTTAAAAGAGTCTGGCTGAATCAACAGTGCCTGGAGATTAGGACAAACGAGGGAAAATACTCACGTCACATGTATATTGGCACCTTTCCGTCTTGACAGACGATAGTTTGGTACATTGTGCTTCAAAAAGGCTTAATAACTACGACCCATGGCGGTGGCGAGTGTGGCTGATAAGGCCAATTCGTGCTGAAAATGTTTGTACACAGTGGATGCATGTGAAATCATGGTTATTTCCACCATCATGCACCATCTTACGTCTCTCACGCTCTGTGTGTGCTTTATCTGCAATCATTTTCTAATTTGTCTTTATTCCATTTCTGATAGTTGCCCTTCATGCAACACGTTCAGATGCGACTTGCTCCCAATGTGCATTATCAATGCCTGTATCAATCATGTCCCGCTTACACACATTTTTGTATCGTAGTAGAGGCCGTCCATGAGATATCCTACTTATCTGTAATTCACCAAAAAATGATGTCCTTTGGTATTCTACCATCATCCATCCTCCTAAGATGTCCTATCCATCTAAGTCTACGAAGACTGAGCATGGAATAAACAGTCACACAACCTGATCTTTCCAATACTTCAGTATTTGTGATTTTGTCTTGCCACTTAATACCAAGAATTCTTCGCAGACACCGCATATGAAAGCTGTTTCTCTAGGTGTGAGCAAGTTGTCCAGGTTTCACTGCCATAAAGAAGAGTACTAACGACACAGGCTTGGTAGACGAGGAATTTTGTTTTGGCAGTAAGCTTCCTGTTTTCCCAGACTCTTGTTGCTAACATGTTTATTGTTGTTGCTGCCTTACCAATCCTGTTGTTGATTTCCTGATCTAGGGATAATTTGCTATTTACCTCTGATCCTAGATATGTAAAATGGTCTACCATCTCTAGTTCGGCGTCGTCAATAAAGATTGATGGTACCCTATGTGCACCTTGTGACATAATCTGTGTCTTCTTTTTGTTAATTGGTAAACCAAATTTAGAACAAGCATTGGAGAATGCAGATATTAGATGTTGTAATTCTTCCTTAGAGTGGGTCGTAATTGCAGCAACATCTGCAAAAAGCAATTCAGTGCCCTCCTAATTTTGGTCTTGGCCTTCAATCTATCTCTGAGCATTGAAGAGGCCACCATCTGAGCGTGAGTGAATTTGTACCACCATCCTGATCCCAAAAGGCATACTTCAGTAGAAGTGAAAAGTATATTCCCTATAGGGTTGGAGCTAGTACACAACCTTGCTGAACTCTACTCTTGATTTCAAACTCTTCAGACGTTGCACCATCAAACTTGATTACACCCTTCCTGCCTTTGTGGAACGATTCCACAATTGACAGATGAGTCGGTGGGCAACCGATCTTATGTGGTGCCTTGAACAGAATCCTCACGACTGACTAAATCAAATGCCTTTATGGGGTCGATGAAGGCAATAAACAGTGGTTGATTCTGTCCTGGGCTGTTTGCTCCCTAACTCTCCCCTGCCTATACGCAAGAACATCATCTGCAAATGTTAGTATCCTTCCAACCCCTAGTGCTTCTAGGTTTACAATCTTGCTCATATACACGTTAAAGAGCACCGGTGAGATTGCGGATCGCTGTGGCTGTCCTGGGGTTAAAATATGGGGCTCTGAAGTCCAAGCACCCAGACGGAGAGCAACCCGACGAGAGTGGTTGATTCTGTCCACGGCATTTTTCTTACATTTGACTCAATGAGAATATCATATCAATCCAGTTCACCAACCAGGGATTGACGCCCTTCTCCAACAGTGCGGTCATTAAAATATCATATCGAACTCTATTGTACGCATCCTCGAGATCAAGCGCTGCCTCCATCGTTTCCTTTCTACTCTGTAACCCCTCATAAACGTCAAAGGCAAAAGTGGCTGCATTTGACCAGGTATCATTTCCTGGCGTGTAGCTCCCCATGCCTCTTGGAAGACGCTTCCCCGTTTCCAATAACTCTTGCAGCTTGACGTCTCCAACACCTTCCCAAATGTATATTGAAGGGTGATGATCCTAAAGCCGCTAAACTTTGAATGATCCTTGAATGGTTTTGGGAGAGGGATGAGATAGCTGTGTACTCAATCCTGCGGTACTGATGCTGTCCTAATGCTCTGGTTAAAGCAGTCGGTCATCTCCTTCAGGTCTACATCGCTCAAACCTTCATGTGGCCATACCTGACCCAATCAGACCGTGGTGCCGTGTCTTTTGCCTTTTTCAAAATATGTTTAAGATCTTCAACCCGTATGATTTCTTCATAATGCATATTCTTTATGGTGCCAGATAACTCCTCTCTAACTACATCCCTGGTGTCCGCATCATCATGATTGGTATGCTCTAAACATCTCTGGAGAAACGCCTCCCCTTTCTCTGTGTCTGTTGTCACGCGCACACCATCATCTCTGTAAATTGTTCCAACTATCATAGACCGCTCTTTTCTTTGTATTTGTCTGTGCAGTTTCCAGAATTTTCGAAGTGTTTTATCATCTCCAATCTCCTTCATGAAACATTCTCATTTTGCCTTTTTGGCCTCTGCAGCACAGCGCTTGAAAACCTCCACCTTGTCTTTCTTGACATTTTCCGCTGTGTCCACTTCCTCTCGTGAGCTTCGAGGTGTCTGTCTCACTTTCTTTAGCTGCTTCCCTGCAGCACTCTTTGCTTTCCAGGCGTGGCCTACTTCTGGGGTCCACCATGGGGGATGCAATGAGGGCGTTTTAATAGTCCTGTTACATGCCCCTTGTCTGAGGCGTCTAAGAAGGCTGTCGGTCCACTCATACCGGAAGGTCTTGCGCGCTCTCCCAGCCTTAACTTTCCTGGATTTAGAGATTAGGACTGCGCATGGCATGTGATCTCACCCATGTTCATTCAAAATAGTCCACTTTACATCGAGGACTGATGACTGGGAGACATGTGCCAAGTCAATAGCAGTGTCTGCATCGCCAGGCCTCATTACCATTCTAGTTGAACTACCATCATTTATGCAGACCACATCGGAGTCCACAATGGTATCCGCAAGGGCTATTCCCTGACGGTTTTCTCCAGTACTATCCCACTCTCTGTTCCTCGCATTAAAGTCTCCACATATGAGTAGCCTATCACCCGGTAATGCCTCCAATTCCTGAAGCCAGTCCCATTGTTCCTTTCTGGAAAAAAAAAACAGTCCACTGTGGCATATACATTTATGATGTTCCAACTTAAGCCATCAATCTCCATTTATATACCTCGGAGCTCTCTTGCACTGTGATTCCACCGGCTCAAGTCAAGTACCACATGCTTCACTCCTTCCTTCACCAGCAGACCTTGGCCATGTCTCTTCTGTCCAGTAGGGTTTATGTAAGTGGCGTACCCAGGGCAATAGTATTTGTCTGTAATTAACTCCTGGAGAATGAGGACATCAAAATCATATATTAGCCGCTCTAATACAGGACCTCTCTGCCTAGCACTACGACAGTTCCAATATCCCACTCTTACATGGTTAAAACCTAGACTCTCCACTTTTCGTCTTGTTCTCCTGGCGCCTGCCCTCCTATTTCTATGCCTTCTTCTCACACCATTCCCTCGTCTTCTCCTCTTCACTCTCTCTTCGCTAGCCTCTAAAGGATGTGACAAGGGCAGAACACGTGCTCCGTAGCTCCGGCGACGATTCCCGTATTTAATTGATTTCATAAGCAAAGTTTGGATATTGCAGGAAATAATCGGTCCCCCTAGTAGAGCCTGCCTGCTAGGGAAGGGTAGGGGATATCCCTCAGGAGTCCATACGCCTGCGCCGCCCCGCTCGCATACCAGACGTTCCACGTTCACGACCAGCTCACCCGTTGCCATTCAGTCCTCGGCGCGTCGGTCCAGCTTAAACTTGGGGGTTTACAATCGGAGTTTTCCATCTCCTAGATTGGCTGCTGTAATAGCCAACGAGCCCCATGTACCCCGGGGCAAGAGGTTCCAGCGCCTCATTTATAGCAAACACCGTAGATACATATGTACGGGAAACAAAACCAATGTCAATCTATGCTGAGAAGAGAAAGTTTAAGTGTGGGTTAAACTCTCAGCATAGATTAACAATATTTGACCATAGCATGAATAAGAGAAAGTTTAAGTGTGGGTTAAACTCTCAGCATAGATTAACAATATTTGACCATGGCATGAATAAGAGAAAGTTTAAGTGTGGGTTAAACTCTCAGCATAGATTAACAATATTTGACCATAGCATGGATAAGAGAAAGTTTAAGCGTGTGACTACTACTCTACTGACTTCTATCCTCTTAACTCTTTTCTGTCCACCGCAGTGCACAATATGCCATGTTTGTAATGGACGGGTGCGTGCGAAACGGTGACAATTTAAGTATTGGCCAGTCCACGTTTCTTTGCGGTACTCCAATCTTTGATTTGTGCCGTCTGCTCTACGTCTCATTAAAATATCTAGGAACGGCAACGCTTCGTAGTGTTCGTGTCCCATGGGTAGAGAGGTGTTCTTATGCGTCTGGTTCATTATGGCCTGGAAGGATGTTGCTTGTAGCTCGTCTGTGGTAATGATTATTATATCGTCCACATAACTACGCTAGAAGACCAAGTTTTTATTGTCTGAGGATCTCTTGTCTTCTAAATGTGTCATGAAGATGTCCACTAGAATAAGATCAAGAGGACTCCTCATGGCCACTCCGTCATTTTGGCGGTATGACTTTAGTAGCCAACCTCGTAGCGATAAAGATAATCCACGTCCCTGAAACAAGGCGAGGCCTGACTTGTCTTTCACAGAAGCAGAACGCAACCGTCTCTTATTTAATATCAGGAAACCTTTACTGTCTCAGAAAGTCAAGTGTTGGATAAGTGAAAAATATATTCCAGCGTCTCGAAACTGGAAGCACAGTGCAAACTTAGTGCAGAGAGTGTTAGGAAGATAATTGGTCGAAATATTCGGCGAAGGGAGACACTTCTGATTATCAAAAGTCTCCTGTCGTTCTTGCTCCGAGGAGGGAATTTTATCACAATATCATAATTATCATCATCAAGTGCCTTGCTGGCTGGCGTGGACGATCATGTCTCTTCACAAATTTCCACCTCTGAAGGCATAGATGAAATCGTATGTTGAGTCCCTCCCGTGCCATGACACAAGACAGGGAAGTTTGTTTTTTTCTGGTGTAATCTTCTTTCTTATTCTTTTCATAATTATTCTAAGTAACAGCTTTGTGTACCAGTCTATTGACTATATCATCTTGTCCCATCAATATTGCACCGATCCTCGATTTTAAACATCCTGTGATAGTTCCTGGTTTTCTACCTATTATTGTATTTATTTGTTGATACATGGAATGTGAGTAATTTCCCTAGTTTGTCCTAATCTCCATGCACTGTTGATTCATCCAGACTCTTTTAGCCACTTTGCATTTTTGCATGTTTACTATTTCTTTATGTATTGTATTATATTCGTATTTATCTTGTTTTTTCTTACTTCTTTCATCCATCATCCACAACATTTCATGTGTCATCCATTTCTATTTTTAGCAATTCTAAGTGTAAGTGAAATGATTTCTTTTGATGTCTGTTGGATTGATTCCTGCAACATATCTTATTTTCATCAAAATCTGTATTATCTTCGTGGCATTATATCTGTTCTTTACATTTACATTGTACCTTTCTCTAATTTCTTTGTCTGTTTTAAGTAATATTAGATCTAACTTCTTTGGGGGTTTCTTTATGGTTTTAAATCTTAACCTCATCTTTCCTATAACTGGCACAACGGTCACGATGTCCATCTGCTCCTGGTCAAATTGTTACTGCTACCAAACTGCTACAAACAAAGTAATTTCATAAATCAACAGAAAATGTTGATGAATGTGATGATTATTTTATCGTCCACATAACGACGCTAGAATACCAAGTTTTATTGTCTGAGGATCTCCTTTCTTCTAAATGTGCCATGAAGATGTCCACTAGAATAGGACCACAAGGACTCCCCATGGCCACCAAGTCATTTCAGAAAGATGACTTTAGAAGCCAACCTCGTAGTGATAAAGATAATCCACGACCCTGAATACAAGGCGAGGCCTGACTTGTCTCTCACAGAAGCAGAAGGCAACAGTCCCTTATTTAAAATCCGGAAAGCTTTACTATCTCAGAAAGTCAAGTGTTGGATAAGTGGAAAATCTATTCCAACATCTCGAAACTGGAAACAAGAGTGCAAACTTACTGCAGGAGAAAGACATCCAGAGTCATGACCCGGATGGGTCCCGCCCCTAGAGAGAGTTAGGAAGATAACCGGTTGAAATATTCGGCGAAGGGAGGCACTTCTGGTTATCGGAAGTCTTACAGCAAATGTAAATTATCATAACAACAGGCTAGCAATGCGTTGATTAATAACCACTTTTATGAACAATTCTGTCTAAACGGGTTGTGGACGTTGTGGACTGTCCACAATGAAAGAAACACAATAGTGGATGGGAATAAACAACATAACATTTATTCAAGGGACATTACTTGAAATATAATAGATGTATTATTTGATTTAAATAACTGATAGAAATGTTCATTGTTTATGATAAGATATTTACTTTAGTCAGAAAGTGATATACCTGGTATAAAGTGCAGATAATACTTTAAGAAATATTCAAAGGTTATGAAAAAGTTTTGGCTTTATTTTATATCCGTAAAATTTTATAATAGACTTTCTTATTTCTTTGCAATATCACATTTAATATGTTTGTCCTATCAATATTAGTGTTACCTCGAGTTGATTAATTTATATTTTTGGCCGTCCTTTGGACAAATATTACAAATATTTATGAAATCGGAGTTAGTTCGCATGAAGACGAATATTAATTAATAATAGTCAAAGCTAATCAAATCACTTGTTCTAACAGTCGCAAATTGCTGTCAAAGGCAGAGGTAAAAGACTACAATGTGGATCTGGACGACAAGAGGAAACCATCTCCCTATCTTCCAAAGACTTCATTGCAAAACACATTTCAGAGGTAGTGAAGGACGTTAATGGTTGTCTTAGAACATTCTCGTCCGGTAGGGACAGTCATGAGCCACAGGTGACACCAGACCGTCATCCAGCTACTGATGGCAAAACCATATCTACAATAAATCCATTTAGAGTATGAACATGGAATGTTAGAACAATAAATGAGCTGGGAAAGTAGAACAATGTTCTAAGAGAAATGGAAAGCATGAAAATGATTATACGAGGCATAAGTGAGATGAGATGGAAGGGATCGGGCAAAATTATATCCGACAAACACACAGTAATTTATTCTGGAGGGGATACACACGAAATAGGAGTAAGACTAATATTTGATGAAAAAACAGCCAAGTTAATTAATGGATACTGGTGTATTTCAGATAGAGTCATTATGGTCACAATCAAAGGCAAACCAATAGATATAAATATTAAATAAGTATACGCACCAACAACAAGCTGTAGTGATGAAGAAATACACCACTTTTACGATTGTTATAAATGGCCATGACTCAAATTGGATCACAAGAAATATAAATAATACTGGGAGAGTTTAATGCAAAATTAGGAAAGGGAACAATAGAAGATGTAGTGGGTAATTATGGTTTTTTTTCTTTTTTTTCTTTCGCTTTTCCATCCTGTTTCAGGATATTGCGGTCAACACCAGCATCTTTCAGCTGTATGTTGATTCCTAGGCTAGATTACTCTCATCAGCACGCCACGACTTTCTGAGCGACCGGCTCCATACTCTCATAAGTCACTTTTGCGATTCGAACCACTGCTAATTCTCGTCGCGTCACGTGACGAGAGCATTTGGGGTTAGCGGAGAAAGCTGCTAACCCCTCGGCCATGGAGCCGGCTTTAGAATTATGGTTTAGAAACAAATAATGAAAGAGGAGAGAAACTAATAGAATGGGCAAATATTAATGAATGATAATTGGAAACACCTGGTTTAAACACCATGAAAGACGACTATACACCTGGAACAGTCCTGATAAGGAAATATGCAACCAAATTGACTACATACTTATTAATAAAAGATTTAGAAATGCGTTCATTAATGTAAAGACAACGCCTGGTGCTGCCTGTAATAGTGATCATGTCACTATGTGGACAAATAAATGTAAGGTTAAAGAGGGGGAATAAAATGGTAAAGAACGTGAGACTTAATAAAGAGGATAAAGTAGATAAAGAAATTCAAGAACAATACACAATGACTGTGAAAAATAGGTACAACGCAATAGCTAAAATACAAAGTATAGATCAGTGGTTCTTAGCCGATGGGAAATTCCCCCCCAGGGGGGTATTTTAGGGTTTCCAGGGGGGGGGGGGGGGGGGAATTAAGATTATATCAAAATCGCGTTAATACAAGAACCGATTACTTGATATTGTTTTTTCCCTTCATACTTTATGGTTCTGTACGTCTCACCCGTCTGAAATTCATTTTTATAACGTAAGTAGACCCGCAAATCATGTTTTATGTAGACGTTTAGACATGTTTTAGTATGTGCTATTAAATTTAGCTTTCATTATTACGTATACTCTGTGTGTGTGTGTGTATGTGTGTGCGTGTGCGCGCATGCATGCATGCGTGCGTGCGTGTTTGTGTGTGTGTGTGGGAGGGGGGATTTTTAGGGTGGAAAAACGAAGGGGGAAATGACGTTCTGAAAATATGGTGAAGGGGGGCACGGGCCAAAAAAGGTTGAGAACCACTGGTATTGAAGAACAATGAAAAATGTTAAGGGACTCCATTCATCAAACTAGCAACGAAACAGTACCGGAGGGAAGCCAAAAAGCTAAGAAAGAATGGATGACTGAAGAAATCTTAATGTTGATGGACAAAAGAAAACTGGGTAAAAATTACAAACAAGAATATGTTAAGATAAATAAAGAAATTGGAGTTACATTTGTGAAAAAAGAATGTTGGTTAAACGATCAGTGCAAACAAGTTTAATATATGCTGTAATGAAGAGGTGGAATTATTATATAAGAGAATTATATGATGGAGAAAGGGAAGAATTAACAGAAGAAGGTAACATAAAAGGTCCACCTATTCTAAAAGAAAAAGTCGCTGACACTGTAAAACATATGAGAAAAGGAAATACAGCTGGACCAGATGAAATCACAATAGAAGAAGTAGAAGTACTAGGTGACTTTGGAGTAGGTATATAAACCAAAATGCTCCTGATTAATGGAAAGAAGATGATTCTCTTAAGAAACAAGGAAAGAATAAAAAGAAACAAACTCAGTGAGCTGAAACAAGCCAAGAAGGGTGTGCAAAAAGCTGCCAGGCAGCATGCAAATGACTATTGTATCAAGTTATGCGAGTACATTCAAAATGCAAGTGATAAGGGAAACATCAGAAGCATGTATGAAGAGACAAAGAAAGCATGTGTTCCAATTATCAAAAGAAGTGCACCACTGAAAACCTTGACTGGAGAAATCATCACTGATAAGAAAGAGCAGATGGATAGATGGGTAGAGCACTATTTGGAGCTTTACTTAAGCGATACCAAACTAGCGGATGATGCCCTCAGCGCCATAGAGGCCCTGTCAACTCTTGACCACCCGGATACACTTCCCTCCGTAACAGAAGTTGAGTGTGCTATCAACTAACTTGCTTATGGCAAGGCTCCAGGTAAGTATGGGATTCAAGTAGAGGTTATCAGGAGTGGGCAAGGCACACTCACTTTACAGATCCACTAGCTAATAGAGCTATGCTGGCGAGAAGGACAAATCCCACAGGATTTCAAAGATGCAAGCATCATAACAAGATGTCTTCATCCGACATACAGGACTTCATGCTAAAGTTCACAGCCAGCGAACACGAGCAAGCAAGCATAACACTGTACAAGAACAAGGGGGATGGAGTAACAGTAACAACTATAGGGTATCTATCTTCTGTGTAACGTTGGGAAAATATTTGCCAGAATTGTTCTGCGCAGATTTCAAGTCCTGGGAGATCAAGTCTACACCGAATCACAGTGTGGCTTTCGACGGAACCGGTCTAACATTGATATGATATTCTCATTGAGTCAAATGTAAGAAAAATGCCGTGGACAGAATCAACCACTCTCGTCGGGTTGCTCTCCGTCTGGGTGCATGGACCTTCAGAGCCCCATATTTTAACCCCGGGACTGCCACAGGGATCCGCAATCTCACCGGTGCTCTTTAACGTGTATACGAGCAAGATTGCAAACCTAGAAGCACCAGGGGTTGGAAGGATACTAACATTTGCAGATGATATTCTTGCATATAGGCAGGGGAGAGATAGGGAGCAAACAGCCCAGGAGCTACAGGCGACAGTAGACAAAGTGATTGACTGGTGCACTGAAATGAGTGCTGTCATCCACCCGGAAAAGGCAGGCTGTTTTGTGGTGCTCTCTGGACAACAGGATTGTGAGAGATGATGTCCCAAGCCTCACGATAGATGGTAGAAGCGTCAACAGAGAGAACAAACTGAAGTATCTGGGAATCACATTTGACAGGAGTCCTGTCCTTCAAGGACCATGTGGAGACGGTTGTGACAAGATCTCAAAAGGGACTCAATGCACTTAAAACTATGGCTGCAATGGACACAGAGCAGAGAATGCTTTTCACACTATACCAGCACTTGATCCTCTCAGTGATTGATTATGGACTAGGACTGCTCACTGTCTCAAAGAGTCAGCTGGTGAAATTAGAGCGCATACAGAACGAAGCTATGCGGGTCATTCTGGGATGCACCAGAGACACCCCAGTAGTGTGTATGCGTTACATCCTTGGTCTGCCGACTGTTGCTGGTAGGCTCAAGGTGATGCAGGCGAAGGCATACCTCAGAGTAGCTGCAGACACAGATCACCCGTTGCATGAGGCGCTGGACGCAGTTAAGGGTCAGAGACTGATAAGAGGGAAATCATGGATGGCTCAGGCGGAGGATACGATCAGACAGGTGTGCATCTTGGAGAACATTAGGCGAGGAGAGGAGTGGGTCAGAGTGCCAGCGGAGCAGTCAGACTTGTGCAGAGTTATAATCACATTGAGCCGGGAGTGCAGGGAGTGGCCAGCAGGGGCCACGGAAGTGGAAATCCAGCAACTAATTCAGGATAATGCTCGCCCGGGTGATGTGATTATCTACACGGATGGTTCGGTGTTGAGAGGCAGGAGAAGTGCCTGGGGATTCTTAGCAAAAGCTAATGGTCGACGTTTGGTGCAGGAGAGCCTGGCGTATGATACCACAACATCTAGCTTAAGAATGGAGGTGGAGGCGGTCAGTGCAGCTTTCCGCTGGATGGAGAATCACGATACATACACACATCGTGATTGTAACTGACTCAGAAAGCATGCTGAGGAGGGTGAGGACAGGCAGGCTTCGTGCAGAGTGGCTTGCTTCGCTTCGGAGGTCACGGGTAGCAAGCATCACCTGGATCTTTTCTCCGGGGCATGCCGGTGTGCTGGGGAATGAACAGGCGGACAGATTGGCTGGCTCGGCAAAACTTGGTGGAGTATTGATGCATGACAAGGCAGACGTGGTTGCGGCCTTGTGGGAGCACTTGTACACCTCGGAGGAGAAAATGGATCACCTAAGTCTGGTAAGAATGAGGCAGCGAGGTGTGACGAGTGGATCTGGCCGACGCTCGACGCTCAGAGGAAAGGCGAGACGGACATATAA
Organism: Cepaea nemoralis; assembly: GCA_014155875.1. Classification (NCBI taxonomy): domain Eukaryota; kingdom Metazoa; phylum Mollusca; class Gastropoda; order Stylommatophora; family Helicidae; genus Cepaea; species Cepaea nemoralis. The sequence goes on from JACEFZ010019703.1 coordinate 260,751, forward strand.
TCAGATTGCTACTGGAAATATTAGTGTTGGAACTCTTCGCTGGCTGCTGAGGATGGGGACTGAGCGCTTATGGAAATACCCCGAATGCAGTGAGTCGGTTCCTAAATCAATCAATCAATCAATCATTGTAATTTGCGTCCCATAGTAAAGGACGGTCAAAAATATCGACCTGGATTTATGTTCATCTTTCACGCGAAGTGTATAAAAAACATTTAATGATGTATTGCAAAGAAATAGAAAAGTGTGTTATTAACTTTTACGTATAAAAAATAATGGCAACATTCTTTCATAAACTTTGAAGAATCATTATGTTCTTATCTGCCATTTTTGCTCAATTAAATTTTTGCTAATTAGCGTAAAAAATATATTACAGACAATGAAATCTTCTAAATGTATTTAAATTACATAATACATTTATTTTATTTCGAGTAATGTCCCTTAAGTTTCACGTTGTTATATCCCTTTCTATTTTTTTACGTAGTTTTGTTACTTTCATTGTGGTCAGTCCACAATCCGTTAAGACATAATTGTTCACAAAAGTAGTGATTAATCAACGCATTGCTAGCCTGTTGTTCTGATAATTTACATATACCGTAAGAGACCAAGGATGTAAATATGGGAAGTAAAGTTTTATGATTTCTTGCCATATGCATAATAACAATTTGTTGTTAATATATATTGTAAAATGCGGTGGCGTGGAGCGTGATAAAAATATTTAAATACTTACAAAAATAATACTTTACTAAGGAGGGAAGGACTACAAAAGGGGAGTTGACATAATTTTGGATCAAATGAGTTCTGGGGGAAGGGGGTGGGTTAATGGATTCTGGACAATCTCAGATGGAGTATTATGTATTATTAGTGACCCTCCTTGACAAACCTCTGTATATTAACATAACACACGCATTTGCGCCAACAGCAGTCAGTAAGAGGATATAAATATATTTTATTATAATGAATTAGACATGGCGGTGGGCCAGTGTACACATTTTAAATGACTGTCATACTGGTGACAATGGCCTGGGTTCTAGGAATGAGATAGGTGACAGAATAACCGCGTGGGCAGAATACCAAGAAATGATAGGTAACACCTGATTCACAATCAAATTGATTACGTACTGATTAGAAAGAGATTCAGAAGCAGTTTGGTACTATTAGTGTTGGAACTCTTCGCTGGTTGCTGAGGATGGGGACGGAGCGCTTATGGGAACGCCCAGAATGCTGTGATGTCTGTTCCTAAATCAATCAATCAATCAATCAATCAGAAGCAGTTTAGTAGCAGCAACAACTTCACCAGGAGTAGATGGACATAGTGACCATGTGCCAGTTATAGGAAAGATGAGGTTAAGATTTGCTTGCTTGCTTGCTTGTGTTCGCTGGTTGTGATCTCCAGTGCGAAGTCCTGTATGTCGGATGAAGACATCCTGTTGTCCAACATCAGAATGATGTCATACAGGACCTGAGGTTTGCGTGAGTATCCGTTGTCCCATGTCTGGCTTATTGGTGTGCAGACTGGTGGTTCCTCGCCGTACAGGCAGACACTCTCCGACTTCGGAGGAATCAACGATCCTACTGACTTTAGCCAGGACCCCAAAGGGACCTGCTGCCCAGGACGCTCGGCGAGGACGCGTCAATAGGTCTTGGCCAGTATAGAACCCAGCCCTGGTGCCTTGGAAACACCTCTGCGTCCCAGGTTAAGATTTAAAACCAAAAAGAAAACCCCAAAGAAGTTAGACCTAACATTACTTGAAACAGACAAATAAATTAGAGACAGGTACAATACTACTGTAAAGAACAGTTATAATGCCATGGAGATAATACAGATTTTGGTGAACACTAGGATATGTTGCAGGAGTCAGTCCAGTAGACATCAAAAGAAATCATTTCACTTACACTTAGAATTACAAACAAACAACAAAAAACAGAAATGGATGACACATGAAATGTTGTGGATGATGGATGAAAGAAGTAAGAAAAAGCAAGATAAATACGAATCTAATACAATACATAAAGAAATAGTAAAAATGCAAAAAATAAAATGCAAAGTGGTTAAAAGAGTCTGGCTGAATCAACAGTGCATGCAGATTAGGACAAACTAGGGAAAATACTCACGTTCCATATATATTGGCACCTTTCCGTCTTGACAGACGATAGTTTGGTACATTGTGCTTCAAAAAGGCTTAATAACTACGACCCATGGCGGTGGCGAGTGTGGCTGATAAGGCCAATTCGTGCTGTAAATGTTTGTACACAGTGGATGCATGTGAAAACATGGTCATTTCCACCATCATGCACCATCTTACGTCTCTCACGCTCTGTGTGTGCTTTATCTGCAATCATTTTCTTCTTTGTCTTAATTCCATTTCTGATAGTTGCCCTCCATGCAACACGTTCAGCGGCGACTTGCTCCCATGTGCATTATCAATGCCTGTATCAGTCATGTCCCGCTTACACACATCTTTGTATCGTAGTAGAGGCCGACCCTGAGATCTCCTACCCATCTGTAATTCACCAAACAAGATGTCCTTTGGTATTCTACCATCATCCATCCTCCTAACATGTCCTATCCATCTAAGTCTACGAAGACTGAGCATGGAATACACCGTCACACAACCTGATCTTTCCAATACTTCAGTATTTGTGATTTTGTCTTGCCACTTAATACCAAGTATTCTTCGCAGACACCGCATATGAAAGCTGTTTAAACGTTTCTCTTGGTGTGAGTAAGTTGTCCAGGTTTCACTGTCATAAAGAAGAGTACTAAGGACACAGGCTTGGTCGACGAGGACTTTTGTTTTGGCAGTAAGCTTCCTGTTCTCCCAGACTCTTTTTGCTAACATGTTCATTGTTGTTTCTGTCTTACCAATCCTGATGTTGATTTCCTGATCTAGGCATAATTTGCTATTTACAACTGATCCTAGATATGTAAAATGGTCTACTATCTCCAGTTCGGCGTCGTCAATAAAGATTGATGGTACACCATGTCACCTTGTGACATAATATGTGTCTTATTTTTGTTAATTGTTCAACCAAATTCAGAACAAGCATTGGAGAATGCAGATAGTAGATGTTGTAATTCTTCCTCAGAGTGGGTCGTAATCGCAGCATCATCCGCAAAAAGCAACTCTCTGATTAGTACCCTCCTAATTTTGGTCTTGGCCTTCAATCTCTGAGCATTATAGAGGCCACCATATGAGCGTGAGTGAATGTATATACCATCATCCTGATCACGAAAGGCATATTTCAGTAGAAGTGAAAAGTATATCCCAAAGAGGGTGGGGGATAGTACACAACCTTGCTTAACTCCACTCTTGATTTCAAACTCTTCTGAAGTTGAGCCATCAAACTTGATTATACCCTTCATGCCTGTGTGGAACGATTCCACAATGGACAGAAGAGTTGGTGGGCAGCCAATCTTCTTTAGTGCTTTGAACAGACCCTCACGACTGACCAAATCGAATGCCTTTGTGAGGTCGATGAAGGCAATAAACAGTGGCTGATTTTGTTCCCGGCATTTTTCTTGCATCTGTCGCAATGGGAATATCATATCAATGGTAGACCGGTTCTGACGGAAGCCGTACTGTGATTCGGGGTAGACTTTATCTCCCAGGACTTGAAGTCTGCGCAGAACAATTCTGGCAAATACTTTCCCAACAATACACAGAAGTGAGATACCCCTATAGTTGTTACAGTCGCTCCGATCGCCCTTTTTCTTGTACCGCGTTATGATGTTTGAATCTTTGAAATCCTGTGGGACTTGTCCTTCTCGCCAGCATAGCTCTATTATCTGGTGTATCTGTAGAGCGAGTGTGTCTTGCCCACTCCTGATTACCTCTATTGGAATCCCATCCTTACCTGGAGCCTTGCCAGAGGCAAGCTCATTTATTGCACAATTAACTTATGTTATGGTTTTGAAGTGTGTCCAGGTGGTCAAGAGTTGGCAGGGCCTCTATGGCGTTGAGGGCATCATCCGCTAGCCTGGTCTCACTTGAATAAAGCTCTAAATAGTGCTCAACCCATCTATCCATCTGCTGTTTCTTATCAGTTATGATTTCTTCAGTCAAGGTTTTTAGCGGTGCACTTCTTTTGATCATTGGACAACAGGCTTTCTTTATCCCTTCATACATGCTTCTGATGCTTCCCTTATCACTTGCGATTTGAATGGACTCACATAACTTGATCCAATAGTCATTTAGCACACTGCCTGGCAGCCTTTTGCACATCCTTCCTCGCTTGCTTCAGCTCACTCAGAGTGTTACGCGTTGTTCTTTCCTTGTTTCTTAAGAGAGCTATCTTCTTTTTATCAATCAAGGGCTGCAGTATCTGGCTGTTTGCCGCAAACCAGTCCTGCCTCTTATGATCCACAGTGCCGTAAACCCCTACCGCTGTTTTATAAATAGTTTCCTTAAGTTTACTCCATGTATCATTTACGTATACAATTTTCTGATGTATCATTGAAAGCGTCCTTCAAGTTGCTGTTGGAATTCAAAGCACTTTCCAGGATCGTGAGTGTTAATAATATTAATCCCGGGGCTAGATTTGTGTTTAGCTGTGTAGATTCTCTTTGGTCTCAGTCTAACCCTTGCAAGAACCAAAGAATGATCTGTATCACAGTCAGCACTGTGGTAACTTCGAGTTAATGATGTATGGTTCAGATGTTGTCTCCGTGTGATAATGAAGTCCAGCTGATGCCAATGGCCGGATCTTGGATGTTTCCATGTGACCTTATGCAGCTCTTTTGTTTTAAAAAAGGAGTTTGTAATGCATAGGTCATTTCTAGTGCAATGCTCCAGCAGCCTTTGCCCATTATCATTCATGCGACCGATGTTGTATTTTCCAAGGCACACTGACCATGAACTCGAGTCCTTGCCCACACGAGCATTGAAATCACCGAGCATATAAATGTAGTCGGATTTTGGAACTGCCTTGATCACAGAGTCTAGCTGCTCATAGAACGCATCCTTCACATCATCAGAGGAAGCGAGTGTCGGTGCATATGCAGTGATAATGGTGGCAAATCCACAAGAGGTTGCCAAGCGCAGTGATTGTCACAGCACTCCCTGGGGTGAGGGAACCTGCTATCACACTTTAACAACGGGATACCTTTAGCCCTGGGACATAGGTGACCTCAGTCCACAAACCCCTTCGGCCCTTTGACCCCTCCTTCACTCTCAACCAAGGGACGTTACCCCTTTCAAACCTCGTCCTGAACTCATGACACAACTCCGACAGCCAACTATGTTAACAATATGGTGTATTATACAAGATGAATGAGAATGATAATGATGATTCCGAGCTAGGCCTCGCAGTATCTATGAGAGATAAGACGTGGCAAGGTTCGAGTAGCCTCCCGGAGAAAGTGTCATCATCGTCAGGGCCTCAAGTCTCACACTATCGGGTAAGTCGGACATGCTCACCAAGTATATCCGGCCTCCCGCCAGGTATAGGTTTCTCCACTTGGACAGGATGGCTGGCGAGTCGACTCACTGGTACTTGGGACCTCCGGTGGATGACGTTACTGAAGTCTGGACCATCCTTGTATAGGGATAAATACTGTCTCTCGGGTGGCTGAGGAACTAGGACACTCCTCTGAAGCGTCTGGAAGTATCGATGGCCCTGCGGGTATAGCGAGAGGGTGATCTCTCACTCAATGGTAGTAGCAGTCCCAACTGTCTATGCAACCCGAGCAGATCATCCGACTCATAGCGCAGATATCACAACCCAGATACCTCCCTCGCTGAAACGTGGCAATGTAGATAGAGTTCAAAGTAGAAAATAGTTCTTCCACAACATCAGGCACCACATGGTACCAGGCACTTGGTAGCGAAGACATCATAGCTAGCTGGCGCATGAAGGCAGTCAGTCAGGCTCACAACTGGGACACTAACAACATCCTGATACTTGCCTGGTGAAGTAACGAACAAGGCAATAGGGTGCTGTCATGGCGAACAACCTGGGATATCAGACGTGGAGTGGGCGATGAGTTAGCTGGAGCCCATACTGAGACGTACTCTCGATGGTAAGTACCTCTCGCTGTGTTGGTGGACTTACAAGCTGCTAACACCGGCTCTCGCCATAGTCCGGATCACTGGACTCGTCCCCAGATCGTCGCTCTGCTCTCAACAAGGTAGAACCTGTGGAGGATAACACTCAGTGAGAGCACTATGAATCAGACTTACCCACAGCAGATACACTTAGGTCCCTCTTACTCAGACGTGGGGGGCCTTCTCATAAGGTCCGCACTCTTTCATTGGCCACTCGAACAGTTGAGGACAGACTGGACCTAGAACCAACGCGGCAGCTGTCCACCTGCATCCTCTTTCCCAGATGAACGGAGGGCTTGGCCAAGGTTGGTGTCTGAGATATGGGTCTCTGCTGAAACATAGCTAGACAACACATACGGTTAGTGAGTTAGTTGTACTTATAGATGGAAGGGCCCTGAAGGAGGGCCGATGGCAGTACTTCCTCAACCCCCTTCCTGTTATCCGCCAACGCTGATGTCGTACCATGCCATAGGCACAATCCAGTAAATCCAAATAAATATACAGGGTAATCCCCCTCTAGCAGAAATCCACACCCCGTTCCCCCCTCCCTGGTCCCAGGTCGGGGCATTTAGAACGGTGTAATGTTCAATATGAACAATTCTGTCACAACGGTCCCTTCTCCCTCTATCAACCTCTCAGGAATCCACTATATATTAAGCTGGTATTCCATCGAGGGAACTAATTAAAAGACAGATGTGAGGAAAGCACAGGAAGAAAGCCAGTGGTCGCCCCACCATGTGATCCGAAGTTCGACTCCCGGTACGACCTTGAAATGACCTCGGAGGTTTCGGCCGACCGGTGCCTTCGATTCGTCGCACTCGCCCGAGTTCATCGATATATCACTCGATATATCCGAAGCGACTCCTTAATCTACTTCCGGTAGCACTGCGGGTAATGGTTCGGCCACGCTGGCTACGCCGACGCTCGAGAGTATCAAGTTGGCCATGTGTGAACTCAAATTACAGGTCTCACTTCCCTGAACCTGATTTTCCCGCTCTTCAGGGGCTGTAAATAAGCCGCGCTTTGCTAGCCTATGAAATATCTTAGCAGTACAATGCTTGTACACACGCGTTTGCCACAGGCTTAATTTACAGTCGTAAAACACAAGCTTACCAATGTTCACACGTGACCTCCTTTCTCGCGACGGTTAGTACACGCGTTAGCGAAATCTCATAATTCGAATCACCAACACCGCACTAGTTAAGAAAAAAGGTTGTACACATACCTTCACACAAACAGCACGACAGTGGATAAGAGAAGCATTGTCACTGCAACTGGACATGATGTCAAAGGTCTTCAACCCTCATCAAGACACGTTGTCCCGCTCTCTATCACTTAGCACTGGGCCAAAATGTCGACTGCCTGCCAGCAACCTTCGTCTCCAACTGATCCTTTGTTCCGGGACAATCGACTGCGCTTGCGTCGGACATGCGCAGTCCGTAGTGTCCGAAAACCTGTTCCGCCACCCCAGTGCTGGAAGCTTCTTAAAGGGCGAGCAACGGCTCTGGTCGGGTTGTGTTAAATTACTGGTTACTTTCCCTTTGACCAGTAATTTTCTTCACCCGACTGCCCGATGTCTCAACGGACATTTCCCGGAAACGACATGCGGCGTACCACAATCGCAGGTCCAAGGAAACATCCCGAGGCGGACCAACTGAGTTCCGTGACAGGGATAATAATCTTTCATTACCTCCAGCTGGAATATCAATCATTTCCAGTAGCGAATTCTTCACCGCAAAGCCCACACCATGTTGCCTTTTTTCTGCCTGCCCTCTTCCCTTCCAAAAAGGTGTAATTGTTTTCCCTGAGTGACCCTTCCTCAGCGAGGCGAGTCTCCTGAAGGCCAGCAATATCAATGTTAAGACGACTGCGTTCAGCATCAATCACAGCCGTTTTTCTCACATCGTCATTATGTGTCAAGTCAGTGGAAAATCATGCACTCATGGTTCTTACGTTCCAGGTTGCAAGCCGTAGCTTGAGGTTTCTATTATTCTTTTTATTAGTTCCTGGTGCATTGGTTTTACAGCCTGCGATTCAGATTTTGTCCTAGCCCCAAGCACCCATTGAAGCAGGCAGGCTGTGGCGGCTCAGCACCCAATTGGCCGGGGCCTGCCCAGCTTGAGGCGGGCGGTAGCTGATCAGTGACACCTGTAGGTGTCTCCCACCGTCAGAGGCAACGCGTGGCGCCAGGTATGGAGTTATTGCCTCTCCATAGCACAAAGCCTGGGCTAAAATAAAGAAACCATGTGTTGCCCATGCAGCATGACCCCTCTCTCGGTCTGCTTAGTTCACTTCAGAGGAAAGGTAACACCTATACATCTGGAACAAGACAAGCTGCAGACGCTGCCGGATCAGCAAAGAAATGCTCTAACTGTCCGCCTGTCGGAGCTTCGATCCTAGACCAGCTGCCAACCAAGACTTAGGGCCTGGTCTGCCCTGCCATGATTATTTTGTCGTTGGGTTGCATTTCCTCGCACCAGGATAAGGCTTGTAACCTCACAATTGCGCTCTTCCGCCCGAAGCCGTTGGCACAATGTGGGGTGTCGGGTTTGGTAAGCGCCGCCCAACATTCGAAGCTGACAGAAAGCAGGTAGTACCGTGTACTGTCATACGGTAGTTCAGTCATATTCTGACTAAGACCTGACCATCATCCTTAACTTTATGAATCACTTAATCCATCAATTCATTGCATTGGTAAATAACAATCAATTAATTAGAATTGTTAATGTTTTGAACACAAAATGAATCCCTGCGAACAACAAGTGCATAGCCTTAATATCTATGAACGCTATATGATATTACTTTTAAGTGCTGAATCCTATCGTACCGAATTCTGTAGCCGAGCATGCTGCGTACCATTAATACGTCTAATAACATGTTTCCTCGTCCACTAACAGCCATTCCATAACCAAGTTATAGTCTCCAACAGTCAAAAACAACATCTTAGACTCCCCTTTTATTTCTGGGTGCAATGGTGACTGCTGTGTTGCAGCTATGTCCAAATCATTATATTAATACCATGGAAGTAATGTCTCTATCTTGGTTACCTCCATTAGTGTCTTTGCTATCATCATTAACTCTCTGGCTTAAACTTTTAAACACCACCTATTATGTTAGTGACTCAAGCAATGGGAAAATCTTCCTACTACTTTGATCATATTCTCTGCAAATCTATCATTAACCTGTATTCATGTTGACTTACTAATTGCTTTCCTTCTTATTCTATAGAGATTAGTGTACGGCGCTACTAACCCTTACCTCAGAGATTGTACCCTACTGTTTTATCGTATGGTATGACACTCGGATCCAGGAAATCACAGACATTCGGTCAGTGCACATTGTACCTCTTTACTGGATATCTTGTCTCTATGTACCTTTGCTGGCTGTATCTGAAAGTACACTTGCTTAGAGAAAAAAAAAAACTAGCAATATTACACTATAGCATGCAAGAAATGATGATGTTATTTCAAATAATGTATGCATGCCACCAACTCAACTTGAAACAAGAAACAAAGACAAAGGAAATATTAAATAACCATAAAATATATTACACCAAACGATAACACGCCAAACAAAACATTGGTTAGTAACTGGAAAGCTTGATGTCATGCTGTAATACAACAACCTAATTGTTATACGTTAATCATTGTTATCATGCATCAGATCCAACAATCAAACTTAGTGTACATGCTCAGTTACCTGATTGTATTAGTCTATTACTATCGCAACATACCCAAAATTAATTCTAATAATAATATTACCAAAAGTTAATTTTAAAATACTACGCAATTCAATTACTATTACAGGAATTATATTAATTATTTTCCCATAATGACATATATAAATATTTAATTCAAAAATATATGTAAGCTCAGAAAATTGCTCACTAACTGTTGCTGAATTACTAAATAAATGTGTAAAATACTACTCAGCTTTAACCATAATAATATGCTCACTGAAATATCTATCTTTCAGAAATATTAACCAGCCTTTAATTTATCTCAATTTATTGTAAACTAATAAATCTCAACTACATTATCGTCACTGTTCTCTCAATATAGTATCTATTAACTAATTTCTGTTCCTTCTTAACTATTAATTATATTTGGAATAATCTACTGTAGTTGTTATACTGGATAACTGGTTTGTTGACATTCGCTTATGAACTACACAGTAAGCGAGTCCCATCATCAATTTAATTTTGAGTATTTACAAATGAGAGCACGACAGTAGATAGGCCTTGAAAATCAAAATCTAATTGTACCTCAATTATGCTTGGATGTCAATTATGAGCGGAAATATTCACATCTCAGTGTCAAAATCTCGATACAGATTTCGCCATACTATTCATACTTTGAGACGGGGAAAATTGGGTCCATTGTTATTGTCACTTCCGGCCCAATATGACTGTCTCAGACATGCCACTGACGGATATTAAATCCGACATCATCCATATGTTCCGTCATGTTAAATGATAAATAATAGTACAGGTATACAAATAAATTATTAATAATCTTTAAACTTGTATTATTTTTAACTTTAGTAGTTTTAATTGCATGTTTGAGCATTAAACAGTGTCAAGACCGGCAGGCGCCATCTTGGACTTCCATTCACAAAGATATTTTTTAACGACATTTCAAGCGATTTAAGCTATGAAACTTTCCAAATATATGTAAAAATGGGTGCATAATTCAAATATCCATCTAAACGTATAAAAAAAAATGGTACTTTTGCTTTCTTTCACCCCAAACAAAAGAGAATCCCAGGGTATGACGTCACATCCAGGGGTTCCCTGTGTTGCGCCGAACATTCAGGGGGTTTCCGTGTGTTGCGCCGTAGCTCGGTGCGCAATTCTATGCGGCGGCGGTGGTGCGCTATTCTTTCACTTTCCGGTTAGGGTTAGAGTTAGGGGGTAGGGTTAGGGGTAGGGTTAGGGTTAGGGGGTAGGGTTAGAATTAGGGTTAGTGTGTGTACCCTACCCCTAACCCTAATCCTAACCCTACCCCCTAACCCTAACCGGAAAGTGATTGCAGAACCGATGCAAATGAGGATCGAAGGGAGACAGAAACGGTTGCCACAGCCCAAAGAAACAACACTGTGGTGTGGGGCAATTGAAACGCACTGACACGCACTCCACCCGAACACAGAGGAGATTACCGTCGGCGCTAAATATAGCTTGTGACTCTAAATATAGCTGGCAAAGTTTGTTTGGGGTGAAAGAAAGCAAAAGTACCTGTCAGAGTCCTAATTGGTAGCTCTGTCTGGCTCGGTGGACTTTGACAGGCAAATTACAACATCTACGACACATCTACTAATAACACATGAATGCAATCGGAAACTGGCAGGAGCGATCTCCTGAACAATCATTTATTACAATATATATTACAACATAGTCGCACTTCACGCTCAAACAATCGTTCACCACTAACAGCCACGCGCTAGCTCACAATGGCGATCTTTACACTGTCGCCCGCATGATCATTCACAATCACAACTTCACATCATCCCCGCACATATCACAGTTAGTACATTCCTCGAATATCACTACACAACGTTCATCTCCATGTATCCGTCACAACCACTATCGTTCTATCGTTCTAGCGTTCTCTAGATCTCCACACGTCCGTCTCTATTCGCTGCCTCACACACACTGCCTCTCTCCTGGTTGACCTTCCCACATCACGTGGCTCTGTTCACGGGATTCTTGCCTGACCGTCCACTAGCCAAGCCGTGGCGTCTCTTACTGCCCTTTACCTGAGTCATGCTTACTCTGACTCTCGCTTACATACCGGCACTTACATTCTTCCTTACACATGTCATATAAGACCATGACATTCTCCCCCCGCACAACCAATGTGGCACTTACTCTTAGAAATGTGACACATTCTGTTGTTGTTACTCTTGGTCCATCTTTCTAACCTTGTCAGGGGATTATATGATTTGCTCTGATCTTTTCCGAGATTAACTTCAAACATTGTTCTCTCTTTTTCAGTATTGAGGTTTCTCTCAAGGTTTTGTCGTGGTCTGACAAATGTTCTGGTTGGGTGTACTTGTCATACCTCGTTATATTATTCAACCACCATTCCGTGACATTACATTCTGTTCATATTTCTCAATCGATTGTCTGTGCATTCTCATCTCATAGTTATTGTGGCTATGCTGGTTTAAGGATTCTCCATTGGTTTACGTCTCGAATAAGGCTACAACTTCCTCTTACAGCATTCTTAAATTTTCTCTCTATTCAGACGTGGTTCCCCTCGTCTATATTTACTGCACACTACTCGATTCTTTATGAGCACGCTATGTCAATGTTGTGGTCATGGTTCGAATATACTTCATGTATGTTATAGTCCCCCTTACCTCATCTTATGTCGGACCATGAGTTGTTTCCCTTTGTGAGCATACCTCGTTTACTGTTATGGAGAGTTGTTATTAATCTCTTTGATTAGCATCACCCTGTTGGCATGTTCTTTCTAGTCACCATCTTATGATGTTAATTCTATACCGCTATTGCTAAGCGTCATTCGTCGGGCTATCCAGCATACGCGAAGGCAAGTTTGGTAACAATCGCGCACTGGGATTGCCAGGCGTTGATTCTTAGCATTACAACTTATTCTATTCGCCACTATACTTACGCTCATATATACATATCACATTATAACAATACAAAGTATTATAATAATAAAATTAGACATTGGATGTCATACAGTTAATACATATACAATAAAATATAAATCATCGATGCCTTTATGCACACATAGGATACCGTTCTTGTCCTGTGGAAGTTATGCACACGGAATTACATCACTCGTGTTCAATGTTCACTGTGGTGCTGGAATGTTTGGCATTTCTTCTTTCTCATATAATTGTTGACTTCTGTATATTCTGATATTGTCTTTCCTTCTGTATAGTTATTAACACTTCCCACACAGTTTGGACAATTTGTAATTTTGTTCTGTAAAACTGCTGGAATTCACACGTATACTGTAAAATTGCTGGAATTCACACGTATAAAATAAGAATTAAGTTCAGTGGCCTTAATTTTGAGTGTGGCCATGGTGCGTCTGTCTGTGACTGTCTTTGCCATAGTTTGCAGGTTGGCATCCGGTTCATTAAACTGATCATCGGAAATGAATGTCTGTACTTGTGAAGCTGTCGTCGTTGTTCGTCGATTTCAAAAGGTGAATTCTGTAGATACTCGTTGGAAAACAAAGTCAATATGGGTATATCTTACTATTTGATACCTGAAATCACATGTTGAGTCTTACTGTTATGCTGGTGACACGTTTCACGATGAAGGACCTTTCATGCTGGTCTATACAATGACGTGTGCTAGTATCATAGCGCTGGAGTCGTACAGCAGACAAGGCAACTCTGGAGTTACTGGATCTAAGGATATAAAGTGGGTTATGGTTAAAATTTCCCGAAGGGTGGGGATTTTCAAATTTTATGTTGAGATCATTTTGAGTGCTATCTCCAAACCTGCACTCGTACATGTGTGTATACATTCAATAGTTCAAACAATAATAATACACCATGTATAGTTTTGAAATGTAATCGTGCATGTTTGTATGCTTCTCTGCAATTTGTGTATATTTTCCAAAATATGTAGGGTAATTTGTTGCTGATTTTTGTCAGTAATTCCACCGACTGATGATTTACATTGTTCAGCATAAGTATGTGTCTGAGTTGATTTGACATAGAGTTTATCAGTGGTAACAACAAACTTTGGTTCAACAGTAATGATACAAGTAACAAAGTTTGCTGGTTTGTCATGAGTAATATCATCTGTGTTGCGTCATGATAATGTGGAAATAAAACTGTCTGTGAAGACATTTGTTTTGTATTTACAATGAGTAGTGCAAGTATAACCATCCACTGTGTGCACTTGGTTATGTGTGTAGTTAACAGGGAGTACAGGAGGTATAGTATATACCATGATGATTTGTGATCTTTCCTCGCTGTTGTGAACTGTTTGTTTTCTGCACCTTTTTCTTTGTGCTGATACACACCAGTTTCTGTTTCTTCTTGTCCTGCGATGGTAATCCAGTTGGTATGGTGTGGTACCTTGGTCTGTTCATCATGTTGTTGTATGATGAGTGGGGTAGTTAAGGCAGTACTTGTTGTGGTGTTAACTTTTTTTAAGTTCTTTGCTGAACTGTCTGTTGTAATGTTTATGGCTGCATTTGCTTTTGCTATCTGTATTCTTTTTACACCTTCACATTCAAAACGTCTGTGGCCATAAGCCAGGCAAAAATAAAATCAGAACGAAAATATCATCATTTCTAGAGTTAAATATCAATTAACAGAAAATGTCAAGTAGTGAAGACAGCTCAGATCGACCAGCATCCTGTCAACACAAAACACAGAGAACAAAACCAGTACTGTGCAAACACTGTAGCACTCCACATACAGAAAATGGAATATGCGATAAGGATCCCACTTCTGACAGTACCCAAAAAATTAAGAAAACAAGCTCTAAAATATAAAAGTACGTACTTTTTGTCAAATAATTATGTTTATTTAAAAGGTCATTATGATTTAAACCAATCGCCGTGCACGGAATAATAGGCTGTCCTTTCCTGGAAAACCCTAGATGACGTGTGTTCTTGCCACGTGATGAAATGAATGAATGAATGACGTCGAAAGAATGCATGGTAAATTAGATAGCGACTTCCGGGACAAGATTTTCATTGGCGGAATGACACCGTACATGATTTTTGTTTTTACTTCGGGTAATGGCACGATGGAACAGGAGTCAAGAACACGAAGCTAACATATGTGTAAACACGGTTCCTTTATAACTGAAAATGTTTCCCATAAGACCTACTATTTGTATTTGCACTAAGTTATCAACTATTAATACACTCTTTGCTATGGTCTATATACACAACATAAGTTCTGTTAATCTGACCCTTAAAGTCTTCTACAAACGTTAAGACTCTTGTTTCACTAACTATCACAATTACTAAGACGCAACATGTAAACACAATTACTATTTACACACACAAGCATTGTAGTAATCGACTATCTATTCATCACAGTTAGTTTTAGTATTCAGTATGTTATCAACCGAACGTCTAGATATTAAAATTATAGCACAAGTCTGTTAGTCCAGCGTGTCTCTAATATCTTATACTTAATATATTAAAATGTCCATAATCATATAACTACTATTTTCATCATTCACAAATGTTCGTTACCACAGTCCATTTTGTCTTTACCAGCTAAATGTAAATACGTTTCTCTTCGGTACGTTCTCCGCGGAATCGAATCTTCAATTAGTACACCTGTCTTGTTGACATGAGTCGTGAATTCCTGTGTCCAAGTTAGAACCTGTCCATCGTGACCCATGTTCGTCCTGTACTCGCTTGTGTTGAGATAATCAGTCTGCCAATCGTAGGCTCTGTGACCCAGTTTTACCGGTCGGAATGAAAGTCACTCTGTTGTAAATTAATCTTTGTCTGCATCCTCAAAATCATTTTCGTTGTATCTTCTGAATTCGTAGTTATTTACTGTTCTTTGTGGATTCTTATTTCTTAACCATTTCTGACTGCAGTGTTCATGTCTCTAGTGGACTCTACCCACACATGTTGTCTTCAAAAAGAAAGTCCAAATAATATTTCGAAAGTTGATTGGGTTCGGAATTCCCCTATGTAATCTAGTGACGACTTAATTTCCATATCTGCAATCACTTGTGTATTCACGCTTATTATATGCATTCCAACAATTCTATCATTGACAGTTCTTCCTTATATTTCATAATAACTGTTCATTTAATACACCTTGATCACTGTGAAGATATTTACCAAATATAAGTCGACGTTTTATATAACGTCAACTTTACATGTTCGAGTGTCGTTTATGAGACAGTCTTCAACTGAGACATTCAACTCGTTTTTAGGACAAACTTCACCAAATCATCTTTGATTTGTCCATACAGTTTCTTTATAAATAGTTTACCACACATTCTGAAATATGTCTATCAGCTCTCACAACTCATGAAGAAAATAATGCGTTACTAGGGTTCTTATGTCTTGGCTCGAATGCTAAAACTGATGATCGCGCATTCACAAAGTCATAGTACGTGGCCTCTAAATTCAAATTACAACTGCTACATTTGCAGAACCAAATGTGCTGAATCAAAATTCAAGTTGACGACTGCCAGAATCACAATGTGTGGTCTCAACCTGTTACTTCACTATCATTACATGCTTCCAGGGTTCAACTGACGAGCAACCCGTGTGCCAGGGTGCGAAATGATGAGGTTAGGCGAATTCACAGATGCCTAGGGATATTAGTTATAACTTCTCGCCTCCTGTCCCATTCGCCACTATGGTCCTCTTCGCATTGCTGATAATTATTCAACACCTTATTTTGATAATTATAAACTCAGTTTACGATTGAATACAACACTGCACTCAAACACAAATGTGACTCGGACACGAGTGTATGTTTTCATCTATAATCAACACTCTAGCGAGACATCATCATAGTCACATATGCTACAATACACAATATATAACACTGCTAAACAATGACTAAAATGGCGGCATTTTGTTAAGCCACAGCCATCTTCTCTACGTGGTGCGTCCGCACGGAACCACGTCCACAGCTAGAATGCCCTTGTCACCTTCGCGATCACGTGGGCTCGCTCCGGTGGCAATCTTGGCGTGCCATTTCATGACCTAAAGTCACGCGTGTCACGTCCTTTCACGTGACACTCTTTCCCTATGCCATGAGTTAGACTTTACGACATGGCAGTGTCCATCTTCGTGTTGATAGTCCACTGCCTCTTCTACCAAGAACCGCTTCTTCCATTACTCTCTTTTCTAAGTCGTTTAACATTGGCTTGGAAGCGTGCATGGTCGAAACCAGGACACGGAGCTGATCCACCATTCTGGTGATCGTGTGAGATGGCGAAACATGACCGCTCACGCTTATCGGCATGACACATGATGATGAGGATGTGACATTTACTATGGTCAAGGGGCGGTCTGGGATGTTGGGCTTTGGTAGTACCTTTGATAAGGATGGCTGTTACGCCCTTTGCACGACCCATTCCCCACTGGTCCAAGCCTGACATGCAGCTCACGTCTGTGGCTCCTAGTAGCTCACAGCATGCTACAACGGTCCCGGGGGGAGGGGGGGGGGGGCAACAGCTGTGACAGGCTGGCTAAACCAGACGAGGATCACAGATTCGGCGTTACACCAATCGGTGAACTAGGGTATCCCTATCTGGCATGTGAAGACAGGATACGGCAGACTGTGCGAAAGAAATCGTTGGTGATTTAACGGGCAAGACGGCGTTTGCCTGCAAAGCGTCGTGGGACATAATGAGCACGGTCAGGCACGTAGAGCGCCCTGGTCATCCATTGCACCTGTATTCGTCTCCAGTCGTCTTGACTTGTCTTTCCACTGGATTCAGATGGACTCAGGCGAGAGAGAATGGTCGACAAATTGCGCAACTCTTCCTCACTTTAATACAATTCATCGCGCAAGTCATTCTTCATCCAAACAAGGCCACATTTTTTCCCATTCCGAGTCGTCATGTTGGTTATGCAGTCAACATGGTGGGCGGGGTAAGAGCACTCTAGGTCTTGAACTTCACCGTTTCGCACGCACCCGTCCATTACAAACACGGCATAGAATGGACTGTCGTTGACAGAAAAGAGTTAACAAGACATAAGTCAGTAGAGTAGTAGTCACACACTACAACCCACAAGACAAGAAGAGTAAGGGTTAACAATAAATCACAGACAGTTAGTGACACTCAAGGAGCTCAACGGTTAACGGGAAATGTAGGGGCCAGAGGTAACAACCTCAGCGAAAAGGGTAGCAAGACTTCTCATTCGGTGCCCGGACATCTTAATTAAGGAACAGACATATAGAGATGTTAGTGACATTTCCATACAAGCATTTACACGAATATTGAAGAGTTTACAACATCAAGAATTCACACAACGATCAGTTCATTCTAACAGTCAACGTAACACAATACATCTGTTCCTAGACGGTTTAATGACAATCGTAATCCACCAGTAGCATCGAGTGTAACCATGGAGGTCATGCCATTAACAAAGGCAACAACCTCCCTGGAGACACAGACTTTCACCGAGGTGTGTTGTCTCAACGACTCCATTCATGAGCGAGCTAAGACGACCGAGATTGGCTTGGCCAGATGGTATACGCTGGGGACACAGACCTTCATGGATGTTTGTAATTTGCGTCCCATAGTCAAGGATGGTCAAAAATATATTTTATTTGCGCATTTTACCAATCATGCCATTTAAAGGATAAAAAGATTTTAATTAGTTTCTTATTTGCACAGAAATAGAAAAGTCCATTATTAACTTTTACGCATAAAAATGTAATGTCAAAATTGTTTCATAAGCATTACATATTAATTAAGTTATTATCTGCCATTGATGCTATATTAACTTGTTGCAAGTTACCGTAAAGACGATATTACAGATAATGAAAACTTTTTTACAATCTTTACATTTTTGTTTCCCTTGCCATCCCCTCACCAATTTGTTTCATTCCACCAATGCCTTCATCACCCCTATCTGGGCAATGATGGTAAAGGCAGGATAATTATTTGAACCAAACCGGTGTGGGTATCAGCAAAAGCAAAACAAACCATGAGCAAGGGGAGGGGGGCACATGGGAAAGGGGTTTTTGTTTATTACTAATGATGACAATAATAATAATAATAATGACAAGAAGAGGCATACTGAGGGTAATAACAGCAATTATAAAAAACAGCAAGGGAACTAATAGTTATGAAAATGATAACATTTTAACAATATGTGATTCCATTTTCGAGGATGATTTTCTTTGGAATGGTGTTAACATAGCCTAGCAGGTACATACACATCCAAACTGCAGTTTTTAGTAATACTTGGAGTAAAGGAGTGGGTTATATTTTCCTCCTTGTTTTTTTTTTTTTTAAATGTAGGGGTTCATTCATATTTTCCTCTTTGTTCTCTCTTTCTTTTGTTTTTTAATAAAAATTTAACTAAGCATTTGTATTAACACAAGTGTTTACAATATCATTGGTTTGGTAACCATTTGTGATTTTGTATTCATTCATTCAACACTCCCTCACATGATTCAAAGGGGGTGACAAAGAGAGGAAGGGACATGACCACTCTTTATGATGGTACAGGCTGGACAAATGTTTGAAACAAAATAGTGTGGGTAGTAGCAAAAGCAACAAACCTTAAGCAAAGATGGGGGGGGGGGGGGGGGGGAACATGGGAGATGAAGTTGTAAAATAATAATGATGATATCCTTAATACTTTTCAAATTAATGATACTAAGGATAGTAAGGGTAAGATAAAGGATAGTAATAATAATGATAATAATAGTAGTAAAAATAATATTAATAAATAATAAAATAAAAAATAATAATAATAATAATAATATTAATAATAATAATAATAATAATAATAATAATAATAATAATAATAATAATATAATAGATATGTGATTTTATTTACTAAAGTGATAATCTTAGTAGTGGTGGTGGTATAGCACAACAAGTGCATTTAAAGCAAACATTCCATTAATAGTAATTTGGAATGGGAGGAGTTGATTTTCTTTTCTCCTTTTTTTTTCTTTTTCCCCTTATCTATAAGGGTTGAAACCATCATTTTGAAGCAAATAAACAAGCATTTATACTTCCACAATTCTTTACATAAGGAATTTTCCATTGGTCTTTTGACCATATGTGATCTTTTTTAATCATTCACTCACAGTTTCTACTATCTTTCTTGCCCTCATGTATACCAAATTTGTAATAAAATAAGGGGAGTACATATGATTTACTTTGGAAATATTTCTGATATCTTGTGTGTGTACATAAAGGAAATTAAATGTGTGTTATATGTGTGGTGTTTGTATCTGGCAAAATTTCTGCAGGTCCATATAAGTTGTCTGTAGTAAGAAAGTGCTACAAGTAGTTTTGTATGTATGTCCTTAGCTGTCTGTGGTATAGTATTGAGAAATATTGCTTTATATATGTCGGTTTGTTTGCCTGTGTGTGTTTGTATGAGGTGTTTGAGTGTTGCGCGTGTGGCAGTAATTGTTGGACATGTATAATAAATGTCTCTGTCTTTTGTGTGTTGTTTCTACATAATTGACATTGTTTGGATATGTATGCTTCTACCTGTGTTGTGGGGGTCATACTGTATAACAGTCTATATGTGATCTCCCTAGCTTTTGGTGTTATATGTTTGTTGTGTAGGTTTGAAAAGGTGCATGTGAAGTCAGTCATGAAGTATTTGTGTCCTCTTTTAATCCTAAGTCTTAGTGATGGTGCTTGTTCTCTAACTAAATGTTTGTATATTGTGTGTGTTGTTTGTTGTATTACCTGTTCATGTCCTTTTATTGCCTGTATGCATGTCTGATAGAATGTTGGCAGTCTTCCCTGGTAGTGTGCAGTTGCATTGTTAAGAGGTGTGAGATGTTTGATGTTGTGGCTTATGTAGTATAGTGCTAGTCTATTCTGTTCTGGGTATCTGATGATTTTACCTATGTGACTGATTCTAAGTGACAGTATTTTTGTCTGGATGTCCTGTAGTGAAATCCCGCCTTGTTTCCTGTCTTGTATGAGAGTTTTGTGTTGAATGCTGTGTATTGTGTTGGTGAAGATGAAGCGTCTGATTTGTTTGTTTATGTTTGTGACGGTCTGTTTAGGAGGGTCCAGTACTGTCACTAAATATATTATTTTGGGTAATATGTATGTGTTGACTATTGTGCTTCTACCAAATATTGTGGATGTCTTGTACCTATACCTGTGTAACATGTCTGTAATCTGTTCGGTCAGTGCGTGCCATGTCTGTCTGTGTGTTTCTGTGGGATCACATGGAAATGTGATCCCATACAGCTTCATGGTGTCTGTGTGTCTCAGATCTGGAGGGAAATCAGCCTTTTGTTTCCACTTTCCCAGGCCCATCATCTGTGATTTCTGTACATTAATTTTGGCTCAAATGCCTTTTCCAAAATGGCTAAAGGTGTGGAGTATATTCCTTATTGATGTGTTGCTGGTGGGAAAGAGGGCAATGTCATCTGCATAGGCGATGAGCTTCTGCTCTCCTATCTCCTGCAGGAAGGTTCCTTTAATACTAGTGTCTTGCCTTATCTTCTCTAATAAAGGTTCTAGGGTGAGCACATACAGGAGTGGTGATAAGGGACATCCCAGTCTTACAGATCTCGTGAGCCTGAAGCTAGCTGTCAGTGAATGGCCAACACTTTGCTCTCAGGATTTTTGTACAATATTTGTATCCACTGCCTGTAGTACTCTCCTATGTAGGAGAGGTTGTACTCTACAACTGTAGGCCCACATGAGACAACATTTAAGCAGCTTGACGATTCTTCTTCAGATGAAAACAATTGAACCTTTGTTTAGCGGTCATGAATCAGCCTTTGAGTTTCTCAAGAAAATCAATGCTTTATGGAATAAAAACTATCCTACTGCTGGTTTCCGAAGTTGCTCCGCTGTTGCAGCAGATGAAATACAAAACCCACCGAGAAAGGTATGTATAAATAGTAACGGTCATGATCATAGTTTCCAAGAACAGGTGTGCTAGCAGCGAAGAACGCAGTGGCAACTGGCACCATGTAATCAGAGAATGAGAGAATTTTGAGCGACGTATACTAGAGATGGACTAAATGCTAACCCCAGTCCTGGGGACCAGTCACAGAGTCAAAGTCCTAGAGCAGAGAAAAAACTCAAGAACAACAGTGAAAGAGGCCGAGATAGTCTAACCCCCGTATGGTAACTGGTAAATAAAATTAAAAAATATCAATCCACACTAGCGGACGTGTATTAAAACACCTACATAAAAACAAGATGGCTGTAATATACTTACAAACATGTCTTTAATAGCTGACCAGGCCTCAATACGAAGAAAACTACAAAGAGTGTGAGGAGACTGTATATGTATATCACGGGTATTCTGACTTCGCAGACTATAGCTCACAATGACTACAACACAAGTATCTTAGCGCCATCTACACTATCTATTTCATCATGGTTAGAGGTCATGTGGCGATCATGACCCGCATTCCCCAACCCAGCTCAATCATACAACAGGTCAACGAGTGGGTAGTAGAACGCTTAGTCGCGCCATATAAACCCGAGACTGGTAACACTCAACCATCGTGATCAGAAGATGACTACAGACCTCAAGACTGTGCCTGCTAACTGGGTCTACATGACTCGTAGTGGTGAGACTATTAGACCAGCGGGCGGTGGTGATAAGGCCGTGTTTGGCTCATCCTACAGAGGAACGAGTACGTTACACATCTGAAGATTTTACGGTGAATCCGACAAGAAGTTCCCGACTAAGAATGGAATGACACTTACTCGACAAGAATATGAACAGGTGATTGCGATACATCGCGAGATCCTAGCTGACTTTGACAGAATCAACCAAGTTAACCAAGCCAGTAACGAAATCAAACAAGGTACTAACAGAGACTAGCAAGGCAGTAACCAAAACATCCAAGTCAGTGCTCATGTCAAACAAGGCACTACCAGAAGCCATCAAATCCAAAACACTCAAGTTAAACAAGGAACTAACCGAAACCACCAAGTAGACGCATACTATACCGCCAGTTTTCAACCCATCTGCAGTCAGCTGTGTGATGGCCCCAGCAACCAGATGTGCCATGGCCCCAGCAACCAGATGTGCGATGACCCCAATAACCAGCTGTTTGACGTGCATCAAGACATCAATCGAAGCAAGCAAGTCCAACACACACAAGACAGTATTCAAGTCAAACAGGGTACTAAACGAAGCCACCAAGTAGACGCATACTATACCACCAGTTATCAACCCAGCTACAGTCAGATGTGTGATGACCCCAGCAACCAGAAAAGAGTTAACTATTGGACATAAGTCAGCAGAGTAGTAGTCACACACTACAACCCACAATAATAATAATAATAATAATAATAATAATAATAATAATAATGTCTTTATTTTCAAAGGGTTAAGAATTGGGCACGCAGGCCCGTCTGACATTCTGCCCTTCTTCTCTATTTCCTCTCATACATTCTTTCATTCAACATCACTTATGAAGCAACTTTTGACAACAAAAGAACATTAAAACGCATGAAAAATAATCAATAACAAATGACTCACTGAGGCAGTGTTTAACATGGGCATTATAAATACCTAAGGAGGGTGTAACGTGCCATACATAAGGGAATGTTTTTTGGCTAGTTGTCGTTTGAGATAAGTTACCATTATTGTCTTTTTTGTGTTATTTGTTATGGGGGCATATAGTCTGTACTAAGGTAGTGTTCAAACAGGTTGCGAATGTATGAATCATGATTGGTGGTGTCTTTGATTTCTTGTGGAAGATTGTTCCACAACTGAGCGGCAGAGTATGCTAAGCTTGTTTTATATAAGTCTATCCTAGGTTTAGGGACATGAAGTATATTTAGTCGTTCGCTATGTCTAGCGTTATATTTAAACAATGGCCAAAGGTAGCTTGGAGTATTTTGAAATAGGATTTTGTGAATTAGTTTGGTCTTATTAAAAAGCAGGCGCTTGTGGAGTGGCAGTAACCGGAGACGTTTATATAGGTTAGAATTGTCGGTAAGCTTTTCACCATTAATTAAACGCACTGCCCTTTTCTGGAGTGAATATAGGCGTTTTGTTATTGATTTGGAGCATCCATCCCAGACTGTGGAGCAGTAATCAATATGTGTTTGTATATGAGAAGTATAGAATATCTTTCTTGTGTTTTCGTCAAGGAAATTTTTAATTTTGGCAAGTTGGTATACTTTTTTGGCTATTTGTTTAACTAGAGCATGAACATGTGAGTTAAAAGTTAGATTTTGATCTATGATAACACCCAGTGTCTTGTGCTCGGTGACACTTTCTACAGGCGTGCTGCCAATGTGCAGCTGAAGAGTTCTCTGCGAGTTTAGAGTGTGAAGTCTTTGCCTGGTTCCTATTAACATAGACTTTGTTTTAGTAATGTTAATTTGCATGCGGTTTGCATGAGACGAGTAAGGGTTAACAATAAATCACAGACAGTTAGTGACACTCAAGGAACTCAACGGTTCAAGGGAAATGTAGGGGTCAGAGGTAACAACTTTAGTGAAAAAGGCTAGCTACACTTGTCATTCGGGGTGCGAAAATCTTAAGGAACAGAACAACAGAGACGTCAGTGATATTTCCATACAAGCTATCTACACGAATATTGAAGAGTTTACAACATCAAGATTTCGCACAACAATCAGTTAATTCTAGCAGTCAACGTAACACAATAAGTCTTTTCCTAGACGGTTTAATGACATATCTAATCCACCAGTAGCATCGAGTGTAAACATGGAAGTCATGGCATTAACAAAGGCAACAACCTGCCTGGAGACAGAGACTTTCACCCGGGCTTGTTGTCTCAAGGACTCCATGAGCGAGCTAAGAAGATCGAGATGGGCTGCGCCAGAAGGCAATGGCTCGAGACACAGACTTTTCTAGATATTTGTAATTTGCGTCCTCTAGTAAAGGACGGTCAAAAATACATTTAAACAATTATAAATGTATGCTGTCATTTAATGTTATAATGCAAAGAATTAGAAAAGCCTATTATTAACTTTTACGCATAAAAAATAATGTCAAAACATTTCCATAAAAATTAAAGACTTATTAAGTTTTTATCTGATTGATTCGCTAAATGTACTCGTTGCTAATTATTGTACAGAAACTATCACAGACAATCAAAATTTCTAAATTTATTTAAATCACATAATACATTTATTTTATTTTGAGTGATGTCCCTTGAATAACTGTTATGGTTTTATGTCCCTTTCTACTATTGCAATTAGATGTGTTCCATTTATTGTGGTCAGTCCACAGCCCGTTGATAATTTACGTATGCTGTAAGAGATCAAGGATGTAAATATGGGAAGTAAAATTTTATTATTTCTTGCCATATGCATAATAACAATTTGTTGTTAATATATATTGTGAAATACGATGACCAGGTGCGTGAGAAAACTATTTAGATACATACAAAAGGGGAGTTGGCATACTTTTGGATCAAATGAGTGCTGGGGGGGGGGGGGGGCTTTAGATGATTCTGGACAATCTCAAACAGTGTATTATTAGTGAAACTCCATGGCATAACTCTGGATATAACATAATATACGCATATGAGCTAACAGCAGACGTAAGGGGACACATGTATATATATTTTATAATGAATTAGACATGGCCGTGGGCCAATGTACATATTTGGTAATGACTGTCATACTGGTGGCAATGGCTTGGGTGATAGGAATGAGAGAGATGACAGATTATCAGCATGGTCAAATTATTATATACATTGGCATGCCCTGGAGATAATATTCGCAATTAAATTGATTACCTGCTGATTATAAAGAGATTCAGAAGCAGTTTAGTAGCAGCAACAAGTTCACCAGAAGCAGATGGAAATAGTGACCATGTACCAGTTATAGGAAAGATGAGGTTAAGATTAAAAACCATACAGAGAAAAATCTAACATTATTTAAAACAGACAAAGAAATTAGAGACATGTACAATGTTACTGTAAAGAACAGATATAATGCCATGGAGATAATTCAGATTTTGGTGAACAATAGGACATGTTGCAGGAATCAATTCAAAAGATATCAAAAAAAAAATAATTTCACTTACATATAGAATTGCAAAAATAAAAATGGATGAAATATAAAATCTTACTGTTGACGGATGAAAGATATAAGACAAAGCAAGATAAATAAGAATATAATACAATACATAAACAAACAGTAAAAATGCAAAAACTGTAAAGTGACTAAAAGAGTCTGGCTGACTCAACAGTGCATGGAGATTGGGTCGAATAAGGGAAAAGACTCACATTCCATGTATCAACAAATAAATACAATAATAGGTAGAAAACAACGAACAATCACTGGATGTTTAAAATCAAGGAGCGGTGCAATATTGATGGGACAAGATGGTATAGTCAAAAGATGGTACACAAAGCTGTTACTGGGAATAATTATGTCTCTCAGCCTGTCTAGTTTACTCCAGAGGAAATTTAACAAAAATACATTTGGAATAAGACCAAAAGCAGAAGCTGCTTGATCAGCAAAGCAATGCTCTAACTGTCCGCCTGTCAGAGCTTCGATCCTAGACCAATTGCCGACCAAAGTTTAAGGTCTGGTGTGCCCTGCCATTACATTTAGTCTTTAGGTTGCATTTCCTCGCACCAGGGTAAGGCTTGTACCCTCCCAAACTTCGTTGACACAATGTGGGGTGTCGGGTTCGGTACATACCGCCCAACATTCGGCGCTAACAGAAAGCAGGTAGTACCGTCTACTGTCATACGGTAGCTCAGTCATATCTGGTAGTACCGTCTACTGTCATACGGTAGCTCAGTCATATCTGGTAGTACCGTCTACTGTCATACGGTAGCTCAGTCATATCTGGTAGTACCGTCTACTGTCATACGGTAGCTCAGTCATATCTGGTAGTACCGTCTACTGTCATACGGTAGCTCAGTCATATCTGGTAGTACCGTCTACTGTCATACGGTAGCTCAGTCATATCTGGTAGTACCGTCTACTGTCATACGGTAGCTCAGTCATATCTGGTAGTACCGTCTACTGTCATACGGTAGCTCAGTCATATCTGGTAGTACCGTCTACTGTCATACGGTAGCTCAGTCATATCTGGTAGTACCGTCTACTGTCATACGGTAGCTCAGTCATATCTGGTAGTACCGTCTACTGTCATACGGTAGCTCAGTCATATCTGGTAGTACCGTCTACTGTCATACGGTAGCTCAGTCATATCTGGTAGTACCGTCTACTGTCATACGGTAGCTCAGTCATATCTGGTAGTACCGTCTACTGTCATACGGTAGCTCAGTCATATCTGGTAGTACCGTCTACTGTCATACGGTAGCTCAGTCATATCTGGTAGTACCGTCTACTGTCATACGTTAGCTCAGTCATATCTGGTAGTACCGTCTACTGTCATACGGTAGCTCAGTCATATCTGGTAGTAACGTCTACTGTCATACGGTAGCTCAGTCATATCTGGTAGTACCGTCTACTGTCATACGGTAGCTCAGTCATATCTGGTAGTACCGTCTACTGTCATACGGTAGCTCAGTCATATCAGGTAGTACCGTCTACTGTCATACGGTAGCTCAGTCATATCTGGTAGTACCGTCTACTGTCATACGGTAGCTCAGTCATATCTGGTAGTACCGTCTACTGTCATACGGTAGCTCAGTCATATCTGGTAGTACCGTCTACTGTCATACGGTAGCTCAGTCATATCTGGTAGTACCGTCTACTGTCATACGGTAGCTCAGTCATATCTGGTAGTACCGTCTACTGTCATACGGTAGCTCAGTCATATCTGGTAGTACCGTCTACTGTCATACGGTAGCTCAGTCATATCTGGTAGTACCGTCTACTGTCATACGGTAGCTCAGTCATATCTGGTAGTACCGTCTACTGTCATACGTAGCTCAGTCATATCTGGTAGTACCGTCTACTGTCATACGGTAGCTCAGTCATATCTGGTAGTACCGTCTACTGTCATACGGTAGCTCAGTCATATCTGGTAGTACCGTCTACTGTCATACGGTAGCTCAGTCATATCTGGTAGTACCGTCTACTGTCATACGGTAGCTCAGTCATATCTGGTAGTACCGTCTACTGTCATACGGTAGCTCAGTCATATCTGGTAGTACCGTCTACTGTCATACGGTAGCTCAGTCATATCTGGTAGTACCGTCTACTGTCATACGGTAGCTCAGTCATATCTGGTAGTACCGTCTACTGTCATACGGTAGCTCAGTCATATCTGGTAGTACCGTCTACTGTCATACGGTAGCTCAGTCATATCTGGTAGTACCGTCTACTGTCATACGGTAGCTCAGTCATATCTGGTAGTACCGTCTACTGTCATACGGTAGCTCAGTCATATCTGGTAGTACCGTCTACTGTCATACGGTAGCTCAGTCATATCTAGGCTAAGAACTGACAGGTACCTCGGATGACTGCTGTTTTTAATCTTCTACTTATATTCCTGTTCCCGTGTGTTTTTAGTTTCATTCCCATAAAAGTAGAGAATCCTTCTAGTCAGTCAGTTAGTCAGTCAGTCAATCAGTCAGTCAGTCAGTCAGTCAGTCAGTTAGTCGAGGTGTCAACTTCACGGCAACGGGTCGTCTCCATTATGCTCCGTTCCTGTGCCAGTGAATATCACACAGAATGCTCCCCACTGTCCAATGTGAAAATTGGAACCGACAGTAGTCTCGGCAATCCAACAGCCCGCACAGGTACATTGTGCATAATGCCGCCGCCAGAATGCCAACACGAAAGTCCTCCATGAAAACCACAGTTCATCGTCGATGGAATCGGCAGTCACCAGAAAGATCTCATTCACCCGCGTTTTCTCACATAGCTCTGTCTCTATCCTCACGGCTAGCCGTCGAAAGTGTCGCATTAAACACGAACTTCGTAGCTCCAGCGCCGACTATCAGGTGTCTCCTGAAAAAAAGCACTCGTGAACCGAAAAGGCAAATCAGTCAATTCAGCAACAGCCGATAGCCATTGTTCCGAACATGCAGGTCACTTTACAAACAAAAGCGGACATGTAAAAGCGTTCCACGTGAATATCACAGTTCACAGAGTCGCGCCACGCACTCACTCAGTAGCAGGGAGACGGAACCATATACTACCAGTCCAACATGAGGAAAATGAAAAATGCAAACCGCAGCCACAAAGATAAATAATCCAGAGGCCGTAGCGGTTCAATGCCTAACCGCCATGTTGGGGGCAGGAAATGAGAGGATGCTTCTCCACGCTTGTAAGCGTATTTTGTATATGGAGCTATTCGGTGTCAGTTGCATGTCCTTTATAGGAGGTCGTAATCAGTCCCATCATTTTTTCGCTGTTTGTGATTTACTAAACACTTATTACCTACAGTAGTTTGCCATTAGTTTCTGAACAACCCACACCTCAAACCCTTGACATCAACGTAAGACGGTCTGCTTCCACATCACCCGCAGCTGATGTCGGGGAATTGTGAAATGAGTTCACTGTCTCTAAGCCACAGTGCCGGTTGTTTCTGCACATACTTAACTTGTATTAACTGATTCGGTGCCAAGGGATAATATATCGCGAAATGTGACCTCCCATTTGGACAGAAGGACAATATATCGCCATACTAGGGTCATCGTGTCATTTGTTTTGTTTCTTGGCATCTTTCGCAATACCAATGCTCAGTGAACGGACATTTATATTATAATACTTGTTTATTTGAGCGTGTACTATGTACGGTCCAAAAATACTTTTCATTTAGCACTGAATCAGCTAAATGTCTTTTTTTTTTAAGTCTTAAAAGTCGAGAGGATCGACGTCTTTGCACCGGGTTTTATCCCATATGGCTGCCGAAAGCGTCGCACAAAGCACGAACTCCGTAGCTCCAGCGACGGTACCCCTAGGAGTCTCCGGGGAAAATGCACCCTTGAATCGAAAGACGAAGCCCGGAATCAAACCCAAAACATTCGGAGCGCGGGACAGACTGCTTGACCACTTCACCACGGAGACTCCCGAATCAGTTAAAAGTGTTGCTAAGTATTCCTATTATTGGTAATATTTGTATTTATTTACACCCTCAATGTTGGGTTATTAGTGTCATTAGATCTAAGAATCGGCATCACAACGCTCCGTGCAAACTGAGGAATAATCCGCCTCTTCCAGTAACTATCATAAGATCATCATCATCATCATCATCATCATCGTCATCATCATCATCATCATCATCATCATCATCATCATCATCATCATCATCATCATCATCATCATCATCATCATCATCATCATTTTCCACTTCTGCCGTCAAGCGTTGTGGGTAGGAATAATTTGCGTTCCAGCTCTCGGTGGGCGGCACTGGATAGTGTCATTCCGTGTGATTGTACAATGTCTTTGATGTTGTCAATCCATATTCTTCTTGGACGTCCTCTTGGTCTTGTCACAGATGAGCTTAGATGTAAGGCCAATGATGGTAGTTGTTGGTGTTGATCTTCTGCCTTTAAATAAATGTAGCACAAGGTGTTGATCCCACAGTCTGTGTGATAACAGCATTTCTTACTCGGTCTCTGATTGTTAAGTTGGCAGCTCTCAGCAGGCATCTCATTTCTCAGATGTTGATTTTGCGAAGGTGTAGTTTGGATAAAGTCCAGGTTTGAGATTGGTGGCATAGGGTTGGTGTGAATATTCTGTTTATTATCTGTCGTTTTGCGGACAGGGGATGTTTGGATATTTCAGTAAGGGTGATAGTTGATATGTAAGTAAACTAGCTTTTAGATCATTCCATCATAATATTCGTTGCAACCAGTTTTTTTATTTGCGCTTTATGGCCTTGAATTCAATCGAAAATGAAGTCCTTACAGGATACTTATAGTAGCACTGGGCTGAATTTTGCATGTGGATTCATCATCGTCATCACGTGCTCTGCAAGCTGTCGTAGGCGTTCATGGCTCTTCACAGATCTCAGTCTTTGGTTAGTTAATTAGTTAGTCAGTCAGTCAGTCAGTCAGTCAGTCAGTCAGTCAGTCAGTCAGTCAGTTAGTCAGTCAGTCAGTCAGCCAGTCAGTTAGTTAGTTAGCTAGCTAGTTAGTTAGTTAGTTAGTTAGTTAGTTAGCTAGCTAGTTAGTTAGTTAGTTAGTTAGTTAGTTAGTTAGTTAGTTAGTTAGTTAGTTAGCTGGTTGGTTGGTTGGTTGGTTGGTTGATTGGTTGGTTGGTTGTTTGGTAGGTTGGTTGTTAGGTTGGTTGGTTTGTTGTTTGGTTGGTTGTTGGTTGTTGGTTGGTTGTGTTGGTTGGTTGGTTGTTTGGTTGGTTGTTTGGTTGGTTGGTTGGTTTTTAGGTTGGTTGGTTGGTTGTTTGGTTGATTGTTTGTTTGGTTGGTTGGTTGGTTGGTTGTTTTGTTGGTTGTTTTGTTGGTTGGTTGGTTGTTTGGTTGGTTGTTTGGTTGGTTGGTTGGTTGGTTAGTTGTTTGGTTGGTTGGTTGGTTGGTTGGTTGTTTGGTTGGTTGGTTGATTGTTTGGTTGATTGTTTGTTTGGTTGGTTGGTTGGTTGGTTGGTTGTTTTGTTGGTTGTTTTGTTGGTTGGTTGGTTGTTTGGTTGGTTGTTTGGTTGGTTGGTTGGTTGGTAGGTTGGTTGTTTGGTTGGTTGGTTGTTTGGTTGGTTGGTTGGTTGGTCGAGTTTCCAACTTCAAGGCAATGGGTTGTCCCCATTATGGTCCATTCCTGTGCCAGTGAGTATCACACAAAATGCACCTCACTGCCCAATGTGAAAAGTGGAACAGACAGGAGTCTCAGCAATCCAACAACCCGCAAGGTGCACTGCGCACAATGCCGCCACCAGAATGCCAACACACAATTCATCTACAGTTCATCGCCGATGGACTCTGTGGTGCAACTTCCATCCGATGTTATAATTGGCCCTTCTTCTTCTTCTCCTTCTTCTTCTTCTTCTTCTTCTTCTTCTCCTTCTTCTTCTTCTTCTTCTTCTTCTTCTTCTTCTTCTTCTTCTTCTTCTTCTTCTTCTTCTTCTTCTTCTTCTTCTTCTTCTTCTTCTTCTTCTTCTTCTTCTTCTTCTTCTTCTTCTTCTTCTTCTTCGTCTTCCTTCTTCTTCTTCTTCTTCTTCTTCTTCTTCTTCTTCTTCTTCTTCTTCTTCTTCTTCTTCTTCTTCTTCTTCTTCTTCTTCTTCTTCTTCTTCTTCTTCTTCTTCTTCTTACTTCTTCTTCTTCTTCTTCTTCTTCCTTCTTCTTCTTCTTCAGCGTTCCGAGCCATTGAGGTTCTTTGCTGCAGATACAATCCGTCTCCATTCGTCTCTCTGGTTGACTTCTCTTGCCAGTCGTTGATTCCAAGTGTTTGTAGGTCTGTATATATATATATAATCTCTCCACCGTCATAAACGGCCCTAGGTATTTAAAATTATCCACTTGGTTAAGAATTTTTCCTTCTATTTCTATGTCACATTTTGGTGTCACCATTTTTTTATATCACCATTGTTACTGTTTTCTTGATATTGAAGGAGTCCTTTCCTTGCACTCTCTGTTACTACAATGTCCAACAATTGTTGTAGATCTGTTGCATTATACGTCTTTAATATAGTGCCTTCTGCATTGAGTATATTGTTTATAATATAACCTCCGATAAATATTCGTGGCTTCTCTCTGATCTCTCTTATTATCATTTCGCTATATAGGAAGAAGCGATCCGGTGACAAGACACACCCCTGTCGTACTCCTAGCTTTATCTGTTCGTAACCACCCTCTTTATTTCCCATTTTAATTGCTGTTACTTGGTTCCAGTAAATGATCTTTATTATACTTAGATCTTTCCCATCAATGTTGATATCTTCCAACATTGTAATCAGTTCATAATGTTTTACTTTATCAAATGCCTTAGTATAATCTATGAAGCACAAATATATGTCTTTCTGGGTCTCTATGGACCTTTCTATTAGTGTCCGTAATGTATATATTTCATTGTACCCTTTCCTTCCAGAAATCCATACTGTGCATCACCAATTTCCATTTTTATTTTTTTTTCTTGTTCTTCTCATTATAATTAGCTTAGTAACATGGTTTATGAGGTTAATTGTGAGGAAGTCCTAGCATTCAATTGTCCCTGGTCTTTTTTGATATAGCTATAAATACAGATTTCACCATATCGCTAGGTAAATATCCACTGCTGCAAATATCATTCGTGGGTGTATTCACACCTTGCCGTCTTGACAGACGATAGTTTGTTACATTGTGCTTCAAACAAGGCACAATAACTACAACCCATGGCGGTAGCCTGTACTATTGTATAATTGTGAAACTTGGACAATGAGCAGTCAAGCTGAAAAACATCTGATGGTTGTAGAAATGTGGTTTCTGGGGAGAATACAAAGAATACAATGGACAGACAGAAAAACCAATGACCAAGTATTACAGGAAACAAATCAAAATCGTAAATAGATTAGAGAAATTGGACGTAGACAGTCAAAAATTTTTGGACATGTTATGAGAAGAAATGAATTGGAGAACTTGATGACAACTGGCAAGATCGAAGGGAACAGAGCAAGGGGAAGACCTAGAAGTAAATACCTGGAAGGCTAGGCAACATGGCATGGTCGAGGCAGGAACACTGAGCTTATCCACAACTCTGGTGATCGAGTCAAATGGCGAGTCATGACCGCCCACGCTTTCCGGCATGGCACATGATAGATGGATGGCTGTAGCGAATATGATTGATCAGAACAATTCGTGCTGTAAATATTCGTCCACAATTCATGCATGTGAACACATGGTCATTTTCACCGTCACGCACCATCTGATCTTTGCCCTCCATGCAACACGCTGAGTGGCGACTTGATCCCAGCTGTGCATTATCAATGCCTGTATCGATCATGTCCCGCATAAACACATCTATGTATCGCAATAGAGACCCCGAGATCTCTTATCCATTTATAATTCACCAAAAAAGATGCCCTTTGGTATTCTACCATCATCTATTCTCCTAGTGCGTTCTATCCGTATAAGTCTTCGAAGACTGAGCATGGAAGAAACCGTCACGCAACCTGATCTTTCCAATACCTCAGACTGATTTTGTCTTGCCACTGAATACCAAGAATTCTTCGCAGACACCACATATGAAAGCTGTTTAAACGTTTCTCTTGGTGTAAGTTGGCTTCACTGCCATAAAGAAGAGTACTATAGTGTGTTTTGTTTTGGTTGCCTCAATATAAAATTCAATATCTCAGTAACGAACTGAGGTAAAATGATGAGATTTAGTATATAACCTTATCATTATGTCCACCCAACAAAAAAAATTTTGTTCTGGAGATTTTACAGCAAATTTCGAAGTTAGTTTATATACGGTATATTAATTATGACTTAAAGATTACGTCCATGATTTTAACAGTTTTACAGTTTCACCAACACTCGACCCACATTATTCAAAATTTTCACGTGATTTTCGTTTTGAAATAAACAGCGCGAAGATTCAGAGGCGTCTCCAAATGTGGGTTCTTTCATGAAACGTGATTATATAAATAAACTAGCTGACAAGGCCCAGTTTCTGGCGGGAATCAATCAATAAATCTATCTATCTATCTATCTATCTATCTATCTATCTATCTATCTATCTATCTATCTATCTATCTATCTATCTATCTATATATGTCTGCCTGCCTGCCTGCCTGTCTGTCTGTCTGTCTGTCTGTCTGTCTGTCTGCCTGCCTGTCTGCCTGCCTGACTGTCTGTCTGTCTGTCTGTCTGTCTGTCTGTCTGTCTGTCCTGCCTGCCTGCCTGCCTGCCTGCCCACCCACCCACCCACCAACCGACCGACCTACCGATATCTATCGGTATCTAGCGGTGTTTATAGACTTTAGGAAAGCATTCGATATGATAGATCATACTATTCTAATTAAAAAACTAGAAACAATGAAAGTAAGTTTTAATATAGTGACATTAATAAAATCATTCTTATTAGACAGAAAGCAAGTAGTATCACACAATAAAGTTTTATCTTAAGCCATTACCATTAATATTGGAGTACCTCAGGGGTCTATTCTTGGCCCTCTATTATTTGCCATTTATATAAATGATCTTCCATTAAATCTGTCGTCGTCCTGCGATCTATTTGCTGATGACTGCACAGTATATACGAACGCTGTTGATCGTAATGTGCTAGAATTATCCTTGCAACAGGAAATAAATAGTGTAGTTAACTGGAGTCATGCAAACCGCATGCAAATTAACATTACTAAAACAAAGTCTATGTTAATAGGAACCAGGCAAAGACTTCACACTCTAAACTCGCAGAGAACTCTTCAGCTGCACATTGGCAGCACGCCTGTAGAAAGTGTCACCGAGCACAAGACACTGGGTGTTATCATAGATCAAAATCTAACTTTTAACTCACATGTTCATGCTCTAGTTAAACAAATAGCCAAAAAAGTATACCAACTTGCCAAAATTAAAAATTTCCTTGACGAAAACACAAGAAAGATATTCTATACTTCTCATATACAAACACATATTGATTACTGCTCCACAGTCTGGGATGGATGCTCCAAATCAATAACAAAACGCCTATATTCACTCCAGAAAAGGGCAGTGCGTTTAATTAATGGTGAAAAGCTTACCGACAATTCTAACCTATATAAACGTCTCCGGTTACTGCCACTCCACAAGCGCCTGCTTTTTAATAAGACCAAACTAATTCACAAAATCCTATTTCAAAATACTCCAAGCTACCTTTGGCCATTGTTTAAATATAACGCTAGACATAGCGAACGACTAAATATACTTCATGTCCCTAAACCTAGGATAGACTTATATAAAACAAGCTTAGCATACTCTGCCGCTCAGTTGTGGAACAATCTTCCACAAGAAATCAAAGACACCACCAATCATGATACATACATTCGCAACCTGTTTGAACACTACCTTAGTACAGACTACATGCCCCCATAACAAACAACACAAAAAAGACAATAATGGTAACTTATCTCAAACGACAACTAGCCAAAAAACATTCCCTTATGTATGGCACGTTACACCCTCCTTAGGTATTTATAATGCCCATGTTAAACACTGCCTCAGTGAGTCATTTGTTATTGATTATTTTTCATGCGTTTTAATGTTCTTTTGTTGTCAAAAGTTGCTTCATAAGTGATGTTGAATGAAAGAATGTATGAGAGGAAATAGAGAAGAAGGGCAGAATGTCAGACGGGCCTGCGTGCCCAATTCTTAACCCTTTGAAAATAAAGACTTATTATTATTATTATTATTATTATTATTATTATTATTATTATTATTATTATTATTATTATCATCTATTATCTATCTATCTATCTAATCTATCTCTCTGTCTGTCTGTCTGCCTGCCTGCCGGCCCACCACCCACCCACCGACCGTCGACCGACGTACCGATATCTATCTATCTATCTCTTTATCTATTATCTATCTATCTTATCTATCTATCTATCTATCTATCTATCTATCTATCTATCTATCTAGCTTATATCTAATCTGTCTGTCTGTCTGCCTGCCTGCGGCCCACCCACCCAGCAACCGACCCGACCTACCGATCATCTATCTATCTATCTATCTATTATCTATCTATCTATCTATCTATCCATCATCTATCTATCTATCTATCTATCTGCCTGTCTGCCTGCAGGCCAGACCACCCACGACAGACCGCCCGAATTACCGATATTATCTATCTATTATCTATCTATCTATCTATCTATCTATCAATCTACTATCTATCTATCTATCTAATCTATCTATCTATCTATGTCTAGTCTGTCTGCCTGTCTGCCTGCCTGCCGGCACCACCCACCCACGACAACGGACAGGACGTACGATATCTATCTATCTATCTATCTATCTATCTATCTATCTATCTATCTATCTATCTATCTAAGTCTGTCTGTCTGTCTGTCTGTCTGCCTGCCGGCCCACCCACCCACCAACCGACCAACCGACAGATATCTATCTGTCTGTCTGTCTGTCTGTCTGTCTGTCTGTCTGTCTGTCTGTCTGTCTGTCGGTCGGTTGATCGGTCGGTCGGTCGGCCGGCCTGCCCACCCACCGACCGACCGACCGACGTACCGATATCTATCTATCTATCTATCTATCTATCTATCTATCTATCTATCTATCTATCTATCTATCTATCTATCTAATCTATCAGTCTCTCTGCCTGCCTGCCTGCCGACCCACCCACCCACCCACCGACCCACCGACCGACCCACCCACCCACTCAGCCAGCCAGCCAGCCATCCATCCACCTACCTATCTTTCTGCCTACCTACCTACCTACCTACCTTTCTGTCTGTCTGTCCGGGCCGCGTCATTCATTTTATTCGGAGACTCCCACGGGTCGTCGCTGGAGCTACGGAGTTCGTGCTTTGTGCGACGCTTTCCGCTCTGTGGAAAGAAACTGAGCCATATGGGATAAAAACCCGGTGCCATGCAGCCGATTCTGTCGATTGTAAGCTACTACTTTGATTGCACCCACTCCCATACGAATCCAGATACGCCTTTGTTTGTCATCTGAATTTGCAGGTCCTCATTACCGTAAACATAACTTTTTTAGCAAGAAATCACTAGTTGTTAAGCAAAACATCAAAGGAATGATGCCGCTTTCAATGATTTAAGTTGTTTTAGGACCTATCAAAGACATATTCCTTGGGTGGGGGTAAATATAAGACGGCTGGAAAAATTTCATAACGATGCAACAGACAGTTTTCAAAATAATTGATCTTGAATGACGGCATAAATTTCCGGACAGACTATAAGGACACAGGCTTGATAGACAATGACTTCTTTTTTGGCAGTAAGCTTCCTGTTCTCCCAGACTCTTTTTCTTAACCTGTTGATTGTTGTTGCTGCCTTACAAATCCGGATGTTGATTTCCTGATCTAGTGATAATGTGCTAGTTACCTCTGATAATAGATATGTAAAATGATCTACTATCTCCAATTCAGAGTCGTCAATAAAGATTGATGGTACCCTATGTGCATCTTGTGACATAATCTGTGTCTTCTTTTCACTAATCTTTAAACCAAATTCAGAACAAGCATTGGAGAATGCAGAATAGTAGATGTTGTAATTCTTCCTTAGAGTGGGTCGTAATTGCAGCAACATCTGCAAAAAGCAATTCAGTACCCTCCTAATTTTGGTCTTGGCCTTCAATCTCTGAGCATTGTAGAGGCCACCATCTGAGCGTGAGTGAATTTGTACCACCATCCTGATCCCAAAAGGCATACTTCAGTAGAAGTGAAAAGTATATTCCCTATAGGGTTGGAGCTAGTACACAACCTTGCTGAACTCTACTCTTGATTTCAAACTCTTCAGAAGTTGCACCATCAAACTTGATTATACCCTTCATGCCTGTGTGGAACGATTCCACAATTGACAGAAGAGTCGGTGGGCAACCGATCTTATGTGGTGCCTTGAACAGAACCCTCACGACTGACCAAATCAAATGCCTTTGTGGGGTCGATGAAGGCAATAAACAGTGGTTGATTCTGTCCACGGCATTTTTCTTACATTTGACTCAATGAGAATATCATATCAATGGTAGACCGGTTCCGTCGAAAGCCACACTGTGATTCGGTGTAGACTTGATCTCCCAGGATTTGAAGTCTGCGCAGAACAATTCTGGCAAATATTTTCCCAACGTTACACAGAAGATAGATACCCCTATAGTTGTTACTGTCACTCCATCCCCCTTGTTCTTGTACAGTGTTATGCTTGCTTGCTCGTGTTCGCTGGCTGTGAACTCCAGCAGTGAAGTCCTGTATGTCGGATGAAGACATCCTGTTGTCCAACATCAGTGTGATGTCATACAGGTGTACAGTGTTATGATGCTTGCATCTTTGAAATCCTGTGGGATGTGTCCTTCTCGCCAGCATAGCTCTATTAGCTGGTGGATCTGTAAAGTGGGTGTGCCTTGCCCACTCCTGATAACCTCTACTTGAATCCCATACTTACCTAGAGCCTTGCCATAAGCAAGTTCGTTGATAGCACACTCAACTTCTGTTATGGAGGGAAGTGTATCCGGGTGGTCAAGAGTTGAGCAGGGCCTCTATGGCGCTGAGGACATCATCCGCTAGTTTGGTCTCGCTTAAGTAAAGCTCCAAATAGTGCTCTACCCATCTATCCATCTGCTCTTTCTTATCAGTGATGATTTCTCCAGTCAAGGTTTTCAGTGGTGCACTTCTTTTGATAATTGGAACACAGGCTTTCTTTGTCTCTTCATACATGCTTCTGATGTTTCCCTTATCATTTGCATTATGAATGTACTCGCATAACTTGATACAATAGTCATTTGCATGCTGCCTGGCAGCTTTTTGCACACTCTTCTTGGCTTGTTTCAGCTCACTGAGTTTGTTTCTCTTTATTCTTTCCTTGTTTCTTAAGAGAACCATCTTCTTTTCATCAATCGAGAGCATTTTGGTTTATATACCTACTCCAAAGTCACCTAGTACTTCTAATTCTTCTATTGTGATTTCATCTGGTCCGGCTGTATTTCCTTGTCTCATATGTTTTACAGCGTCAGCGACTTCTTCTTTTAGAATAGGTGGACCTTTTATGTTACCTTCTTTTGTTAATTCTTCGCTTTCTCCATCATATAATTCTCTTATATAATAATTCCACCTCTTATTTACAGCATATATTAAACTTGTTTGCACTGATCGTTTAACCAACATTCTTTTTTCCTTCACACATGTATCTCCAATTTCTTTATTTATCTTAGCTTATTCTTGTTTGTAATTTCTACCCAGTTTTCTTTTGTCCATCAACATTAAGATTTCTTCAGTCATCCATTCTTTCTTAGCTTTTTGGCTTCCCTCCGGTACTGTTTCGTTGCTAGTTTGATGAATAGAGTCCCTTAACATTTCTCATTGTTCATCTATACCAGTGGTTCTCAACCTTTTTTGGCCCGTGCCCCCCTTCACCATATTTTCAGAACGTCATTTCCCCCTTCGTTTTTCCACCCTAAATATCCCCCCCCCCACACACACACACACGCACGCACGTATGCATGCATACAGAGTATACTAATAATGGAAGCTAAATTTAATAGCACATTCAAAAACATGTCTAGACGTCTACATAAAACATGATTTGCGGGTCTACTTACGTTATAAAAATGAATTTCAGACTGGTGAGACGTACAGAACCATAAAGTATGAAGGGAAAAGCAATATCAAGTAATCGGTTCTTGTATTAACGCCATCTTGACATAATCTTAAATCCTCACCCCCCACCCCCCCCCCCCCAACCCCCCTTGGAATCCCTAAAATTTCCCCCTGGGGGGAATTCATCACCGGTTGAGAACCACTGATCTATACTTTGTATTTTAGCTATTGCGTTGTACTTATTTTTCACAGTCATTGTGTATTGTTCTTGAATTTCTTTATCTACTTTATCCTCTTTATTAAGTCTTACGTTCTTTACCATTTTATTCCCCCTCTTTAACCTTACTTTTATTTGTCCACATAGTGGTACATGATCACTATTACAGTCAGCACCAGGCGTTGTCTTTACATTAATGAACGTATTTCTAAATCTTTTATTAATAAGTATGTAGTGCTCCAACATCATAAGGGAAGAAATACAAACTAGAATCAATTCTGGAAATAAGATATACTATGCACTACAACATCTACTAAAATCAAAGGCACTATCTCGTAACACCAAGATCACAATATACAAAACACTGATCAGACCAGTTGTGCTATATGGCTTTGAAACCTGGAGTACAACGAAAGGAGACGAAGCCTTGCTACAAACCTTTGAGAACAAAGTTTTAAGACGCATCTTTGGACCCATTAGGGATACACTAAGTGGAGAGTGGAAAAGAAGAAGTAACAAAGACATTTATGATCTGTATAAGTCCCCGCTAATCACTGGTATCATGAAGGCTAATAGACTACAATGGCTGGGGCATATAGAAAGAAGGGAAGATAATAGGGAAACAAAACTCGCTTACACTCAGGAAATAAATGACCGTAGACCCCGAGGTAGACCAAGAAGACGGTGGAGAGATAATATATGTACAGACCTGCAAGCACTTGGAATCAACGACTGGAAAGAGAGAGTCTACCAGAGAGACGAATGGAGACGGATTGTATCTGCAGCAAAGAACCTCAATGGCTCGGAACGCTGAAGAAGAATAGAAGAAGTATGTAGTCAATTTGGTTGCATATTTTCTTATCAGGACTTTTCCATGTGTATAGTCGTCTTTGATGGTGTTTAAACCAGTTGTTTCCAATGATAATTCATTGATATTTTCCCATTCTATTAGTTTCTCTCCTCTTTCATTTCTTGTTTCTAAACCATAATTACCCACTACATCTTCCATTTTTCCCTTTCCTAATTTTGCATTAAAATCTCCCAATATTATTTATATTTCTTGTGATCCAATTTGAGTCATCGCCATTTTTAACAATCGTAAAAGTGGTGTATTTCTTCATCACTACAGCTTGTTGTTGGTGCGTATACTTATTTAATATTTATATCTATTGGTTTGCCTTTGATTGTGACCATAATGACTCTATCTGAAATACACAGTATCCATTAATTAACTTGGCTGTTTTTTCATCAAATATTAGTCCTACTCCTTTTTCGTGTGTATCCCCTCCAGAATAAATTACTGTGTGTTTGTCGGATATAATTTTGCCCGATCCCTTCCATCTCATCTCACTTATGCCTAGTATAATCATTTTCATGCTTTCCATTTCTCTTAGAACATTGTTCTACTTTCCCAGCTCATTTAATGTTCTAACATTCCATGTTCCTACCCGAAATGGATTTATTTTAGATATGATATTGCCATCAGTAGCTGGATGAAGGTCTGGTGTCACCTGTGGCTCATGACTGTCCCTACCGGACGAGGATGTTCTAAGACAACCATTAACGTCCTTCACTACCTCTGAAATGTGTTTTGCAATGAAGTCTTTGGAAGATAGTGAGATGGTTTCCCCTTGCCGTCCACATCCACATTGTGGTCTTTTACCTCTGCCTTTGACAGCAATTTGCGACTGTTAGAACAAGTGAGTTGATTAGCTTTGCCTATTATTAATATTCGTCATCATGCGAACTAACTCCGATTTTATAAATATTTGTAATTTACATCCAAAGGACGGCCAAAAATATATTTAAATTCTCCCAAGTTAACAGTGGTAGTGACAGGACAAACACGTTAAATGTAATATTGCAACGAAAATAAGAAAGTTCCATTATAACATTTTACTCATATAAAATAAAGCCAAAAATTTTTAATAAACTTTGAAGATTTCTTAAGCTATTATCTGCACTTTTATGCCGAGTATTTTACTTTCTGATTAAAGTAAGATCTTATCATAGACAATAAAAATTTCTATCAGTTATTTAAATCACATCATATATTTATTTTATTCTAAGTAATGTCCCTTGAATAACTGTTATGTTGTTATGTCCCATCTACTATTATTGTGCTCCTTTCATTGTGGACAATCCACAACGTCCACAACCCGTTTAGACAGAATTGTTCATAAAAGTGGTGATTAATCAACGCATTGCTAGCCTGTTGTTATGATAATTTACATTTGCTGTAAGACTTCCGATAACCAGAAGTGCCTCCCTTCGCCGAATATTTCAACCAATTATCTTCCTAACTCTCTCTAGGGAGGGACCCATCCGGGTCATGACTCTGGACG
The DNA here is from genome assembly GCA_014155875.1 of Cepaea nemoralis. NCBI lineage: Eukaryota > Metazoa > Mollusca > Gastropoda > Stylommatophora > Helicidae > Cepaea > Cepaea nemoralis. The sequence continues at coordinate 303,063 of JACEFZ010019703.1, forward strand.
TCTTTCTCCTGCAGTAAGTTTGCACTCTTGTTTCCAGTTTCGAGATGTTGGAATAGATTTACCACTTATCCCACGCTTGACTTTCCTGAGACAGTAAAGCTTTCCCGATTAATTCCGAAATAAGAGACTGTTACCTTCTGCTTCTGTGAGAGACAAGTCAGGCCGCGCCTTGTATTCAGGGACGTGGACTATCTTTATCGCTACGAGGTTGGCTACTAAAGTCAGACCACTAAATGACGGAGTTGTCATGGGGAGTCCTCTTGGTCCTATTCTAGTGGACATCTTCATGGCACATTTATAAGAAAGGAGATCATCAGACAATAAAACTTGGTCTTCTAGCGTCGTTATGTGGACAATATAATAATCATCACTATAGACGAGCTACAAGCAACATCGTTCCAGGCCATAATGAACCAGACGCATAAGAACATATCTCTACCTATGGGACACGAACACTACGAAGCGTTGCCGTTCCTAGTCTAGTCTAGTCTATTCTAGTCTAGTCTAGTCGATGAATCCACATCACGGCACTCGGGTGCAACCCATAAGTGCTCCGTTTTCCCCCTAACTCAAATAGTGAGTCTGGAGAAACTCAGCTCAGTGCACGAACTCCGTAGCACCGGCGAGGATCCTGAAAATACTTTGGGTAGATTGTTAACTCGAAATTTTGCCCGGGCAGCGCCGTTAGGCTACTCTCTTTTTCGATTTCCAAATGCCAAGGGATTTTTTACGTGCGCAACAATACACACGGGCGTCCGATCTCACTACCCAGAGACCAGGGGAAATTTTAGTACTAGAAGTCCACGTGAAAAAATCCCGGTGTCACCGGGGCTTGAACCCGGGACCTCCAGCACTCGAGGCGGACACCATACCTCGAGAGATATTTTAATGAGACGTAAGAGCAGACGGCACAATTCAAAGATCAGAGTACCACAAAGAAACGTGGACTGGCCAATACTTAAATTTCAACAATTCAAAGATCAGGGTACCACAAAGAAACGTGGACTGGCCAATACTTAAATGTCCACAATTCAAAGATCAGGGTACCACAAAGAAACGTGGACTGGCCAATACTTAAATTTCAACAATTCAAAGATCAGGGTACCACAAAGAAACGTGGACTGGCCAATACTTAAATTTCAACAATTCAAAGATCAGGGTACCACAAAGAAACGTGGACTGGCCAATACTTAAATTTCAACAATTCAAAGATCAGGGTACCACAAAGAAACGTGGACTGGCCAATACTTAAATTTCAACAATTCAAAGATCAGGGTACCACAAAGAAACGTGGACTGGCCAATACTTAAATTTCCACAATTCAAAGATCAGGGTACCACAAAGAAACGTGGACTGGCCAATACTCAAATTTCCACAATTCAAAGATCAGGGTACCACAAAGAAACGTGGACTGGCTAATACTTAAATTGCCACAACTCAAAGATGAGAGTTCCACAAAGAAACGTGGACTGGCCAATACTTAAATTGCCACAGTTTGGCACCCATCTAGCCTTTTGCTAAGATCAAGTGTAGATTTTTCTGTGCTTGGTCTGGCTAAAGTAAAGAGACGGTCACCAACTACCTAACCCAACTCACCGTCCACTAACACTGGCAGTGAGCCTTGGTCTGGCTCAAGTAAAGAGACGGTCACCAACTACCTAACCTAACTCACCGTCCTCTCACACTGGCAATGAGCCTTGGTCTGGCTCAAGTAAAGAAACGGTCACCAATTACCTAACCTAACTCACCGTCCTCTCACACTGGCAGTGAGCCTTGGTCTGGCTCAAGTAAAGAGACGGTCACCAATTACCTAACCTAACTCACCGCCCTCTAACACTGGCAGTGAGCCTTGGTGGACCACTATGGGACAATAGGCACATTGTGTGACTAAATGGCTCACAACACAACCAGGGGAACGAGGGGGTAATCAGAGTGTTGGTCTATCCTCTGGGAAAACCTCCAGCCCTTTAAGAATATAAAGAGTTAACAGGACATAAGGCAATGGAGTAGTACACACTGTCGCGAGATTGCCATGAGTTAAACAGATAAATATACCGACGTTTGCTGGGCGTGTATTTTCTAGGCCCACAACAGCCGTACTGGAAAAACAGCACAGGTTACATCAGGTCAGCCCATATACACATTTGGTGGTGAGTGAGGAGGAAGTGAGTGCGCTGAATCAGATATCACTTTGACAAGTCATAAACACATCAGACGGAAATGGCTGCTGGGATTGTCACCACTGAACAGAAGCTTGACAGTTGTCAACAGTCAGAGACAAACCGGAATTGGCAGCGAGAGACAGGAAAACAGTGCATCTGTCAATTCTTGGTTTCCGGCACATCGAGAAGTTGACGGGGTTATTTGCAACTCTTTGTTGGAAGTAGACATAAACTTGCTGGCTTGTTTTGAGAATCTAAACAATTACTGACAACTTTGACAGGACTAAAGCCAGGAAAATAGATTCTTGCAAATGGCTGATATGTCCAAATAACACCTGTGTGGGGGCGAAAAGGATAACGTCACGTGGACAACTTTGGTAGTTTGCCATATAAACTCGAGTTGGGATCAACTAGGGTGGACTTGAATAATGCTCTAGTCGGAGTGAGGGCACTGCAGCGCCTAGTGGAAATAATATCTACCGTGTGTTAATTAGTGACTTAATTTTACACGTGCCTATATGGCAGATGTAGATATGATTTATAGGACTGCAGTAGTGCCATTTAAGGTATAACTTATTATAATATATTCGTTATAATTACTTTAGGCAGTAGCCTTGTTAAACTATAGTGTGATGATTAGCACTGTTAGTGGAAACTAGCTAGAGTAGGGAAGTGATACTTGGCTCTGTTAGCTAGAATAGATTAGTGAAGTGTTGATAAGCTTTACTAGTTGAGTAATGAAGGATAATTGGGATCCTCCCGTAGGTGTCCCTGGTGGGCGGGGTTCCGCATTCTGTTTGCTGATATTTTTTCTTTGTCATAGCCTGATTCGACTCTAGGTGGGTAGCTAATCTGCTCTATGACTAAGTCTAGTTAGCTAAAGATCATTAAGCAAGGTGATAGGCTTACACTCAGCCGAAAGGATCAGTGACTAGTACTATCACCAGATGTGTTGTTTCTATCCTAGGTTCCCTACCAGATCCAAGGAAACTCTACAAGTTTTGGGAAAGAATTAAAAAACCCATTCTGAAGAACACCAGTTCAACAATCAATAAAGTTGCATACAGAAACGTAACTTACGCTAGAAGGAAGTTGATTCACCAAACATAGTGATGATTACAGATGCACCATACAGCATCAGACAGTAGTAACTAAATGAGAACAGTCTAATAGTTACCTAGTGTTATATAATCTCGTGTAATAGAACACAAGACATTATACTTGAGGCTAGATAGACACGAGTGAGGATCCAGTACAGTAACAATTAACATTAATGACTGTGTACACACTACAAAGGACTTGTGCAGTTTGTTCAGGAACATTAGGAACGGACATTGTGTAGAGTGCAACCGGTCCCTGATTAACTCTTAATACCACCGGTGTCTATTTCGGATGTTCATGAAATTGGATTACCAGAGGTCTACAGAGGCAAAGCATTATCCGGCAAGATGGTTCCGGCAACGGGTGAGACGTACTTGTTCTGACGTAACGTGCTGTGGTCTATCTTTGCTGTGATCAGCTGACTGAGTTGATGTCTGAGAGACAGAGTCTACACACTTTATAGAACACGTCACACATTTTCTTCGCATACACGTCTCATACACGTTACACTTTTATTTTAATAAATTAATCTTTATTAATTTCTAGAAGCAAGAGTTGTTGAGTATGTTGCGTTGGGGAAGTATGAGAAGGGGGCATAGTACGACAGTGTGAGAGTGATAGGAAAAGTTGTCCATAGGCTGATGGAGTGTGTTGGACGGAAGCTGGTGGATTCTCCAGAATATTGAGGGGGAAAAAAAATAATATTATAATGTGGGTGTCGGATCTCCTCACTCCAGGGACGACACTTTAAAGGAGGACACGACACACACTACAACACGCAAGACAGGAACATTGAGGGTTAACAATAGAACAACGACAGTTAGTAACGCTCTAAGAGCTCGACGGTTCCCGGGAAATGTAGGGGCCAGGGGTAACAACCTTAGCGAAAAGGTCGAAGGTACCTGTTGCCCAGGACGCTCGACGAGGACTCGTCAATAGGTCTTGGCCAGTATATAACCCGGCCCTGGTGCCTTGGAAACAACTCTGCGTCCCATAATGATGATGATGGAGGGCATTTAAGAACCAAGGCTAACTCCAGAAGAATGAAGGGGGGTCTTGCATTACACGCATAGGATGATGAGATGTTAAAATGATGACTGTATCTCAACCTGCTTTGTCGCAACATACCTTGTCTTAGCATGCATCAATCTCAATATACTTCTGATTTACCATGAAGATGTCACAACATGCATCTGTCTCAATATGCAACTGTCACAACACGCCTTTGTCTCAACCTGTCTTCATCACAACATGCCTGCCTTCATCACAACAGAACTTTGCCACAGTATGATGACTTTGTCTCAACTTCCGTTGATTACAACCTGATGACATTGTCACAACAGGACAATTTGGTCTTATCTTTATGACCTTATCCTTTCTTACTAACTTTGTTTCATCAAGAATTGATCACATCATAATATTACAGCATCACTGAAGAACAATTGTTTATCCCTAAACAGATCACACTCCATCAGATGTTGGAATAAATTCCATCTAGAGAGAAGAGGGTAGTGATCTCACCTTTGAGTGGAACCACTCTCCTTCCTCCTCCAATTTTCTTTTCCCCTTTACATGTTTCATGTTTTATGACATATGATTTTTGTCAAATGCTTATGTAGTTTGCATTTTGTTTGTACTGTAGATGGGTGGTGTAAAGTTGGGCCTACCAAACTGAATGCTGTTCATTCAATCCTGGTGATACAGAATTACTTGATGAGAGAGGTAGCGGTATTATGACTCTGTCCATTTCTTACCCCAGATCAATTATTATTCCAGCATTTACCATGCATCCCTCACCATCCCCATCCTCCAAGGTATTATAATCCTTCTTCTTCTTCTTCTTTCAGCGTTCCGAGCCATTGAGGTTCTTTGCTGCAGATACAATCCGTCTCCATTCGTCTCTCTGGTTGACCTTCTCTTGCCAGTCGTTGATTCCAAGTGCTTGTAGGTCTGTATATATATATCATCTCTCCACCGTCTTCTTGGTCTACCTCGGGGTCTACGGTCATTTATTTCCTGAGTGTAAGCGAGTTGTGTTTCCCTATTATCTTCCCTTCTTTCTATATGCCCCAGCCATTGTAGTCTATTAGCCTTCATGATACCAGTGATTAGCGGGGACTTATACAGATCATAAATGTCTTTGTTACTTCTTCTTTTCCACTCTCCACTTAGTGTATCCCTAATGGGTCCAAAGATGCGTCTTAAAACTTTGTTCTCAAGGGTTTGTAGCAAGGCTTCGTCTCCTTTCGTTGTACTCCAGGTTTCAGAGCCATACAGCACAACTGGTCTGATCAGTGTTTTGTATATTGTGATTTTGGTGTTACGAGATAGCGCATTTGATTTTAGTAGATGTTGTAGTGCATAGTATATCTTATTTCCATAATTTATTCTAGTTTGTATTTCTTCCCTTCTGATGCCGGCTTCGTGGCTTAGAGGTTATGACTTTTCTCCGTAATGTCGCATAATCTCGTCGGTAACGTGATGACGGTTTGAATTAGCGGTGGTTCGAATCGCATCGGTAACTTACGGGGTATGTGAGCCGGCCGCTCAGAAAGCAATGGCAAACTACTGAGCGTAATCTTGCCAAGAGATCAACATACAGCTGAAAGATGCTGGTGTTGACAGCGATGCCCTGTAAAGGATATGCGAGAAAAAAAAATGTTGGAGCAGTTGAAGATTGTACCCAGGTATTTGTATGTTTCCGTTCTTTTAATGGTCATATTATCTATTTGTATGTGGCCAGAGTTTTTAGCCATTCCTTCTCTTGAAATTACAATATATTCTGTCTTATCTTGGTTGATAACCAGCCCCATCTGTTGGGCTTTTTCCTTTAAGTAAGTCAATATTTCCAATATCTTTTGTTCATTTACCCCTATAATATCTATATCATCTGCATAACCAAGCAGCTTGGATGTTCCTCCAATATCACATTCCTCCTTTATCTTCCTTACAACTTTCTCTAGAGCCAGATTGAATCACCTGTAATCTTTTAATTAATTAATGTGGAAAACCAAGGTGTTGGAGACTGCCAGTATAACCTTACCATGCCTAGCTCAACATTGAAGAGGACCCTGAGATGGAACTGACCAAAGGGAGAGACCTTCATCTATGGGTTTAGAACATTTAACCATTCCATTTAGGAGATAGAAGAACATTTAGCTGTAGCTAGTGACTACATATATTTCTATATATTGTATCATTATGCTTTTGATAAATAATATGTATGAATTTTGTATGTATTATTCCATGTTGAGCATAAAGCTATGTTCACAGAATGACCCGCACTCCAACCTTTGATTCCATATTATAGATTCGTATTTGTAATCAGGTCTTGGGTGATTTCTTGGTGAATGTTCTGTGATTACCGTGTATGTTCTGCTCACACAGTGAATGTTCTGTGATAACAGTGTATGTTCAGCTCACACAGTGACTGTTCTGTGATAACCTTGTATGTTCTGTTCACACATTGGATGTCTTGTGCTAACAGTGTATGTTCAGTTCACACATTATATGTTCAGTGCATACATCACATGAGTATAGACTGATGGAGACCCCATGAGGGCGGAAAAACTCACACTAGTTCATTTATATTATAGAGGATGCAATCTTCATTATGGTTAGTGGTAAACTTCCGTGGTCTCCATGCCTTCCAAAGCAGCCTATCTTTCTAAATTTTGTGTAGGAAACTTACTATATCTATAGTTGTCCTCACGTGGGGGTAAAGGAGCCCATTTCATAGCTTCCTGCTGAAGGCTACAAAGGATTTGAACCCATCCCAACCGGGATACCCTTATCAACATTCTAGTCTAAATAATTTCCACCTCACACCAGGCATGTTGTCTAAGGGACTCCATGAGCGAGCTAAGAAGATCGAGACGGGCTTGGTAGAAGACAATGGTTGGAGACACAGACTTTCACCCGAGCTAAGAGGATCGAGATGGGCTGGACCAGAAGGCAATGGCTGGTGACACTGGCTTTCATAGATATTTGTAATTTGCGTCCCATAGTAAAGGACGGTCAAAAATATACTATTAAGACTTACTTACTTACTTGCCATTAAAAGGATAAAAACATTAATGTTATATTGCAAAGAAATAGAAAAGTCCACTATACAGTTTTACGCATGTAAAATAAAGTCAGCAATTTTTCTTAAACATTAAAGATTTCTAAGTTACCTTCCGCTATTTATGTTGAAAATATTTTTTCCTTATTTACTATAAAGGTTCTATTACAGAAATGAAAGCTACTAAATTAATTTACATCACATAATTAATTTTTAAAAGTTCAAGTAATGTCCCTTGAATAACTGTTATGTTGTTATGTCCCTTGCTATTATAGTATTTAGTTGTGTTCTATTCATTGTAGTCAGTCCACAAGCCGTTTAGACAGAATTGTTCATAAAAGTGGTGATTAATCAGCGCATTGCTAGTCTGTTGTTATGATAATTTACATATGCTGTAAGAGTCCAAGGGTGTAAATATGGGAAGTAAAATTTTATGATTTCTTGCCACATGCATAATAACAATTTGTTGTTAATATATATTGTGAAATATCATGGTAAGGAGCGTGAGAAATCTATTTAGATACATACAGAAATAATACTTACTCAGAAGGGAAGAACTAAAAAAGAGGAGTTGGCATGATTTTGGATCAAATGAGTGCTAGGAGGGTTAAAGGATTCTTGACAATCTCAAACAGTGTATTATTAGTGAAACTCTATGTCAAACCTCTGGATATTAGAATAATACACGCATATGCACCAACAGCAGACAATAAGGGGACATACATATATTTTATAATGAATTAGACATGGCCGTGGGCCAGCTGTAAACATTTTGAAATGACTGTCATACTGGTGGCAATTGGCCTAGGTGATAGGAATGAGAGAGGTGAAAGATTATCAACATGGGCAGAATGCCATGAAATGATAGGTAACACCTGGTTCAAACACCATAGTCGATGGTTATATACGTGGACATGCCCTGGGGATAATATTCGCAATCAAATTGGCTACGTGCTGATTAGAAATAGATTCAGAAGCAGTTTAGTCTTTTTTTCTCAGGAACAACTTCACCAGGAGCAGATGGACATAGTAATCATGTGCCAGTTATAGGAAAGATGGGGTTAAGATTTAAAACATGAAGAAAACCCTAAAGAAGTTAGATTTAACATTACTTACAACAGACAAAGAAATTAGAGAAAGGACAATGTTACTGTAAAGAACAGATATAATGCCATGAAGATAATACAGATTTTGGTGAACAATAGGATATGTTGCAGGAATCAATCCAACAGACATCAAAAGAAATCATTTCACTTACGCAAAGAATTGCAAAATCAAAAACAAAACAAACAAAAAAAGTAATGGATGACATATACAATTTTACACATGATGGATGAAAGAAGTAAGGAAAAGCAAGAGAAATACGAATATAATAGAATATATAAATAAATAGCAAACATGCAAAAAATGCAAAATGGCTACAAGAGACTGGCTGAATCAACAGTGCATGAAGATTATGACAAACTAGGGAAAATACTTATATTCCATGTATCAACAAATAAATACATTTATAGGTTTAAAAAAAGAACTATCACTGGATGTTTAAAATCAAGTAGCAGTGCAATATGATATAGTCAACAGATGGAACACAAAGCTGTTACTGCGTATAATTATGAAAAGAATAAGACAGAAGCTTACAACAGAAATAAAACTACACAGTCTTGTGTCATGGCATGGAAGGGAGTCAACATACGATTTGGCCCATGCCTTAGGAGGTCACAATTTGTGAAGGTACATGATCGCCGGCGCCAGCCAACAAGGCACTGGATGATGATACTGATGACATTGTGATTAAATTCAAGCCTCGGAGCAAGAACGACAGGAGACTTCCGATAATCAGAAGTGCATCCCTTCGCTGAATATTTCGACCTATTATCTTTCCAACGCCGGGCTCCCTGGTCTAGCTGAAAGATGCTGATGTTGACAGTGATGTGTCAGATTCTCACCCATAGGTTGCAACGCGTCGTCTGTACCAACGCCAGACAATTGCAGCCATACTCAACTCTGAGCAGTGTTAACACGCTAGCTACAACGCGGCGTCTTCGACGGCGCCTGAGAAGTCCAGCCCGGCTCAAGTCTGAGCGACGCTAAGCCGTTGTTGGTCAGTCAGGAGACAGCGTGAAATGTGTGTAGCACGCAAGGGGACTCCACCCCGACTGACGCGAATGCTGAACGGCTGGTCAGACAGGCCTTGGGAGAGCGTAGAGGACAGACGTTTGACTGCGGTGTGCTTTGAATTATATGTTTGAGCGTGATTCGAGAGCTAGCCTGTAAGAGTGTAAGTGTATTGCGGTATTGATGTATTGCTGTATTGATTGATTGCCTGTATTGATTGTAATGATGAATTGTGATTAGCGCGAGATATGCATTAATTGTGAAACGCGAGATGCGCAAATAAAGTGTTTGCATTGTGTCACATTGAGTTATTAAGTGACAACATGTGTTATCTCACTTGTCAGCCAACGAGCCAGAGTCTTGCTACGACAAGATCCTTACAAGTGCGAACGTGGGGGCTCGTCCGGGATCTGAACCTGGAACCTCTCGCACCCCAAGCGAGAATCGTACCCCTAGACCAATAATCTGTAACGGCAGCACATGAATGTAGTAGTATGAATGTAACACCTACTTGTAATGTGATTGATAACTGTGATATAACAAATGCGGTAACCAGATCTGCTGCGCAAATGCAAGATCGAATCGATCAAACAGATGCTTTACAAATGGTAAGCCCAGTTGTAACATCTCCTGAAACAACCAGAGAGAGCTTTATAACCGCCCAAAAAGCCGATCGATCTTTGTAGAAATATTTTAAACTCATAGGCCAAAAGCCACGCGTAACAAAGAACGCTAGATGCAATTTTGCGTTGAAGAATGGAATTCTGACAAGGTACTATACCAAAGGTTCTAGCACTACAGAACAAACGGTGCTACCATCAGAAAACCGAAAACAAGCATTACATCTAGTGCACGACATACCATTTGCAGGACATATGGCTTACGCTAAAACGAGAGCAAGGTTACTATCTCAGTTCTACTGGCCCAAATTCTGCAGCGATACAAAACAGTATTGCAGAAGTTGTGACATCTGCCAAAAGCTTGTCAAAAAGGGTAAGCACCCACAAGCAGAACTGCAAATCACAGATTTGGCAAGCAGACCGTTTGAAAAGATCTTGGTCGATATAGTTGGTCCTCTCAACCACATAACATCCAGAGGCAATAAATATATTCTAACGACAATTGACCTCTGTAGTCGGTGGCCAGAAGCGATTCCGCTTAAACATATAACTTCCAAGGACATCATGGAGGTCTTCTTTCATATTTTTGCGAGGGTAGGGTTCCCTGATACTATCCTTTCAGATCGGGGAAGTCAATTCATTTCGTCAGCTACTCAAGCCTTTACTAAAATGTTGGGGGTAAAGCAGTGTTTCAACAGCCCCTACCACCCCCACTCAACGGGTATTATTGAAAAGATCAATGGCGATCTTAAGCACATGCTCTCAAAAGTGACCCAGGAACACCCCGAAGATAGGGATACATATTTACCTGCTATTTTGTTTGCATACAGAGAAGTGCCCCATTCCAGCACTGGGTTCTCACCTTTTGAAATTGTATATCGTGCCAAACCACGCGGCCCATTATCGATGTACCATTCCATGTTGATTAAAAGTGAATCTATACATAAACACATTTCATCGTATGAACATGTAACATCATTGCGTGATAGGATAATGAAATCTTGTGTGTTAGCCAAAGAGGCACTGAAACAATCAGGTGCCATCTACCGACAGTACGCTAACAAAGGAAACAGGACGATAACATTGACGCCAGGACAGGACGTTCTTCTCCTATTGCCAAGTGACAGACAGTTACTGACAGACTCATGGCAAGGACCGTTCAAAGTGTTACGGCAAATTTCGACTGTAGATTACGAAATTGCAGTTAGGGACAAACACAAAATATTCCACATAAACATGCTTAAACCATATTACAACAGGGACGAGGACCAACTAGAGACTACAGCAAGCACGACAATAGTAGACCAAACAGATGACGACGATACAGACGAAATACCGACACCATCACTTGACCCGACAGCCAACCTGCATGACATAAAGGTCAATCCTAACCTGATACAGACACAAACTTACAGTTGCAGACGATTGTTACAAGACTACAGTACTATTTTTTCTAACAATCCAGGACAGACAGACTTGGTGCATCATAATATTATTGTGACATCTGACGCACCCATAAAATGCAGACCGTATTCCATCCCCATACATTACAAGGACAAAGTTCATCAGGAAATTATTGAGTTAGAAAAGAACAACATCATCAGACGATCACAATCACATATTTGTTCTCCCATTGTCATTGTGAAGAAAAAGGACAACACTATACGACTCTGTGTCGACTATCGGAAGCTCAACAGCATTACACAGTTGGATTTGGAACCAATGAGCAACTTTGAAGACATACTGACAGAACTGACACACTCACGGTACTTCACGAAACTTGACATGACAAAAGGTTATTGGCAAATACCAGTACACCCTGCATCAGACATCTGACAGCGTTTGCCACGCCTTGGGGACTATATGAATGCTGCAGATTGCCATTCGGTTTACTTAATTCTCCGGCGACCTTTGTAAGAATGACAAGACTCCTTTTGACAGACATTGCTAACATAATCTGGTACATGGACGACATTTGCATACATACAAAGAACATGACAGACCACATAACAGCATTACAGCAGACATTCGACAGAATCAGACAACACGGACAAACAGTGAAGCCATCAAAAGTCGAGATAGCCTATCAGGAAATATCATTTTTGGGCTACAAAATCTCAAATGGCTTGATGTCGACTGACAATAACATCATGTCTAGAATTCTAAAATTGTCGCTTCCGACAACTAAGAAAGAGTTGCGAAGTGTCTTAGGTCTACTAAATTACTACAGACAATTTATTCCACATTTTGCTGAATTGACCGAATGTTTCACTAATTTACTAACAAAGAAAGAACCTAATGTTATTGTAAATAGCGAATGCCTACGACCTGCATTCTCTAAAGTATTATCTTATTTTTCTAGTGAACCTATTCTCAAATTACCTGATCTTAACAATATTTTCAGGTTAAGATGTGATGCGAGCTCCGTAGCGATTGGATGGGTACTACTTCAGGAACACGATCAGATATTGTACCCTGTTTATTATGTCAGCAGTAAGCTGAAAGCTACAGAACGGAATTACAGCACGCCGGAACTTGAAGCCCTTGCTTTAGTATTCTCAGTTCGAAAACTATCAAGATTCCTTTTAGGAAAACACTTCATTGTTGAGACAGACAATAGCCCATTAACGATTATTACTCGGGGTTCGCCAAGTAACCACAGAGTGGCAAGATGGTCACTTCTTTTGCAGGACTTTAGCTTCGATGTGAAGCACATAAGTGCCTCACAGAATTCATTGGCCGACCTTCTTTCGAGATGCCCATACGACTCAACCAATAGCCAGATACCACCTGAGCACAATGCAGAGATTGTATAGACTGCAAAGTGTAAGTGCTCAGCACCACAGCCAAAGTTGAAAATATTTCAGGAACGCTGTGTAAATGTATGTGATAGGGATTGAATCTCCCATTGTAAATATATTATGTATATTATATCATTATGCGAATGAATGTGTCGAATACTTGTGAGATATGTGATAGAATGTGTATGTCATTTTAAATATGTACTAAACATGTACGTCGAGGGGCACAAAACAGTACTACAGGATCCAAGAACTTACTGTGCTTGAACAACTGCGAATATCCTGCGTACCTACACCACAGATTGGCCAACGGTATTTTAACCAGTATGAAGAGAGACTGTGACAGCCGTATCCCAGAAGAACTCTGTAATCCACACCGAAGAAACCATCCAACAGCTGTTGTCAAGAACTGGTTACTCCGTTTATTTATGTAACATCCAAACGAAACTACTGTGTGGTATTGTCAACTTAAAACCACAGCTGTGTATTTCCGGTGTGTATGAATAGTAATTTGAAAGATAGCAGACTATACTAAAATACTCACAAAACATTGACGTTTTACACATATTTTGTGAGTCTAATATTTACATATACGGAATTGTATATGAAAATTTTTTTTTATATGTAATCTCAGCATCGTAACTTGATTACTTGATCACAACAGTGACATTGCGTTCACTTTTGTCAAGAAGTATCAAATTATGACACTAAGAAATGAATGTATAAATGTAATTTATTCTTTTGAAAGCTTGATAATAATTACCGTCCCGAATCTTTGTATTACCACCAAGGGACATAATCAAAAATGTGTGTAATGTGTAATATGTGTTAAATCTATCATCAAGTTGCCTAATGGTTGACACGTCAGTGTGACGTCAGTTGTACATGGAAAGAGTTACCAAAAACTGTAGACCTTCATTAGACTCTCCGACTAAATGAGGTTAGGGGTCTGAGGTTGGAACATCGTATAGGTAGATGTTCGCAGTCTAACCTGTTCTTTTGATTATTTTTTTAGTGGTTGTGAGGTAAGGGCGTGTATGCTGTAACTTACCGGACTGGCTGCGTCATTTTGCAGCTAAGGCGGCTATCCATTCAAATGAGTGTACATGATGTGTGTTGCATCAAGGCGATATTGTTGATCGTGTAGATATAACTTACCATTACCTGTACATTTGAATATGAACCAAACTGACACGTCAGACGACTTACATGGTTCGATTCTGACAGAGAAAATAATAAAGGGATATAAAGAACATGAAAGGATCCCCTTTCATGAACAGCAAGCTTGGAGCCTGTCAGATTCTCACCCATAGGTTGCAACGCGTCGTCTGTACCAACGCCAGACAATTGCAGCCATACTCAACTCTGAGCAGTGTTAAACACGCTAGCTACAACGCGGCGTCTTCGACGGCGTCTGAGAAGTCCAGCCCGGCTCAAGTCTGAGCGACGCTAAGCCGTTGTTGGTCAGTTAGGAGACAGCGTGAAATGTGTGTAGCACGCAAGGGGACTCCACCCCGACTGACGCGATTGCTGAACGGCTGGTCAGACAGGCCTTGGGAGAGCGTAGAGGACAGACGTTTGACTGCGGTGTGCTTTGAATTATATGTTTGAGCGTGATTCGAGAGCTAGCCTGTAAGAGTGTAAGTGTATTGCGGTATTGATGTATTGCTGTATTGATTGATTGCCTGTATTGATTGTAATGATGAATTGTGATTGCGCGAGATATGCATTAATTGTGAAACGCGAGATGCGCAAATAAAGTGTTTGCATTGTGTCACATTGAGTTATTAAGTGACAATATTTGTTATCTCACTTGTCAGCCAAAGAGCCAGAGTCTTTGCTACCGCAAGATCCTGACAGATGTCCTGTAAAGAATATGCGTGAAATAAAAATCTTCCCAACACTCTCTAGGGATGGGACCCATCCGGGCATGACCCCGGAGGTCTTTCTCCTGCAGTCAGTTTACACTCTGCTTCCAGTTTGGAGACGTTGGAATAGACTTTCCACTTATCCCATACTCGATATTCTGAGACAGTAAAGCTTTCCGGATTGTAAATAAGAGACTGTTGCCTTCTGCTTCTGTGAGAAGATTGAGATGGACTGGGCCAGAGAGCAATGGCTGGAGACACAGACTTTCACCCAAGCGGACTCCATGAGCGTGCTAAGAAGATCGAGATGGCTTAGCAGAAAGCATGGCTTGAATCTGGAAGGTTTAGTGTCATGGCCTTTGGGGGTCTTTGGTAGAAGACAACACACAAGTATGGCCCTGAGTTTTAGTGTGGGATTCTGTGATACATGTGGGGGAAAACGTGGCGTCCTGTGACACATGTGGGGTCCCGTGAAACATGTGGGGTACCGTTAAACATGTGGGGTCCCGTGACACATGTGGGGTCCCGTGAAACATGTGGGGTCCCGTGAAACATGTGGGGTCCCGTGACACATGTGGGGTCCCGTGAAACATGTGGGGTCCCGTGAAACATGTGGAGTCCCGTGAAACATGTGGGGTCCCGTGAAACTTGTGGGGTACCGTTAAACATGTGAAACCACGTGGGGGCCCAACGAAAGAACTTTGTTTTTTCCAAAGGGTTCATACATGGATACACAAGCTAGGCCGACATTCTTCTCTTCTTATCTCTCTGCGCTCGTGCATTACTTCATTCATACATCACTTGCGAATCTAACATTCGTCCAACGACGACAATCACAGAAACAATATGCGTTATAAACTCATGGAAAATGTGCAATATTCAATAATACAAGCCTCACTAAAACTAATGTTGACATGGTAGTCATAATTAGTTCTGGTAGATATAATATTGCCTGTAGCTCAGGGAAATGTCATATTGCTTGGGGACATCCATAAATATGGGACAAGTCTAGTCCTGGGACTGCATCGTGACCATTCAGGTGAGATCTGTTCAGGTGAACCATTGTGACTGTTCGGGGCCGATCTGTTCGGATTGACAGATCGTATGTGAGCCCGTTGTGTATTCAAATGGCCGAGCTCGACAAATGATGAGTTACGGCGTTCTGAGCTGAGTTGAGTTTAATACAATAATTATTTCCAGAAGTCTACTTGTAATAGTAGAAATTAATAACGGTGAAAGTGATATATGTGAATAGCAGATAATGGAAATAAAATGTTCTTGAGGTGTTCAGTTGACTTCAGACATTGTGTTGTTATCGTTAAGGAATGTTGTGAAATGCTGTGTAGAGAGGATGTTGGTCTACAAGCCTAGAGGCATTCACATAAGTCATAAAAAGAGGTGACTTTAAAATTAATGTCACACAGCTGTTACATCGAGTATGCAGACTATTCTATACACAACCCACATGTGAAGACAGGATTCGTCAGACTGCGAGGAAGAAATCATTGATGATTCAACGCCCAAGACGGCATTTACCTGCAAAGCGTTGGGGAACGTAATGAGCACTGCAAGGCACGTAGAGCGGCCTGGACATCCACTGCACCTGTAGTTGACTCCAGTCTTGACTTGTCTTACCTCTGGATTCAGATGAACTCAGGTGAGAGAGCGTAGTTAAAGAATTGTCAATTTTCTTCCTCACTTAAATACAATTCATCGCGCAAGTCATTCGTCATCCAAACAAGGCCACATTTTTTCCCATTCCGAGTCGTCATGTTGTTTATGCAGTCGACATGGTGGGCGGGGTAAGAGCACTCTAGGTCTTGAACTCCACCGTTTCGCACGCACCCGTCCATTACAAACATGGCATAGTATGGACTGTCGTGGACAGAAAAGAGTTAACAGGACATAAGTCAGTAGAGTAGTAGTCACACACTACAACCCACAAGACAAGAAGAGTAAAAGTTAACAATAAATCACAGACAGTTAGTGACACTCAAGGAGCTCAAAAGCTCACGGGAAATGTTATGGGTCAGAGGTAACAACCTCCGAGGAAAGGGTAGCGAAGACTTGTCATTCCGGGCGCGGACATCTTAAGGAACAGACACACAGAGACGTCAGTGATATTTCCATACAAGCTATCTACACGAATATTGAAGAGTTTATAACATTAAGAATTAACACAAAGATCAGTTAATTCTAGCAGTCAACGTAACGCGGTAAGTCTTTTCCTATACGGTTTAAAGACAATTCTAATCCACCAGTAGCATCGAGAGTAACCATGGAGGTCATGGCATTAACAGAGGCAACAGCCTGCCTGGAGACACAGACTTTCACTCAGGCGTGTTGTCTCAACGACTCCATCCATGAGCGAGCTAAGAAGATCGAGATGGGCTGGGCCAGAAGGCAATGCCTGGGGACACAGATCTTCCTATACGTTTGTAATTTGCGTCCCATTGTCAAGGACGGTCAAAAATGTATTTCATCTGCTTATTGTAGTCCCTGCCATTAAAAGGATGAAAACACTTAATATTATCCTACAAAGAAATAGAAAAGTCCATTATTACCTTTTACTCATACAAAAATAATTCAAAATATTTTCATAAATATTGAAGATTCCTTAAATTCTTTTCTGTCATTTATGCTGAATTTACTTGTTCAAATTAATGTAAAGAAGATTTTACAGACAATAAAAAATTTCTAAACAAATTTAAATTAAACAATACATTTATTTTATTTCGAGTAATTTCCCTTAACTGTTACGTTGTTATATCCCTTTGTGCATTTGTACTTAGTTGTGTTACTTTCATTATGGTCAGTCCACAACCCGTTTAGACAAAATTGTTCATAAAAGTGGTGATTAATCAACGCATTGCTAGCCTGTTTTTATTATAATTTACATATGCTGTAAGAGACCAAGGATATAAATATGGGAAGTAAAGTTTTATGATTTCTTGCCTTATTCATAATAACAATTTGTTGTTCATATATATTGTGAAATGCGATGGCCTGGAGCGTGAGAAAACTATTTAAATACTTACAGAAAAAATACTTTACTGACGAGGGAAGGACTACTGTCAAAGACTTAGGAGAGAGTTGTAAGCTCAAGAGAGCTAAAGAGAACTCAGGGCAAGTAACATAACAATACAGGAGACCAGACAGAAGAGACACAAATGCTATAAATAGCTATAACAGGACACACTTGTGTCAACAAAGAGAAAAAGCAGCGGCTGCAGCAGGATATAACAATATGAAATGGAAACAAATAGGTATTTTAAATTCCTGCGAGAAAAAACGAACTAAACATTAACAAACGTTGCACATACCTTACAAGGAGATCCACGTGTCGCGAAATACAGGTGAAAAATCCGAAATCAGAAGCACTCAATAAATATAATAAAATGAATAATAAAATAAGATAAAATACACACGAACGCATACAATACGACACACAGACGTTTCGATTCTAAGAATCTTTGTCAATGACAACACAGATAACTAACGACAGAAACACAAGCACACGACCTATCACTTATGATGCACAACCTGATAATTTACATGTGGGGCAGGAAAATGTGACTTGGCCAGCTGCGAAAACGCTGTGGCGCAGAATTGAAAATGGGTTGCCAAAAAGGATTTGAGTAGCCAAAAATATGTGAACAGTCTGCTATGAAAACATAGAAATGTGGGGACAATTAAGTCTAGATATCGCGGGGGGGGGGGGGGGGAGAACAGCACGGCTAATAGGTAGTGTAAACAATTGGGGAAGATGCCACAGTTATACTGTAGCGTCCAAACAGTATTCATTCCTGCCGGGTGGATGCATTCCAGATTGTTGATTAGCTGGCATTCAATTCTAAGTCTGACACAGCTATTTGAGAAGCAGGGTTTTAATGCGGTGACACATGCATCGTCGGCTCCATTATGGTTGGAGGAATTGAAATGGTTGGGGACAGGTTTGTCAGCGCCCTGATTGATGTCTCTGAGGTGTTCTCTAAAACGATCCGCAAGACGTCTGCCCGTTTGGCCAATGTATTTCATGTCACATCGTTTGCAGATGATAATTTCTGGGTTTGAATGCCATCGTAGGAACTGTCTGACATGCCCATACGTTGTTCAGACACCAGAAATTGCATTTCCCCGAGGCACCTTCACCTTGAAAGATTGTTTCACCTGCACATCCCGCAATCTGATTTATGTTATCATCTGTAAACGATGTGACATGAAATACATTGGCCAAACGGGCAGACGTCTTGCGGATCGTTTTAGAGAACACCTCAGAGACATCAATCAGGGCGCTGACAAACCTGTCCCCAACCATTTCAATTCCTCCAACCATAATGGAGCCGACGATGCATGTGTCACCGCATTAAGACCCTGCTTCTCAAATAGCTGTGTCAGACTTAGAATTGAATGCCAGCTAATCAACAATCTGGGATGCATCCACCCGGCTGGAATGAATACTGTCGTGGACGCTACAGTATAACTGTGGCATCTTCCCCAATTGTTTACACTACCTATTACCGTGCTGTTCTCCCCCTCCACCCCCCCCCCCCCCCCCCCCCCCCCGCGATATCTAGACTTAATTGTCCCCACATTTATATGTTTTCATAGCAGACTGTTCACATATTTTTGGCTACTCAAATCCTTTTTGGCAACCCATTTTCAATTCTGCGCCACGCGTTTTCGCTGCTGGCCAAGTCACATTTCCTGCCCCACATGTAAATATCAGGTTGTGCATCATAAGTGATAGGTCGTGTGCTTGTGTTTCTGTCGTTGTTTATCTGTGTTGTCATTGACAAAGATTCTTAGAATCGAAACGTCTGTGTGTCTATTGTATGCGTTCGTGTGTATTTTATCTTATTTTATTATTCATTTTTATTATATTTATTGAGTGCTTCTGATTTCGGATTTTTCACCTGTATTTCGCGACACGTGGATCTCCTTGTAAGGTATGTGCAATGTTTGTTAATGTTTAGTTCGTTTTTTCTCGCAGGAATTTAAAATACCTATTTGTTTCCATTTCATATTGTCAACAAAGAGGGCAACCAGTACAGGTGAGCTGGGGTTACCCAAGAGACGGGGAAACCCACCTCACGAGGGAGGACCAAGTAATTACTGGTCAGCACAGCCCAGTGCCCAGCACGTAAACTTAGGAATGCACGCTGAGCAAATTGCCGTGGCTGAACACGCCACGCTCAGTGGGCTCAGACAGGACTGGACGGCTTAGCGATCAGACATGTATCCGCTGGGGATACATTGTAGTTATTAAGGACAGTATAATAGTGATATAGTTTAGCTTAGCTTCAGTAGTTATATATTAATATCATCTCCTCATTCCATCTTATCTTCATCACATCCTACGATGTTTAATACCGTTGTGGTATTCCGCTCGTGGAGCTATTGTGTGATCAACTCCGAATAAAAATGTATCCTTTTGCAAATTATACGAGTTGTCACTTTCAAGTAGTGAAAAAGAAGGGAGTCCATGTATGCCTGACAGCTACTATATTGATTTATTTCTTGTAAATAATGAATATCCTGTGATAATAATGTTGTACAAGTTGCGAGTTGCCAAAAGCGCAACTTCTGTGAGTTTGCTCATACACGTGGGTTTGTAAATAAAACGACTAAACTGTTGGTGTCGTGCGTGAAAGTGTCATTCTTGAATACATGTATGTGTTTCACCTCTGTCTTGAGATGCGAGCCAGAAGTATGTCTAATTGAGACCTTGACAGGGAGTGAACAAGTGAATGTGTATCAATATAGTACACAACAATATATAGTCAATATATAATAAGAACAATGGGAAACAAATATCCTGTTGAGACCTGAATTCTTAAAAAATACTAGAAACAATACTCAGCTGCCGATGATGTTCGGAGCCCTATCTGTACTTTAGTTCTTTCACCAAAACAAAAAAAAGGGGGGGGGGGGGGGGGGGGGGGGTATGTGGTTTAGCAGGGCTTATTGAGACTCGCTTCGTGGTTAACATATGGCTACCAATCTGGTTGCTAGGGAGAGAAAAATATTAGTAGGTGTTCCATGCAGCTGGTGTATGTGTGTGCGCTGGTCAGGTTGTCTGTGTAAAGGTTTGTATGTAATCAGTCGTGTATGGATGTGTAATTTCTGCTGTCAGTGGTCGTAGATCAGTCGAATAATATAAATATATTTTACTTTTTTTATTTCAACCACTCTTCTTTCTATCTCTATTAGTAATAACGTCAGAGATAACTTTCTTACAAAGAGCTGCCTTCGTTCAATCTTTTTCTGCGTACAACTCAAAATCACATGGGCGACCCCTGTTCATGCTCTACTTTGTATACAGTTACATTACAGTGAAGATCACGCTACGTTCATTCACTATTATACATATGTTTCCAATCACGTTCATTCACTATTATACATATGTTTCCAATCACGTGCATTCACTATTATACATATGTTTCCAATCACGTTCATTCATTATTATACATATCTTTCCAATCACGTTCATTCACTATTATACATATGTTTCCAATCACGTTCGCTCTGTATGTTACATCTAGTTCAAAGCCGTATGAGCAAGTTACATTCACTCCATTATACATACGGTTCAAAACCGGAAAAGAAACCCACGTGTAATCTCTCTATATCACGTTGCTGTTCAAATCACCGTGACGAGCACCCACGTACACTCCCTGTCAATGTCTCAATTAGACATACTTCTGGCTCGCATCTCAAGACAGAGGTGAAACACATACACGTATTCAAGAATGACACTTTCACGCACGACACCAACAGTTTAGACCTTTTATTTACAAACCCACGTGTATGAGCAAACTCACAGAAGTTGTGCCCTTGGCAACTCGCAACTTATACAACATTATTATCACAAGATATTCATCATTTACAAGAAATAAATCAATATAGTAGCATAACATAGCTCTCACGCTGTCTCAGTTTAAACATAGCTGTCACGCTGTCTCAGTTTAAACACAGCTCGCTTCACAACTCAACCATGCCATTAATATTACACTCATTACTCAACGCTCACGAAACACTATCACTGCCCTATGTCTGTCCGTCTCGCTGTCCTGAATATACGATTTGTCCCATGCAATTGGAGATCGTAATATGTCAAGGTACATGATCGCCGGCGCTAGCCAGAAAGGCACTTCTTCTTCTTTTATTCGCATATCCTTTACAGGACATCGCTGTCAACAGCAGCATCTTTCAGCTGTCTGTTGATTTCTTGGCAAGATTACGCTCAGTAGTTTGCCATTGCTTTCTGAGCGGCCGGCTCAGTGTCCCGCAAGTCACCAGACTTTCCACTTATCCCACACTCGACTTTCTGAGACAGTAAAGCTTTCCGGATTTTAAATAAGAGACTTTTGCCTTCTGCTTCTGTGAGAAGATTGAGATGGGCTGGACCAGAGGGCTATTGCTGGAGACACAGACTTTCACCCAAGCGGATTATATGAGCGTGCTAAGAAGATCGAGATGGCCTGGCAGAAAGCATGGCTTGAATCTGGAAGGTTTAGTGCCATGGCCTTTGGGGGTCTTTGGTAGAAGACAACACACAAGCGTGACTCTGGGTTTAAATGTGTGATCCTGTGAAACATGTGGGGTCCCGTTAAACGTATGGCGTCCCGTGACACATATGGGGTTCCGTGAATCATGTGGGATACCGTTAAACACGTGGCGTCCCGTGACACATGTGGGGTCCCGTGAATCATGTGGGGTCACGTTAAACATATGGCGTCCCGTGACACATTTGGGGTCCCGTGACACATGTGGGGTCCCGTGAAACATGTGGGGTACCGTTAAATACGTGGCGTCCCGTGACACATATAGGTTCCGGTGAAACATGTGGGGTCCCGTTAAACATGCGGGGTCCCGTAAAACATGTGGGGTCCCGTGAAACATGTGGGGTCCCGTGAAACATGTGGGGTACCGTTAAACATGTCGAATCCCATGACACATGTGGGGTCCCGTGACACATGTGAGGTCCCGTGACACATGTGGTGTTCCGTGAAACATGTGAAACCACGAGGGGACCCAACGAAAGAACGAAAGAACCTTGTTTTTCCAAAGGGTTCATACATGGATACACAAGCTCGGCTGACATTCTTCTCTTCTTGTGTCTCTGCGCTCGTGCATTACTTCATTCATACATCACTTACGAATCTAACATTCGTCCAACGACGACAACCACAGAAACAATATGCGTTATAAACTCATGGAAAATGTGCAATATTCAATAATACATGCCTCACTAAAACTAATGTTGACATGGTAGTTATAATTAGCTCAGGTAGATGTAATATTGCCTGTAGATCAGGTAGATGTAATATTGCCTGTAGATCAGGTAGATGTAATATTGCCTGTAGCTCAGGTAGATGTAATATTGCCTGTAGATCAGGTAGATGTAATATTGCCTGTAGATCAGGTAGATGTAATATTGCCTGTAGATCAGGTAGATGTAATATTGCCTGTAGATCAGGTAGATGTAATATTGCCTGTAGATCAGGTAGATGTAATATTGCCTGTAGATCAGGTAGATGTAATATTGCCTGTAGATCAGGTAGATGTAATATTGCCTGTAGATCAGGTAGATGTAATATTGCCTGTAGATCAGGTAGATGTAATATTGCCTGTAGATCAGGTAGATGTAATATTGCCTGTAGATCGGGTAGATGTAATATTGCCTGTAGATCAGGTAGATGGAATATTGCCTGTAGATCAGGTAGATGTAATATTGCCTGTAGATCAGGTAGATGTAATATTGCCTGTAGATCAGGTAGATGTAATATTGCCTGTAGATCAGGTAGATGTAATATTGCCTGTAGATCAGGTAGATGTAATATTGCCTGTAGATCAGGTAGATGTAATATTGCCTGTAGATCAGGTAGATGTAATATTGCCTGTAGCTCAGTTAGATGTAATATTGCTTGCGGACACCCGGGAATATAGGACAAGTCTAGTCCTGGGACTGCATCATGACCATTCGGGTATGATCTGTTCGGGTGGGCCGTTGTGACCGTTCGGGGCAGATCTGTTCGGATGGACGGATCGTATGTGAGCCCGTTGTGTATTCAAATTGCGAGCTCGACACATGTTGAGTTACGGCATGCTGAGTTGAGTTGAGTTTAATACAATAATTATTTCCAAAATTCTACTTGTAATAGTAGAAATTAATAACGGTGAAAGTGATATATGTGAATAGCAGACAATGGAAATATAATGATATAAAACTGTGCCGGACTTCTGTTATTTCTTGAGGTGTTCAGTTGTCTTCAGACATTGTGTTGTTATCGTTAAGGAATGTTGTGAAATGCTGTATAGAGAGGATGTTGGTCAACAAGCCTAGAGGCATTCACATAAGTCATAAAAAGAGGTGACTGTGAAATCAATGTCACACAGCTGTTACATCGAGTACTGATTAGAGGAAACACCTCACACAAGTCATGCAGTCTACTCTATACACAACCCAGCATGTGAAGACAGGATTCGGTGGACTGCGGGGAAGAAATCATTGATGATTCAACGGGCAAGACGGCGTTTACCTGCAAAGCGTTGTGGAGCGTAATGAGCACGACAAGGCACGTAGAGCGGCCTGGTCATCCACTGCACCTGTAATCGTCTCCAATCGTCTTGACTTGTCTTGCCACTGGATTCAGATGAACTCAGGTGAGAGATTGTAGTTGAAGAATTTTGCAACTCTTCCTAACTTTAATCCAATTCATTGCGCAAGGTCATTCTGCCATCTTAGAACTCACGGCTCCTAACTTTCACCCCCACTGGATGAAATGAATGGAAACCATCATTCTTGATGGACAAACACCATTCTACACGTATGCTCTCAGTGTATGAGCGAGTGATGCAGTCAACATCTTCTCCACCTACACTCAAATACGCTTTGGCACACACGCCTAAACAACGGATAACTTGTCCATCGTGGACGCATAAATATATCCAAAATGCATGCGCACAGAAGTCAAGCGTATAACGATGTCCGGTGTATGGGTGAATATATCACCATATGGAAATCGTGACCAACCCACACTCATGACATTAAGACTGACTTATCTGTTTCATGTTTGTGCCAGGACACGCGGGTGTCAGAGGAAATAAACGAGCAGGTAAGCTTGCCGAGCAATGGCTGCTGTAGGAAGTTGACAATCAGTGGGCCAGACAAGCATTCTGAGCTCCCTCAGGGAAGAGTAAATGAGTCAAGGGAGGGATGTGATTCTATAACTTTGACCAGACTGCAAGAACATCAAGTTAGACGGGGACAAGCTACTAAACTAGAGCGCCCTGCGGGTAGCCGAAGTACCAAAGAATAATAGTCAACCAACACAGAACTGGGGCAGTCAGTTGGTATCTGACGGCTTATGGAATAATAGATCCATTTGTAATGAGAATGATCTCTTGACTGACTGACTAACTAACCGATTGATTGACTGACTAATTAACTGACGAATTAACTGACTGACTAACTAACTAGCTAACGAACTAACTAGCTAACTAACTAGCTAGCTAACTAACTACTAACATACCAGCTAGCTAGCTAACAAAGTAACTAACTAAATAACTAGCTACATACTTAACTAACCAGCTAACTAACTAAATAGCCAACGAACGAACGAACGAACAAACAAACGAACGGACTTTATTTTCAAAGGGTCACAAATTGGGCACGCAGGCCCGTTTTACATTCGGCCTTTCTAGTCACTCATATTTTGTTTATCAATTGTGCATATTACATTCATCTCATCTCATCTTGTTCCTCGTGTACCTTGCGGTGTCAAGGTGAAGTTATAAACAGCTGGAGAGTGCCCGTTCATGGGATTCGTGTATCAGATTCCTATGGACACTGTTGTGTTCCCTCTATCCATCGTTTAGGTAGGGGAACAGAGCTGCGCGAGATTCGGTGGCGGATCGCGTCGCGCTGGTTACTTACGGGGGTATGTGAGCCGGCCGCTCAGAAAGCAATGGCAAACTACTGAACGTTATCTTGCCAAGACATCAACAACAGCGGTAAAGTGCTGGTGTTGACAGCGATGTCCTGTAAATAGGATAAGCGAACAAAACAAATCCATCGTTTACGTTGTCGGCCTCTTTTTCTTTTTCCATTTGGTCTGTACATCATTGCTTGTTGTGGTATACTGTTAGTTGGTAACCTAGTTATTGTCAGGTCTTACTTAGTCAGATATGACTGAGCTACCGTATGACAGTAGACGGTACTACCTGCTTTCTGTCAGCGCCGAATGTTGGGCGGCGCTTACCAAACCCGACACCCCACATTGTGCCAACGGCTTCGGGCGGAAGAGCGCAATTGGGAGGGTACAAGCTTTATCCTGGTGCGGGGAAATGCAACCCAAAGACAAAATAGTCATGGCAGGGCAGACCAGGCCCTAAGCCTTGGCTGGCAGCTGGTCTAGGATCGAAGCTCCGACAGGCGGACAGTTAGAGCATTGCTTTGCTGATCCGGCAGCTTCTGCAGCTTGTCTTGTTCCAGATGTATAGGTGTCAACTTTCCTCTGGAGTGAACTAGGCAGGCCGAGAGAGGGATCATGCTGCATGGGCAACACATGGTTTCTTTATTTTAGCCCAGGCGTTGTGCTGTGGAGAGGCAATAACTCCATCCCTGGTCTTAACCGGTCTCGGAATCAAAGCGAGAGGCAACTGTTACGGGTTATAAGTCCTTGTCAGTTGGCGTAGACATGGGGCGCCACGCGTTGCCTCTGACGGTGTGAGACACCTACAGGTGTCACTGATCAGCTACCGCCCGCCTCAAGCTGGGCAGCCCCCGGCCAATTGGGTGCTGATCCGCCACAGCCTGCCTGCTTCAATGGGTGCTTGGGGCTAGGACAAAATCTGAATCGCAGGCTGTAAAACCAATGCACCAGGTACTAATAAAAAGAATAATAGAAACCTCAAGCTACGGCTTGCAACCTGGAACGTAAGAACCATGTGTCCAGGATTTTCCACTGACTTGACAAATATTGATGATGTGAGAAAAACGGCTGTGATTGATGCTGAACTCAATCGTCTTAACATTGATATTGCTGGCCTGCAGGAGACTCGCCTCGCTGAGGAAGGGTCACTCAGGAAAAACAATTACACCTTTTTTGGAAGGGTAGAGGGCAGGCAGAAACAAGGCAACATGGTGTGGGCTTTGCAGTGAAGAATTCGCTACTGGGAATGATTGATATCCCAGCTGGAGGTAATGAAAGATTATTATCCCTGTGCTTAGCAACCTCTTGTGGATTTGCCACCATTATCACTGCATATGCACCGACACTCGTTTCCTCTGATGATGTGAAGGATACGTTCTATGAGCAGCTAGACTCTGTGATCAAAGCAGTTCCAAAATCCGACTACATTTACATGCTCGGTGATTTCAATGCTCGTGTGGGCAAGGACTCGAGTTCATGGCCAGTGTGCCTTGGAAAATACAACATCGTTCACATGAATGATAATGGGCAAAGGCTGCTGGAGCATTGCACCAGACGTGACCTATGTATTACACACTCCTTTTTTAAAACAAAATAGTTGCATAAGGTCACATGGAAACATCCAAGATCCGGCCATTGGCATCAGCTGGACTTCATTATCACACGGAGACAACATCTGAACCATACATCATTAACTCGAAGTTACCACAGTGCTGACTGTGATACAGATCATTCTTTGGTTGTTGCAAGGGTTAGACTGAGACCAAAGAGAATCTATACAGTTAAACACAAATCTAGCCCCAGGATTAATATTATCAACACTCACGATCCTGGAAGTGCTTTGAATTTCAACAGCAAATTGAAGACGCTTTCACTGATACATCAGAAAATTGTATAGTAAATGATAAATGGAGTAAACTTAAGGAAACTATTTATAAAACATGCGGTATGGGTTTACGGCACTGTGGATCATAAGAGGCAGGACTGGTTTGCGGCAAACAGCCAGATACTGCAGCCCTTTATTGATAAAAAGAAGATAGCTCTCTTAAGAAACAAGGAAAGACCAACGCGTAACACTCTGAGTGAGCTGAAGCAAGCAAGGAAGGATGTGCAAAAGGCTGCCAGGCAGTGTGCGAATGACTATTGGATCAAGTTATGTGAGTCCATCCAAATCGCAAGTGATAAGGGAAACATCAGAAGCATGTATGAAGGGATAAAGAAAGCCTGTGGTCCAATGATCAAAAGAAGTGCACCGCTGAAAACCTTGACTGGAGAAATCATCACTGATAAGAAACAGCAGATGGATAGATGGGTACGAGCACTATTTAGAGCTTTACTCAAGTGAGACCAAGCTAGCGGATGATGCCCTCAACGCCATAGAGGCCCTGCCAACTCTTGACCACCTGGACACACTTCCCACCATAACAGAAGTTAAGTGTGCTATAAATGAACTTGCATCTGGCAAGGCTCCAGGTAAGGATGGGATTCCAATAGAGGTAATCAGGAGTGGGCAAGACACACTCACTTTACAGATCCACCAGCTAATAGAGCTATGCTGGCGAGAAGGACAAGTCCCACAGGATTTCAAAGATTCAAACATCATAACGCTGTACAAGAACAAGGGCGATCGGAGCGACTGTAACAACTATAGGGGTATCTCACTTCTGTGTATTGTTGGGAAAGTATTTGCCAGAATTGTTCTGCGCAGACTTCAAGTCCTGGGAGATCAAGTCTACCCCGAATCACAGTGCGGCTTCCGTCAGAACCGGTCTACCATTGATATGATATTCTCATTGCGACAGATGCAAGAATAATGCCGGGAACAAAATCAGCCACTGTTTATTGCCTTCATCGACCTCACAAAGGCATTCGATTTGGTCAGTCGTGAGGGTCTGTTCAAAGCACTAAAGAAGATTGGCTGCCCACCAACTCTTCTGTCCATTGTGGAATCGTTCCACACAGGCATGAAGGGTATAATCAAGTTTGATGGCTCAACTTCAGAAGAGTTTGAAATCAAGAGTGGAGTTAAGCAAGGTTGTGTACTATCCCCCACGCTCTTTGGGATATACTTTTCACTTCTACTGAAATATGCCTTTCGTGATCAGGATGACGGTATATACATTCACTCACGCTCAGATGGTGGCCTCTATAATGCTCAGAGATTGAAGGCCAAGACCAAAATTAGGAGGGTACTAATCAGAGATTTGCTTTTTGCGGATGATGCTGCGATTACGACCCACTCTGAGGAAGAATTACAACATCTACTATCTGCATTCTCCAATGCTTGTTCTGAATTTGGTTTAACAATTAACAAAAAGAAGACACAGATTATGTCACAAGGTGCACATGGTGTACCATCAATCTTTATTGACGACGCCGAACTGGAGATAGTAGACCATTTTACATATCTAGGAACAGAGGTAAATAGCAAATTATCCCTCGATCAGGAAATCAACATCAGGATTGGCAAGGCAGCAACAACAATGAACATGTTAGCAAAAAGAGTCTGGGAGAACAGGAAGCTTACTGCCAAAACAAAAGTCCTCGTCTACCAAGCCTGTGTCCTTAGTACTCTTCTTTATGGCAGTGAAACCTGGACAACTTACTCACGCCAAGAGAAACGTTTAAACAGCTTTCATATGCGGTGTCTGCGAAGAATACTTGGTATTAAGTGGCAAGACAAAATCACAAATACTGAAGTATTGGAAAGATCAGGTTGTGTGACGGTGTATTCCATGCTCAGTCTTCGTAGACTTAGATGGATAAGACATGTTAGGAGGATGGATGATGGTAGAATACCAAAGGACATCTTTTTGGGTGAAATACAGACGGGTAGGAGATCTCAGGGTCGGTCTCTACTACGATACAAAGATGTGTGTAAGCGGGACATGATTGATACAGGCATTGATAATGCACACTGGGAGCAAGTCGCCGCTGAACGTGTTGCATGGAGGGCAACTATCAGAAATGGAATAAAGACAAAGGAGAAAATGATTGCAGATAAAGCACACACAGAGCGTGAGAGACGTAAGATGGTGCAAAATGATGGAAATGACCATGTTTTCACATGCATCTACTGTGGGCAAACATTTGCAGCAAGAATTGGCCTTACCAGCCACACTCGCCACCGCCATGGGTCGTAGTTATTAAGCCTTTTTGAAGCACAATGTACCAAACTATAGTCTGTCAAGACGGAAAGGTGCCAATAATAAAAAAATAAAAAAAAAGGTAACCTAGTTATATGGCCAAACCATTTGACGTGCTGTCTTCTAATAAAATCTAGCGCAGCTATAACCCCCACTTTAGTCCTGTTTTCTTTTTTTCTGGTTTTCTCACTTCTTGATACATTGAGTATTCTTCTCGGAGTCTCATTTCTGTTGTTGTGATTTTTCTTTTCTCTTTTTCTGTTATTGTGCAGGTCTAGCATTGGTAGCATAGAGTTGGTAGGAAGATTGTGGTGTAAAGTGATGTCTCTGTAACTATTGATACATGTTTGTTCTTTGGTATTGGTGCCATTTGTCCAATGAGTTGTAGGAAGATTGTGTTGTAAAGTGCTGTCTTTGTAACAATTGATACATGTTTCTTCTTTAGTATTGGTGCCATTTGTCCAATGAGTTGCTTTGCCTTATTGTATCTATTATCGATCTCGTCTTCTGATTTGATGATATTATACTTCCTAAATACTTGAAGGTCTCTACATGTTTCATGGAGTGTTCTTCTATATGAATCTTTGTTATTGTTATTGTTGTTGTTGTTGTTATTGTTGTTGTTGTTGTTGTTATTGTTATTGTTGTTGTTATTGTTGTTGTTGTTGTTTTCTTCTGTGGTTATAGTCATTACCTTGTTTTACATGTGCAAATGTTCATGTTATGTTCCTTACATATTTCGCTTAGACTATTCATGTGGTCTTGTAATTCTGCTGCTGATTGTGCTATCGGTGCTTGATCGTCCGCAAATTGGGGGACGTTGGTGAGATTTCCACCCTTCTCCTTGTCTCCCGCATCAGAGAGGGTTCTTTCGTCTCTCTTTTGTCCACCGTTTGAGAGTTTTTACACATCTCTATATATTTCCTATCGTCCTGTTTTCGTGTGGTCGATTTCATTCACCCTTGCTATATTTTTTTTTTTTTTTTTGCTGTTGGCTTTATTTTATGTTGGTTATATTTCTTTCCTTGTTCTTGCAATGAATTGTTTTATGAGCTTTTGTACTTCTTTGTCGCCTTCCACCTGTAGGCATTCCCTCATTGACATCGTCGTGTTTCTTGTTTGGAAGTATTCTACTAGGTCCCTGCGTTCCTGGTCATTAGTTGTGCACGATAGTAGGTAGTGTTCTATAGTCTTTCTTTTTGGAAGTATTCTACAAGGTCCTTGCGTTCCTGGTCGTAGGTTGTGAACAATAGTAGTAGTGTTCTATAGTGTTTTCTTTCAGGTAATCAATGTAAAGTGGTCGGCTGATTTTATCTTTCCATTTCCCGATTCTCAATCTCCATAGTTTCTTGTACGTTGGTATTTTTGTGTTGTCTTTCACTTGACTTTTCATACTGGGCTCTCTGAGCATGTGGTAAGCGTGTCGTCCTTTATTGCTGTCTCTCCATTGTTGTTTCCATGTGTCAGTTACTTGTTGCTTGATGATGTTTTGCCTTCAGTATGCCGAGTCCTGTGTTTACTATATTCTGGCTGTTTGTCCCGCGTTTTGCTGCCCTGTCTGCCCTCTCATTGCCAGCTATCCCTCTGTGTGCTGGTATCCAGGCTATTGTGACCTGGCATCCCATATATCTTAGGTTTGTTGTTAGTGTTAGTATTCCCTCTTTCAGGTCTGGTCTGTTCCCCTTAGAATAGTTGCCTGGCGCTTGTACTGCGGATAGTGAATCCGTCAGTATACTTAGTTTTATAGAGGGGTACTCTGTTGCTATTTCTAGTCCTTTCATAATTCCTACTAGTTCTGCCGTGTATACCGATGTGTTGTCTCTTATTTTGTACTCTTGATTTATGTAGCAGTATGGTACCGCATGCTGTTTATATTTAAGGAAGCCCCGGTAGCGCATGGGTAGCAAGCTTGGCTGGCGGTCCGGAGCTAATGTGTTCGAATCTCAACCGAGGCGAAGATTGTTATTTGAGGCCGCTCCGTGGCGAAGGAGTTACGAGCGCAATTCGTAATCCCGCATACCGCGTTCGAAACACAGCGGGAGATTTAGCAGCAGACCGCTTTGCGTCGGATTTCATATAATGGTATGAGTGCCGGTCGTTCAGAAAACAATAGCAAACTACTGAACGTAAACTTGCCAAGAAATCATAAGTAGCCAAAAAATTCTGGGACTGAGCGACATCCTGTAAAGGATATACAACACGGCCTGCTGGAGAGACGCTCGATCTATCGCCAATTCCCCTGTCGACTAAGGTAATTTTACTATCGTGTGTCCATCTTCGTGTTGATAGTCCACTGCCTCTTCTACCAAGAACCGCACCTTCCATTACTATCTTTTCTAAGTCGTTTAACATTGGCTTGGCCGCGTGTCATGGTCGAAACCAGGACACGGAGCTGATCCACCACTCTGGTGATCGTGTGAGATGGCGAAACACGACCGCTCACGCTTATCGGCATGACACTTGATGATGAGGATGTGACATTTACTGGGATCTTGGCAATTAGTAGTAGCTTTGATAAGGATGGCTGTCACGCCCTTTGCACGCCCCATTCCCCACTGGTCCAAGCCCGACATCCCGCTCACGTCTGTGGCTCCCAGTAGCTGTCCGAATGCTATAGCGCCCCCCCCCCCCCCCCCGAGGGGGAGCACAGCTGTGACAGGTTGGCTAAACCAGGCGATGGTCACCGATTCGGCGTTAAACCAATCGGTGAACTAGGGCATAACTACCTGCCATGTGAAGAAAGGATTCGGCAGACTGTGCGGAAGAATCATTGATGATTCAACGGGCAAGACGGCGTTTGCCTGCAAAGCGTTGTGGGACATAATGAGCACGGTCAGGCACGTAAGAACGCCCTGGTCACCCATTGCAGCTGTATTCGTCTCCAATCGTCTTGACTTGTCTTGCCACTGGATTCAGATGGACTCAGGCGAGAGAGAATGGTCGACGAATTGCGCAACTCTTCCTCACTTAAATACAATTCATCGCGCAAGTCATTCTTCATCCAAACAAGGCCACATTTTTCCCCCATTCCGAGTCCTTATATTGTTTATGCAGTCGACATGGTGGGCGGGGTAAGAGCACTTTAGATCTTGAACTTCAAAGTTTCGCACGCACCCGTCCATTACAAACATGGCATAGTATGGACTGTCGTTGACAGACAAGAGTTAACAGGACATAAGTCAGTTAGAGTAGTAGTCACATACTACAAACCACAAGACAATAAGATTAAAGGTTAACAATAAATCATAGACAGTTAGTGACACTCAAGGAGCTCAAGGGTTCACGGGAAATGTAGGGGCCAGAGGTAACAACCTCAGCGAAAAGTGTAACGAGACTTGTCATTCGGGGCGCGAACATCTTAAGGAACAGACACACAGTGACGTCTGTGATATTTCCATACAAGCTATCTACACGAATATTGAAGAGTTTACAACATCAAGAATTCATACAACGATCAGTTAATTCTAGCAGTCAACGTAACACAGTAAGTCTTTTCCTAGACGGTTTAACGACAATCCTAATCCACCAGGAGCATCGAGTGTATCTATGGAGGTCATGGCATTAACAAAGGCAACAGCCTGCCTGGAGACACATACTTTCACCCAGGCGTGTTGTTTCAACGACTACATGAGCATGCCAAGGGGATCGAGATGGGCTTGACCAGAGGGTATAGGATGGGACAACAGACTTTCACCTAGGCGTGTTGTCTCAAGGACTCCATCCATGGGCGAGGTAGGAAGCTAGAGATGGGCTGGGCCAGAAGGCAATGGCTGGAGACACAGATGTTTGTAATTTGCGTCCCATGGTCAAGGACGGTCAACAATATATTTCAACTGTGAACTATAATGGCCTTGCCATTGAAAGGATGAAAACACTTAATATTATATTGCAAAAAAAAAAATAGAAAAGTATATTAACTTGTATGCATACCAAATAATGTCAAAACGTTTTCATAAACATTGAAGATTCCTTGAGTTCTATCTGTCATTTATGTTGAATTTGCTCGGTGCTAATTACCGTAAAGAAGATATCACAGACAATAAATACTTCTAAATTTATTTAAATTATATAATACATTTATTTTATTTCGAATAATGTCCCTTAACTGTTACGTTGTTATGTCCCTTTACACTATTGTAATTAGTTGTGTTACTTTCATTGTTGTCAGTCCACAACCGGTTTACACAGAATTGTTCATACAAGTAGTGATTAATCAAAGCATTGCTAGCTTGTTGTTATGATAATTTACATATGCTGTAAGAGACCAAGGATGTAAATATGGGAAGTAAAGTTTTATGATTTCTTGCCAAATGCATAATAACAATTTGTTGTTAATATATATTGTGAAATGCGGTGGCCTTGAAGCGTAGAAAACTATTAAATACTTACAGAAATAATGCTTTACTCAGTAGGGAAGGACTACAAAAGAAAGCTGGCATAATTTGGATCAAATGAGTGCTATTGGGGGGGAGGGGGGGGGGGGGGGTTAAAGGATTCTGAACTAGCGCTTGTACTATGGATAGTGTATCCGTCAGTATACTTAGTTTTATAGAGGGGTACTATGTTGCTATTTCTAGTCCTTTCATAATTCCTACTAGTTCTGCCGTGTATACCGATGTGTTGTCTCTTATTTTGTACTCTTTTTTGATGTTCCAGTATGGTACCGCATGCTGTTTATATTTAAGGAAGCCCCGGTAGCGCATGGCTAGCAAGCTTGGCTGGCGGTCCGGTGCTAATATGTTCGAATCCCAACCGAGGCGGGGATTATTTTTTGAGGCGGCTCCGTGGCGAAGGAGTTACGAGCGCAATTCGTAATCCCGCATACCGCGTTCGAAACACAGCGGGAGATTTAGCAGCAGACCGCCTTGCGTTGGTTTTCATATAATGGTATGAGTGCCGGTCGTTCAGAAAGCAATGGCAAACTACTGAACGTAAACTTGCCAAGAAATCATAAATAGCCAAATAATGCTGGGACTGAGCGACATCCTGTAAAGGATATGCAACACGGCCTGCTGGAGAGAGACGCTCGATCTATCGCCAGTTCCCCTGTCCACTAGGGTGTTTTTACTATCGTGTGTCCATCTTCGTGTTGATAGTCCACTGCCTCTTCTACCAAGAACCGCTCCTTCCATTACTCTCTTTTCTAAGTCGTTTAACATTGGCTTGGCCGCGTGCCATGGTCGAAACCAGGACACGGAGCTGATCCACCACTCTGGTGATCGTGTGAGATGGCGAAACATGACCGCTCACGCTTATCGGCACTGCACATGATGATGAGGATGTGACATTTACTATGGTCAAGGGGCGGTCTGGGATGTTGGGCATTGGTAGTATCTTTGATAAGGATGGCTGTCACGCCCTTTGCACGGCCCATTCCCCACTGGTCCAAGCCTGACATCCAGCTCACGTCTGTGGCTACTAGTAGCTGTCAGCATGCTGCAGTGCCGCCCCCCCCCCCCCCGGGAGAAGGGGGAGGGCAACAGCTGTGACAGGCTGGCTAAACTAGCCGAGGGTCACAGATCCGGCGTTACA
This sequence comes from Cepaea nemoralis, assembly GCA_014155875.1. Lineage (NCBI taxonomy): Eukaryota > Metazoa > Mollusca > Gastropoda > Stylommatophora > Helicidae > Cepaea > Cepaea nemoralis. Next base: position 338,410 of record JACEFZ010019703.1, read on the forward strand.
CCAATCGGTGAACTAGGGTATGCCTACCTGGCATGTGAAGACAAGATTCGGCAGACTGTACGGAAGAAATCATTGGTGATTCAACGAGCAAGACGGCGTTTGCCTGCAAAGCGTTGTGGGACATAATGAGCACGGTCAGGCACGTAAAGCGCCCTGGTCATCCATTGCACCTGTATTCGTCTCCAGTCGTCTTGACTTGTCTTGCCACTGGATTCAGATGGACTCAGGCGAGAGAGAATGGTCGACGAATTGCGCAACTCTTCCTCACTTAAATACAATTCATCGCGCAAGTCATTCTTCATCCAAACAAGGCCACATTTTTTCCCATTCCGAGTCGTCATGTTGTTTATGCAGTCGACATGGTGGGCGGGGTAAGAGCACTCTAGGTCTTGAACTTCACCGTTTCGCACGCACCCGTCCATTACAAACATGGCATAGTATGGACTGTCGTTGACAGAAAAGAGTTAACAGGACATAAGTCAGTAGAGTAGTAGTCACACACTACAACCCACAATACAAGAAGAGTAAGGGTTAACAGACAGTTAGTGACATTCAAGGAGCTCAATGGTTCACTGGAAATGTAGGGGCGAGAGGTAACAACCTCAGCGAAAAGGGTAGCGAGACTTGTCATTCGGGGCGCGGACATCTTAAGGAACAGACACATAGAGATGTCAGTGATATTTCCATACAAGCTATCTACACGAATATTGAAGAGTTTACAACATCAAGAATTCACACAACGATCAGTTAATTCTAGCAGTCAACGTAACACAGTAAGTCTTTTCCTAGACGGTTTAACGGCAATCCTAATCCACCAGTAGCATCGAGTGTAACCATGGAGGTCATGGCATTAACAAAGGCAACAGCCTGCCTGGAGACACAGACTTTCACCCAGGCGTGTTGTCTTAACGACTCCATTCATGAGCGAGCTAAGAAGATCGAGATGGGCTGGGCCAGAAGGCAATGGCTGGGGACACAGACCTTCATTGATGTTTGTAAATTGCGTCCCATAGTCAAGGACGGTCAAAAATATATTTTAATTCTGCAAAATTGAGGCGCTGCCATTAAAAGGATGAACACATTGAATACTATATTGCAAAGAAATAGAAAAGTCCATTATTAACTTTTACGCATTAAAAAAAATGTCAAAACTTTTTCATAAACGTTGAAGATTCCTTAAGTTATTATCTGTCTTTTATGCTGAAATTACTCGGTACTAATTACCGTAATGAATATGACACAGACAATAAAAACTTCTAACTTTATTTAAATTACATAATACATTTAATTTATTTCGAGTAATCTCCCTTAACTGTTACGCTGTTATATCCCTTTCTACTTTTGTACTTAGTTTTGTTACTTTCATTGTGGTCAGTCCACAACCCATTTAAACAGAATTCTTCATACAAATAGTGATTAATCAACGCATTGCTAGCCTCTTGTTATGATAATTTATGCCAAGTCGTAGCATAGCCAATGACGCAAAAGTAAGAGGGAGCAAAACTCCCAAAGCTAAAGATACATAAAAATAGGCATCTGACGTAGAACGGAGATCACGTCACTTTTGTTTGTCAATAGCTACGGCAGTCAGATCATAGAGCTGGACTGGAGAAGCAGCACGTTCAAGTCATCTCCAATACATTGAGATATTTTCTGGCAGGACAATTTTATTCATGGCAAAGATGTATTAGACAGAAGAACCACGGCAGCTTATATATCAGGAT
>JACEFZ010019704.1:7500-92500 GCA_014155875.1 Cepaea nemoralis
AGGATAATGACTAAGCAAACCGTAGTCACACGCATAAACACTCCAGAGGCCTTAACAGCTCAACCGCCTATCCTCCATGTGGGGACCGGAAGTCCCCATGTAGATTCACATTGAGTTAACTATACAGACTTTCATCATATATTTTTTTCCACACCGACTAACTCATCAACTTGGGGATTGATACGAGACAGCCAGTGTGACGTATAATATGGCAAAGTATTTCCGCTTCTGAGAAGTAAAGCTGTTTACGAGTCATTTATCTTCGGTGTTCTTATCTTGTAGAATATCAGTATTTGTCTGCCTGGCATACTGTATTCTAAGACGTTGTATGCAAATTTAAGCTCAAAAGCTTCGATTTTGTTATTTAGTGATTGCGAACTTGTCCAAGGCTCATATCCATTTACTGCCACACGAATGATGTTTCAACAAGCTTCAATGGAGGCCAGTATGGCCGAATGGAAAAGAACGCTCGTTCTTAAACACCCGGTGTGCTGATGCCGAGGTAGCGGATACAAACCCTACACCGGTCAACTGGACTAAAATGTTGACTTCTCGTCCTTGACTTTGGGACGTAAATTACAAGTACCTCTGTAGTAGGAGTGAATTCGCCTGATGGCGAGGAACACTGGCAATAGGGAAAGCTAATCCACACGAAAAAATCAGTCCACTGCACTAGAAGTAATAGAAGTGTATGGGCTAAGCTTGAATTCAAAGTGGGCGAACAACAATAAAACATCTCACATTAATGGTCATTAATGCTTGTGTTGTGTCAGAGGCGCTGGTAGTGCGGTTTAATCTCTGCATTGCTATAGTCAGTCTACGTCTAAGCTCTATAGAGCAGTCCCAGTTGTTGTTTATTAGGGAATTAAAGTGTTTAAAGTTTGTGACATTTTCAGCATCTTCATTATTGCATGTAATTGTTGGCTGACATGTAGTTTTGTCATTTGTATCTGTTCAAAGACGGATTAATTGCCCTAATCTTCTACCACCGTTTGAGGTGAGGCTTGTGTCATCTGCATCTGAAATTTAAATATCAGGATAATAATTTTCATCAGAATGTGTCACGTTATTAAGCGCGGCCGGTCAAGGTTCGCCATCTCACACAATCTCCAAAGTCCTGGAGTACATGTGTTTTCTTGTCCCGATAATGTCATGTGGCCAAGCCATCCACGTACGCATTGCTCTGTTATCCCATTACTCTAGTACTTTGCCCAAGACATGTCCATTGCCTGCGCCTAAATTTCTTTAATAAATTTACGTTTGCCATTTACATATACGAGTACATATACACCCACAGCATTCACCCACATTCATATATATATATATATATATATATATATATATATATATATATATATATATATATATTATATATATATATATATATACACACACACACACACACACACACACGCGTCGCCGTTAAGTTTTAACATTCTGCCTCGAAGCGTATTCGAACACATATATACGATATATATATATATATATATATATATATATATAGAGAGAGAGAGAGAGAGAGAGAGAGAGAGAGAGAGAGAGAGAGAGAGAGAGAGAGAGAGAGAGAGAGAGAGAGAGAGGTGGGGGGCAGAAGGGCTCACCTTGAATATCAACAAAACAGTAACAATGGCGATATCAAAGAAACATGTGACACCAAAATATGAAATGGAAATAGAAATGCACAGTCTTAACCAAGTGGACAGTTTTAAATACCTAGGGGGCATTTATACCATCAGACGGAAAGTGCACAACAGAGATTAAGAGCAGAATAGGGCAAGCAACAGCTGCATTTCAGACAATAAAAAGTATCTTATACAATAAGTTACTATCATTTAATGTAAGACAGAGAGTGCTGAAATGCTATATAGAAGCTGTATTGCTGTATGGCAGTGAATTTTAGAATGTAAATATGTAGATGAACAAATTAGGAAGAACTTGGAAGCAACAGAGGTGTGGTTCCTAAGACGAATGTTGCGAATTCCTTGGACTGCCAGAGTAACTAACGACGACTGCCTGAAAGAGGCTAATGAAACTAGAACATTATATACAAAAATAAGAAAGAGTTAAACAGCTTTCTTTGGTCATGTGATGTGAAGAGAGGCAATGGAGAACATCGTGACAACTGGAAAGATCGAGGGGAAGAGAGGCAGAGGCAGACCAAGAGAAATGATGCTGGATGGATTGAGACGGTGAAGAGGGGAAGAGAGGCAGAGGCAGACCAAGAGAAATGATGCTGGATGGATTGAGACGGTGGCATGGAGGTGTATCACCATCAGAGTTGATCCAGAACCCCAAAGACCTGGATCTGTGGAGAGACATGAACGCCTACACCAGTTGGCATGGCAGACAGACAGACAGGCAGAGAAAGACACAGACAAATAGACAGACAGAGGGGAGGGAGAGAGTAAGATAGAACGGGGTGGAGAGAGAGTGAGAGAGAGAGAGAGAGAGAGAGAGAGAGAGAGAGAGAGAGAGAGAGAGAGAGAGAGAGAGAGATAGAGAGTAGCCGACAGTAACACATGTCAACATAAATAGAAAACGTTTTATTTCCCTATCGCATGGGCGTTGAGAACAAACACACAAACAGAAACCGTCACTTGTATCAACGTCTCGCCAACTATTATGACAGCGTAAAATGCAACAGAACAGTTTCACAACTAATATGTTGCCATTTTGAGCGAGTTATGCGGCGGATGTAGTTATTTATGCCTCCAAATTGCTTGTTAAGTATTCAGATAAGTTAGCCATGTGGGCTGCCAATGTTGCATATAAATGAAAACGTTTCTCTCTACCAATTATGGAATATCTCATAGTTGTGGGTTGAGGTGGATTTGGACAACTTAGAAGTTACATGTCCCATGCATGACGTAGCGATCAATCCAATTCCCAGGTTGAGCTTATGGGAAAGTTTACATTCAATAGTTTGCAAGTGCTTTCTGAACGAGAACTCAACTTTGTAGTCCAACTGACCGATGTAGCGATTGAATCCACTATCCAGATGTCAGCGCACTGGAAGTGCCCTTATCATCTCGGTCACGTCAACCGCTTGTTGGCTAACTATGATACCTTTTTGACGGGTGTCCAGTTGGCCGAGCGTTAAAGTACACTTATTCCTTCAGGCGCTATATGGATGCGGTAGGTTCGAATCCAGGCACACATATAGCTTTGGGTTGTTATATTTTCTGCTGTTTACTCTGACCCCATCCTGTACTCCTATGAGTGCCCATCAATATCAGCAAATGTATTCCACATGTTATTCCAATGACCTCATGGGTTCAAATCAACGGGGACATGTCTTTCCAACTATCTGAGCGCTTTCTAGTGATTTAGAAACAGACTGTTCCTTAGCTTCTTCCGTTATAACCAGTATCATGTTGTAAATTGTAAGAAAGAAATCTGATACAGGCTGATGTCTAAGGTGTGATTTCTTGTTTGTTGTCGCACAGATTTGGGTTCGGAAAATGAATAACTTGTGTGATTGATTAGCCAAAAACAAACGACAATTTGTGCACAACAGGATGGTCTAGTAAATTATATGAATGAATGAATGAATGAATGAATGAATCAAGCAAACAAGGAAGGAAGGACAGACGGAAAGAAGGAAGAAGGAGGGAAGGCAGGCAGGCAGGAAGTAAGAAAGGGAGGAAGCAAGGAAAGAAGGAAGGACAGCAATGAAAAGTTCATTCCGCAACATGTGTAAGACAACAGTTACCACAGCATGCACGCAATTATGACCAGAAGAAATACATTCACAAATATTGATTGGCACACCTGAAATACAAACGACAGAAGTAGAAAACAGAGGTCACACAGGCGATCAGACTGCACTTCAAACTTACTGTCTCGGCGGGACCTAAATATACCGTCTCTAACATGACAAAGGAACTCGTTGAGTTATCCAGTGTACTTCGGGACAAAAGATGTTGTTGCTGTTGATTTCTAGCCATGTTGTACGTCTTCAGGAATTTGGCCTGGTGATGGTTATGCTATGGACATGTGATAACATAATTAAGACAACAAATTAAGGTATTAAGAGCCGCAGGTGCTATATGACCGCTTATCAAAATCACTAGGACAAGACCTATAAATTGCATATGGAATGTCAACATAATAGGCAGAGAAGAGAAATCAGCTTTATGTAGGAAACTATAGGGCAAGCGAGGCAGCGCAAGACAGAGAAAGAGTAGGTGGCACGTTTAAAAAGCTGGGCAAGAATTAATAATGCAAGCCTCAATAGCTTGCTCAATATTTCCGATGGCAGCGGGAATTGGAAAGTCATAATCGCCGATTCAGAAAGGGAAAAAAAAACAGAAGAAGAAGAAGAAGAAGAAGAAGAAGAAGAAGAAGAAGAAGAAGAAGAAGAAGAAGAAGAAGAAGAAGAAGAAGAAGAAGAAGAAGAAGAAGAAGAAAAGACGACGAGAAGGAAGAGGTGGAGGAGGATGAGCAGGCAGAGGAGGAGGAGGATGAGCAGGCAGAGGAGGAGGAGGAGGAGGAGGAGGAGACGTGAAGGAAGAGATGTGGTGGAGGAGGAGAAGGACGAGGAGGAGGAGGAGGAGGAGGAGGAGAGAAGAAATCAGCCAAAACAACGACATAGCGCACATTCGAACACATATAGATATTAATGATTGCGTGCACATTATATTACGATGTGGCCAGTTCGCTTCTGCAATTAACTAAACTGTCCCCACTTTCGGTATACGTAAACAGGTGCTTAATTAACTGATGCATGAGTCGAGCCGGTGCCAAAAACGGTTCTGAACTAGGCATAATATCAAAGAAGGTCACATAATTAGAACGGGGAATGTGTTTGTATGAATAGTCAGTCATAAAGGGTTGGGGAGGGTGGAGAGAAGAAATAGAGGAGAGATAAATAGAGACGGGGAAATGAAAGTTTATGTGTGTGTGTGTGTGTGTGTGTGTGTGAGAGAGAGAGAGAGAGAGAGAGAGAGAGAGAGAGAGAGAGAGAGAGAGAGAGAGTCAGCCATCATACGGGAGAATGTGTGTTCTTGTGTGTTATAATGACATGGGTAGTAGACGTTCCATAGTCTTTGGGCACGTTATGTGAAGGGGAAAGCTGGGGTGTATCATGATAGTGAGAAAGCTGAAGTGCAGGAAAGACAGGGAAAGACCGAGCAGCACAGAGAGAGAGAGAGAGAGAGAGAGAGAGAGAGAGAGAGAGAGAGAGAGAGAGAGAGAGAGAGAGAGAGAGAGAAAGAGAGAGAGAGAGAGGAGAGAGAGAGAGAGAGAGAGAGAGAGAGAGAGAGAGAGAGAGAGAGAGAATGTTGGATGGACAGTTTGAGATTCTGGCATAGAGGAGCATCGGTATCAGAAATGATCGGCAGTACACGAGACTGATGGCTGTGGACAGACAGGATCAGCCACGCCACACAAGTATGGACTATTTGAATAGGCAGCCCCACTAAAGGAGCAAATGTGTGCTTATGTATGTGCCAAAGTCAACCATTTGAAGGAAGAAGTGTGTGAGTGTGTAATTTCATGTGCGCGTGTGCATAAATGCATGCGCATGTGTGTGTGCGTCCGTGTGTGTATGTGTGTGTGTGCACGCACGCGCGAGTATGTGTGTACAGTAGCCCGAGTTACACGATCCGAAAGACGCAATATGACACCCACTTGTGGCTACTTGTGTATTTTAGCCAATGTAAGCTTCTCAGCCTCACCACTTCCTAACGGAAATGACCTCACAAGATCAAAGGTTACGTCTGTCTACAAAAGCAGGTCACACGTAAGTATAATTTTAACAAGCACACGCCCAAGCCAGCAGACCCCTTTGAGTTTATTTCGGTGGTATGAGGTGTCGGCCGTTAAGAAAGCAATGACAAAAGACTGGAAATAACATTGCCTAGTCAATCCCAAACAGCCATTAACTGTTGAAGTTTAGTGCAACGTCCAGTAAAGGACATACAAGTAACACGTCCAGTGAAACAGAACACACCACACATTCCGTAAAATTAAAATGTTGCATGTTCTTTGCGTGACGTTGCGATCAAACCTAGCAATTGTGCGTTCAGTAGTTTGCCATTGCCTTCTGAACGAGACGTCAACTTTAAACGTCTAATTTAAAGCCAATTAGTTAGTTAGTTAGTTAGTTAGTTAGTTAGTTAGTTAGTTAGTTAGTTAGTTAGTTAGTTAGTTAGTTAGTTAGTTAGTTAGTTAGTTAGTTAGTTAGTTAGTTAATCGTGGTTCCAACTTCACAGCAATCGGTCGTCCCCATCATGCTCCGCTCCTGGGCCAGTGAATATAACACACAATGCTCCTCACTGCCCCATATGAAAAGTGGAACAGACAGGAGTCTCGACGACCAACAGACCGCACAGGTGCACTGTACATAATGGTGCTGCCAGAATGCCAATACAAGAGTCCTCCACGAAAAATACAGTTCATCTTCGATGGATACGGCAGTCACTAGAAACCAGCACCCACACGTTACTGCATCAGGCAAAACCAGTCCGATTTGCGACAAAGCCAGCTACGCCATATTCCCGAAAATGCAGTTCACGCCACGAAATATACAGTTCATTTTTGATGGAAGCGGCAGACATCAGTTCATTTTTTATGGAATCAGCAGACATTTTCCCATCCGGATGTTTTACTAGATGTTCACCTACACAGTCTAGATATTTCTAGATGTTGTTTGTTCCGTTTCTAGATGTTTTCTGTCAAAGAAAAGTGGCAACCCTAAGCCAGCTCCGTCATATTTCCGAACATGCAGTTCTTAGTTCACGCTACAAATAATCGCGGACAGATAGTAAAAACATTTCACTGTACATATTGCCGTCGCCAGAATGCCAACACAAAGGGTAGCATTTTCACATAGGGCAGTGAGGAGCTTTTCGTGTGATATGCACTGGAGGAACGGGGAATAATGGAGACGACCCGTTGCCGTGAAGTTGGAACCGCGGCTAACTAACTAACCAAACTATTTTCCAAATTGGATATCTGCTTCTAGCTCTCCTAGGACTAAACCGGTTAATCGAAGAGTATAGGGTAGGCACTACGTTTTACTTTTGCCGTATATAACCGGAGATTATATATACATTGGCGTTAATTTTCGGTGTCTTATTTTTGTGTCTCCGATTTAAGGATATATAGAGTACTCGTGACGTTAACTTCCCCGATTATTTCAAGATCCCATTAAAACAGAAACCGATTACCGAGTATTGTAGTTCCCTCCATTGTCTACGAATGTATACGTCTTGGCTTCTCAAATGTTTCTTCTTACGAAGATAAAGAGACTGTCTTTTGAGGACGTAAGTTGACTCCAATTCCAATTTTAAAAAAAAAAAATCCAAATTCGGCCTCGTTCAACCTGCGTTTTTCAGCTGTGGTTAGTTGTTAGCGTAAGTTGACTCGTAAATTTCGTTTTATATAGACGTTATGAATTGACCTAGTATGAATAATTCAATTGAGCATCCATTTTTACGCGTACAGTACCCACACTTTTGACTATTTAAGTCGGCGGTAACATCCCAAACTGACATCATTAAGATCGCATGCTATGATGTCGTAATTTTCATGGCGGGAAAATAGCGATTTTCCGTGTCATAATCCAGCGATGATCATTTAATATTCTTATGGATTATTTAGAGCGACTGAAATGATAATGAATGCATGTTTGCATTCAACGCCCATTTTGGTATATATGTGTAAATTGTCATCACTCTACAAGTTCGGTTACATTTATTTTTGGGTAACTTTTTAAGGCGAATTCTATGGTCAAAATTGATCTCCGATTCGCGGCCTCGTGCTGTCACGCGCCGCGGTCTGACGTCATCACAGCATGACATGGAGATTATATATCTGAGCATGCGTGTGTGTGTAAGTGTGTGTGTGTGCGTGTGTGTGTGTGTGTATAAACTGGCAGTAGTTATCTGTCCTTGACGGCCGTGTTAATCTCCCTTGGCGCAGTGTAATCAACAGTTGTGTGAGTGTGAAGGTAGGGTCACAAAAAGTGAAAAGGTCAAAATCGTTTTTCTTTATGTCTATATTAATGATAAACTGACACAAACATTTATATATCCCCTTAAAATTAACCTATAGACTTGAGTAATGTACCGTTGGATGTGTTTCTTCAAGAGCTATCCAACTATGTAGGTTATATAATTAAAAATAATTTAGAAAAAGTTACTAAAGTGGTTAGGACACCTTAAATTGTAAATTGACATTATCCGTGATCCACTCTTCCAGCATATGAAGGGAACTCAGTAACTATGCGCCGCTCTAGCCAGTATCTAAACAATTTGCGAACCCTTATATGATTTTCTTTAGGGTTTGCACGCAATGTTTATAATGACTCTGTGAAGCTGGTCAAGCTGACACATCACAAACCTCTTACGTCATCGACTGGACGGCACACTTTGGAAACCGGTCACTTGATTGGTAGGGACAATGCTTTGCGTGTGTTGTTTAACACAAAAAATATCCGCATGTTAAAGCTGGCAGAAGCTATCGCCATTAATTCACAGAAGCCAATTTTGTACAAACAGAAAGACATGATAATCAGTTTAAAATTACCGTGATAGACAATTCAAATTACAGTGTGAACATGTGTGCTTCATATTTCAGCTGGAAGGATTTATCTGCTTTTTTTTTTTTTTTTTTCGTTCATCCGGAGTGTTTTTTCAGATGTGATTGAGGTGTCTCTGTTATGCGCCCTTGGGCCGAAACCCGAGGGCTAACACATCCGACTATAGCGTGCTTTTTTGACCAGGTAGCAGAAGGATTTATCTAATTACTTTATGTTGTGTGATTTCTGCAGTATATACCAGACGAGTAGCAGTGAAATATGTCAGTCAACAAATCGTGTAATCTACTGTTTGTGTCTTCATTATTCAATTTCACTACGGGAAAACATTATTTTGAAAATTCATATTATTTGTGAATTGCCTAGCAAGGAAAGTTCACGAGGAAGGGAACTGGCCATCCCATCTCATATACCACGGCCTAGAATATGTCAAGGCCTAACACTGCACATCTTAACGGTAGCATCTGTTATGGGGCCACGTTTGCCCTGGCCTTGGCAAGCAATTTGTCGACTGGGAAGGAGGTTGCATCACAGGAAGGAGATTTTATCAAGGATATCAGAAGCATCATAAATGTAACGTACGAGATAAAAGGGGAGCCGTAAAGTATGTCTTCGTTTCATGCAACTGGAAAGATGAGACGGTGTACGGTTTTTTGCCACGTGGTACAACTTACACCTTTACACATTTTTGAAGTACGTGAGGATGTATAACGAACGACAGACAGACAGACAGACAGACAGACAGACAGACAGACAGACAGACAGACAGACGGACGGACGGACAGACAAACAGACAGACAGACGGACCGACCGACCGACCGATAGACCGAAGAGGGAAGGAAGGAAGGAAGGAAGGAAGGACGGAAGGAAGGAAGGGAGGAAGGAAGGAAGGCAAGCAGGCAGGCAGGCAGGCAGGCAGGAGGGAAGGAAGGAAGGAAGGAAGGAAGGAAGGAAGGAAGGAAGGAAGGAAGGAAGGAAGGAAGGAAGGAAGGAAGGAAGCAGACTGAAAAAAAGGATTGAAGACAAACAAGCAGATAGACGGACAAACATACAAAGGAATGGATGGCCAAAGAAGACAAGCCGGCTGAAGAAAATAACAAACAGAAAGAAAGGCAGACAGACATACAGACAGACATACATACAATGTGATCCTAAGCTGGATTGTTTATAATGCGGTAACGATGAATATAATCCCATTACAAATACACTTCAGTGGAGTATGGAAAGGTGAATATAATTCCATTACAGATTCAGTTCAGTGGATAATGTAATGGCGAATATAATCCCATTACAGATACAGGCTGGTGTCTAGAAATAACCTTAGACACATGTCTGCTGCTTACCATACTCCACATATCTCTGTATTCACAGATATACATTATTATACAACATATCAAATTGAAACCCAAGAAATCCCAATAAGGTGAACACAAGTCACCACGCACAGCTTGACTGCTTGATTCACTGTCAGAGAACTGGAGCATCCAAGTTCCTACTCCATGGGAAGTTGGTGGCTTGGAAGACTTTGCACTGTGAGCGAGCCTGGTCAAGACAGAGCAAACAGACCGACTGAAGACAGACTGAAAACAAAAAGGCTAACAAGCCTTTAGAGACAGAGCTAGACAGACAGTTAGACAGAACGAAGGGCAAACAAAGAGTTGCATTGCAACAGAAACCAGACATATTGAAGAGACTGAAGATCAACGAAACCTAGTCGCGCACATTTTGTCACAAAAAATTAAACCGGAAGTAATTTCTGATTTCTTGGTACGGTATTTTGAGATTCCCATTTCAATGCATTTGTAAAGTGGTGTCAATAATTGTGAGTTTCTCGTTTAGTTGGTCCTTCGCAGGCTATTATCGCTCTCACCACGGCCCGCCGGAAAGACTCGATCTTTTTCCAGTTTCCCTGTCTCATGCTGGTAGAAGAATTTTTGGTGTCTATGTCTTTTGGGTCAAGGATAATTTCATTGCACATGGATATCTCTATTAGTACTCCAGCATTCTCCCATAGATCGCAAGGAGAATCTCGGTGCTGTGCACGAGCTCCATAATATTAGCGAGGATCCAAGTGTATGCATACTAGAATTATAATACTATAAACATTCACTTGTGGGTACGTTTTCTCATTTTAAAATCTAGCCTGGGTTGGTGCCCATTGAACCCACTCCTGTCGAGCAGGTATTTTTACGTGTGCACTTGTTCGTGGGTGCTCCGAATTATTGGTCATTGTCTGAGAAGACTTGACGTCAAATCACCGTATCCTAGAACAATGGAGTGTATACTGTCCTTCGCTTATTTTTGTTTAATAAAAGATATTTTTTTAAATCACAGTGGGGTCTCCGTGGCAAAGTGATTAAGCTGTCTGCCTCGCGCTCTGAAGGCTGTGGGTTTGACTCCGGATTCCGTCATTCTCTTCACTAATGCAATTTTTTCGGAGACTCTTAGGGTCGTCGCTGGAGCTACGGAGTTCGTGCTTTATGCGACACTTTCGGCAGGCCGCGCTGCGGAAATAGACCGAGCCATGTGGGGAAAACCTCGGTACAGTGAAGTCTATCCTCTCGCTGTTAAACTTTTAACCCTTGTGAAAGTTCAAAGTCCACCCCGAGTATCGAACCAGATCTGCACGAGCCAGAAGCGGGCGTCATAAGATCTAAACCACTCCGTCCTATATTGGAACAAAGGGTAAACAACCCAGGCACCGCTCGTTCGATGATGACGACGTCTACAACAACAACAAATTTAAAAACAAAACACACACACACACACACACACACAAGTAATATTACGGCAACAACCCCAAGGGGGAAAATCATAGTGCTCACCATGGTCATGTGCCATGCTGATAATCGTATATGTGACGTCATGATTCGCCATCTCACGTTATCACCCGGGTCATGGGTCAAGTCTGTGTTCTTGCAATGATTATGTCATGAGGTCAAGCAGTACATTCCCTGCCTCTCTGTGTCTTTCCCTTCCTCTTTTTCCATCAAGTTTGCTAGTCGTCACTAAATTTTCAAATTTATTTCTTCTTATCACTTGCCGAAAAGTTCTTTTTTCTGTCTCCATCTAACATCTCTAACTAGTTCACAGTTGTCATGTGTTTATTGGAGGACTACCTCGCTCGTGTTGCTAAGAGTCCGTGGTATTCTTTGAAAAACAGCGGGATTTAAAACGCAAGAGGATCAGCTTCATTGCACCGGGTTTTATTCCACATGGTTCGGTCTCTTTCCGCAGGGTAGCCTACTGAAAGAATCGCACAAAGTACGAACTCCGTAGCATCAGCAATGACACCCCAGGAATCTCCGAGAAAATTACACTAATGAACGGAACGACGTGGCCCGGAATCGAACCCACAACCTTCGGAGCATGCGAAGATCACGAAGACCCCCTATTCTTTGCATTGTCCTCAGAATTCACATTTCCACTGACATTAGATGTTTCTCAGCCCATCCGCTAATTGTCCATATTTCACATGCATATAACAGTATATGTTCTATAAACCACTTTGATGCTCATTTTCTCACTGCACTGGAAAATAGTCCATCCCATCTGGAAAACTCGCGTTCTTTAAACTCTAGGGCAGTGGTTCTCAACCGGTGGGGAATTTTAGGGTTTCCAGGGAGGGAGGGAAGGGGGGGGGGGGGGTTAACATTATTTCAAGATAGCGTTAATACAAGAACCGATTACTTGATATTGTTTTTCCCTTCATACTTTACGGTTCTGTACGTCTCACCCTTCTAAAATTCATTTTATAAAGTAAGTAGACCCCCAAATCACATTGTATGTGGACGTCTAGATTTGTTTTAGTATGTGCTATTAAATTTAGCTTCCATTATTACGTATACTGTGTTTAAAAAAAGGGGGGGTGGATTTTTAGGTAGGAAATACGAAAGGGGGGGGGGGGGTGGATTTGAACACCGAAGACACAAACAATAGATTGCACGATGTATTGCCTGGCATATCAGTTACATACTGCAAAAATCACGCAAGATAAACTAAAGCAATAAGATGAATGCTTCAAGCTGAAATATTTAACATACATAGTCACACATTATTTTTCATTGTCTACGACGGTAGAAATAAACTAGCAGAAGTAAACACTCTACAATCTATTGGAATATGTACAGAAGTAGACACTCTACAAGCTATTGGCATGTGTACAAAAGTAGACACTCTACATGCTAATGTAATGTGCACAGAAGTAGACACTCCACAACCTATTGGAAACGAACGAACAAACGAACGAACGAACATACTTTATTTTCAAAGGGTTATGAATTGGGCACGTAGGCCCGTCTAACATTCCGCACCTTCTATCACTCTCTTTCATACATTATTTGATGTGCACAGAAGTAGACACTCTACATATTATTGGAATGTGAGCAGAAATGACACTATATATGCTATTATAATGTGCACAGAAGTAGGTATTATACATGCTATTGGAATGTGCACAGAAGTACACGCTCTACATGCTACTGGAATGTGCACTCTGGACACAGAATAAGATACATACCCGCAGTAGTGTTACTTGTGTGTCCTGTTTTCTGGAGTAGTAGTAGTATGTGATCTGTCCGTGTGACAGGACGTCAGGGTCCCTATTTCCTTTTACTCAGATACCGCTCTGTTCGTGTGTGTATAGTGCACACACAGTTTACGGGACACGGTCTTACACTGTTCAGAGGTAAAAGAGTGAGATTTGTTATTCATTGCAATTGCATATTTTTTTTATTATTATGATTACAATGGGTTGTGGACACCATTCGTAATCCGGAATACCGCGTTCGAAACCGATTTGGAAGCAGGCCGCCTTGTTTTGGTTTTTATGCAATGGTTTGAGTGCCGGCCGTTCAGCAAGCAATGACGAACTTTTTTTTTTTTTTTTTTTTTTAGCATATCCTTTACAGGACTTAGCTGTCAACACCAGCATCTTTCAGCTGTATGTTGATCTCTTGGCAAGATTACGCTCAGTAGTTTGCCATTGCTTTCTGAGCGGCCGGCTCAGTATCCCGCAAGTCACGAGCGGGGGTCGAACCGCCTCAGCTCTCGCTCCGCTACGAGACTCTGCGTGATAAACGGGATTACAGAGAGAAAGTGTTGTAACCCCACAGCCAGAGAGACCGGCAATGACGAACTACTGAAGGTAAAGTTGCCCTGGTGTCACAAACAGCCAAAAACATTCTGGAGTTGACTGCTTCGCCCTGTAAATGATATGCAACTAAATTTTTATTATCATTATTATTATAATTATTATTATGTTTATTAATCCAACACGCTTGCCTGTCGTCCCGGTGGTCGTGTGTTCGAATCCCCTTCTCGGGGAGATCATTGTTTCATTGACCTGTACGACGAGCCAGCCGAAAATGGGTCGGCGTAAAGTTCACCGCATCACCAAAGGGTGCGGATTGATTTAAAATACATGGGACTAGCATTACGTCCACTGTATGTGTGTTACCAGGACCCATAAAGGAAACCAAGACTAGAAACACTGCAACCTGTGCCGTAAGACGCGACCATGTAAAGATGGCGCCCTACTCCTAATAGGAACAGCGAGGGGAAATACTTTAAGAGGGCTGCTGCATCGGGGGATTGAGCACTCATGGAAATACCCAATGTACCCAGACGTCATTCGGCATGACATAGCATAACATGATATAAGGTAACATGACAAGGAAAGCTGGCTGCTCAACACAATAGAAAACTTTTGCTGCATGAACTGAACTAACTGTCAACAAGTCTCAAGATAAGGAGCGAAAAATAACTCGGAGAACCAAGATGGAAGGAGATTATTCTAGAAGAAATATGACAAAGTGGGGGATGGGAGAAAGCTGCATGGAGTCTCGAACGCCGAGTTACCTCACATAACCTGGTACAATCTCCAGAATTTGCGCATTGAATGGTAGAACTATTGATTATTTGGTTGTTTCGGGATTTGAAATTTAAATATTGAGCACAACCCACTACTGGCAACGCTGAGCGCATCCTGGTATGAACCTAAGGCCTATCCACGTCAAGATGGAAGCACTATACTCGAGTTTCGCTCTCGTTTGAGCTCGTCAGTAGTGCATATCCCTGACCGGATCCGGAAACACTCCCCGGATCACTGGTGTGTGAAGCGGGTGTGTAACAACGCCCGAAACAACCAAATAATCAATTTGATTATTGCTCACTGGATTTTAGGAGGCCTGGTGTTCCTTGCCAGTGAGTAAGTCCTGATCGTTCGGGTCCACATCGATTGGTAGAACTATGTCTGAATTGCAAAATACAAGACAGGTGCTAGGAGACATATAATATTATAATATAACATTTGGCATGATGCAAAACACGACGGAATAGTGCAGAAAGCTTCTATATGGTATGTGAAACAGTACCATTCTCAGTACAGAGTAAAATGCATCTCACAGATTGACCCTAATAAAATTTGAAGAGGCAGAGAAAGCACTAGCAGAGCGGGAAGCAGTGAGTTCACACACTTAAGTTAGTTTTCAAAAGTCCATAATTAAGTGCGGCGGGATGTGGATTTTCCCTATCAAAAGAGAAGTAAGGTGTCTCCCCACCAGGATAACGTGCAGCCATACGTGCAGGTAGTGGATGGAGCTGAAGAGAAGCCGGCAGACAGTTGTTCGCTGTAAGCTCAAGTTTCACGACTGCAGGCAGGGGATCACTTTACGAAAACATCGGCTACATCATCGACCGGTATGGTCACTGCTAAGAAGAAAAGCAATGGCAGACTACCTCTTTACAGTTGCCAGAAAACTAAGCTTCGTCAGTTCATAGAAAAATCAGACAACGGTATACATTAGTGCTTCATAGGATATCCTCGCCCGGTAGCGAAAGTCATGTACACCATGTGATCCAGACCGTCAGCATGCGACTAAGTGCGAAAGATTAATTCATCATATGCCATGTTGATAAGCGTGGGTGGTCATGATTCGCCATCTCACTCGATCACCAGAGTCATAGATCAGTTCAGTGTTCTTGTCTGGACCATACCACGTGGTTAAGCCATCCAGGTATTTACTTTTCTGCCTTCCCTTGTTCTCTTCCTCTTGATCTTGCCTGTTTACATCAAGTTCTCCAATTTATTTCTTCTCATAAAATGCCCAACAAAAAAAATGTGACTGTCTTGCGTCTAATTTCTCTAATCAGTGTACGATTTTCATTTGTTTCTTGTGGGACTTGGTCATTGGTTTTTCTGTCTGTCCATGGTATTCTTTGCAATTTCCTTAGAAACCACATTTCCGAAGCCATCAGATGTTTTTTCAGCTTGTCTGCTTGGCTGCAGAAATGCGAAAGATTAAAATCACGTAAAATAGAACGTGTGACGTTCGAACTGTGTGTGTAGATAGCAAACTGGAGAACATCAAGCAAGAAAAGAGACAAATGTATATTAACATTTTAAGGTATATGTGAGTCCTGGTGGAAAAGGACGGACATGATAACATCCAGGGAATATAGCATAATCAATTCTGGTGAAGAAATATCAGCGAGGTGTAGCACTTACTGTGGATCTGGAGAGATCAAGATCCATCAAAGGATATTGGACTGTGTCAGATAGAATAATACTGGTAAAGTTAGCAGGCAGGCTTTCTAGAAGTCAATATCATCCAGGCATATGCACCAACATCAGAAAGAAGTTGTTACAGTGTCGATGAATTGTATAGTGATTTGGAAAATGACTTCACGAAGTGCAATAATCAGAATTTAATATCATAATGGGTGACTTTAATGCTAAAGTTGGAAGTCAACAAGATGGATACACATTAGGCGAGCATGGACCGGGGGAACGAAATGAGAGAGAGAGAGAGAGAGAGAGAGAGAGAGAGAGAGAGAGAGAGAGAGAAGGAGAGAGAGATGGAGAGAGAGAGAGAGAGAGAGAGAGAGAGAGAGAGAGAGAGAGAGAGAGAGAGAGAGAGAGAGAGAGAGAGAGAGAGATGGTGCAGACTGTGGGCAGTTTGGTACGTGGACAAAA
Source organism: Cepaea nemoralis (assembly GCA_014155875.1). Taxonomy (NCBI): domain Eukaryota; kingdom Metazoa; phylum Mollusca; class Gastropoda; order Stylommatophora; family Helicidae; genus Cepaea; species Cepaea nemoralis. The sequence goes on from JACEFZ010019704.1 coordinate 24,018, forward strand.
ACATGATATGATTAATTAAAACATCCGGTATCAAAAACATCCAAGGAGATTATGGACACGGAGGAGTCTTGAGAGATTAGATCAGAAACCAGATTGATTACTTCCTCATCAAGAGAAGATTCGAAATGCCTTAAAAGTCGCTAAAAAAATATATCAAATGCAGGCTGCTACAGTGACCATAGAATAGATATAAGCGGTATGCCCATACCATTAAAGAAGGTCAAACCTACACCCCCCCCCCCCCCCAAAAAAAGTGTGTTCTATGTGCACGGAGGGACGGGGATATAAAAAGGAAACACTGCAACGTGGTTTGCTTACATGTTATAATCGAGACAAGAACACAGATCTGATCCACGACTCTTGTGATCGTGTGAGATGACAAAGCATGACCACCATTGCTTATCGTGGTATTAGTGAAGTTCACAGGGGTAATGTGATGATCATGGTAGTACGAGGGCTCCACGCCTGGGCCGGTCACCTGCTAAGTGGGGAAAGTGCCTGCCACCTATTCATCCGTGCATTTAGGCCTACACAATGCAATGGCCCTATTACGTCACAGGGCCATAGTAGGAAACTGCTTAGGAACAAATTACATTATCTTTCTATGATATTGCCTTGATAAGAGTTACATGTGTGGCTCCTCATCATCATGTGGCATGCCGATAAGCACAGGTGGCCATGTTTCGCCATCTCACACGATCACCAGAGTCGTGGATCAGCTCTGTGTTCTTATCTCGACCATACCAAGTGGCCAAACCATCCAGGTATTTACGTCTCTGCCTTCTCCTAGTTCTTTTCCCCTCAATCTAGCCAGTTGTAATCAAGTTCTCTCATTTAAGTCTTCACATGACGTTTCCAAAAATGTTGACACTCTACGTTTAATTTCTCTAATCAGTTTACGGTTTTCATTTGTTTCTTTTTGGATTGTGCCGTTGGTTTTTCTTACTGTGCTTTGACGAATCATGATGAACTAGACGTCTGTAAAGAAGGTAGACTTGTTCCAGTTTGCTGTTGCTTTCCTTCCTGGCAGTGACTACACTAGTCGGCGACCGTAGAGATCTTCTGCCTACCGTCGCGAAACTTGAGACTATAACCAAACACTATCTGTCGGCTGCCCTCAAAATTATATCCACCACTGCCTTCTGTGTTTTCTTATGAAAACATGCCGAAAACGGTTACGAAATACTTCTAAGAAAAACACAGCTCCTCCGTCGCTATTTTACCGGAAAATCATCATCATCAAGTGCCGTGCCGGCTGGCATAGGCGTTCATGGCTCTCCACAGATCTCGGTCTTTGGCGTTCTGGATCAACTCTGCTGATGATATTCCTCCATGCCACCGTCTCAATCCGTCCAGCATCATTTCTCTTGGTCTGCCTCTGCCTCTCTTCCCCTCGATCTTTCCAGTTGTCACGATGTTCTCCAATGCCTCTCTTCTCATCACATGACCAAAGAAAGCTGTTTGTCTCTTTCTTATTGTTGTATATAGTGTTCTAGTTTCATTAGCCTCTTTCAGGCAATCGTTGTTAGTTACTCTGGCAGTCCAAGGAATTCGCAACATTCGTCTCAAGAACCACATCTCTGTTGCTTCTAAGTTCTTCCTAATTTGTTCATTTACATTCCAAGATTCGCTGCCATACAGCAAAACTGGTTCTATATAGCATTTTAGCACTCTCTTTCTTACATTCATAAGATACACTTCCTTTTCTGAAATGCGGCTTTTGCCTGCCCTATTCTGCTCTTAATCTCTGTTGTACATCTTCCATCTGATGTTATAAGTGCCCCTAGGTATTTAAAATTATCCACTTGGTTGAGAATTCCCCTTCTATTTCTATGTCACATTTTGGTGTCCCCATTTTCTTTGATATCACCATTGTTACTGTTTTCTTGATATTCAAGGAGAGTCCTTTCTGTGCACTCTCTGATACTACAATGTCCAATAATTGTTGTAGGTCTGTTGCATTATCCGCCACCAATACTGTGTCATCTGCATAGCGTATATTGTTTATATTATATCCTCCGATTAGTATTCCTGGCTTCTCTTTGATCTCTCTCATTATTACTTCGCTATATAGGGAGAAGAGATCGGGTGACAAGACACACCCCTGTCGTACTCCTAGCTTTATCTGTTCGTAACTACTCTCTTTATTTCCCATTTTAATTGCTGCTACTTGGTTCCAGTATATATTCTTTATTATTCTTAAATCTTTCCCATCAATGTTGATATCTTCCAACATTTTAATCAGCTCATCATGTTTTACTTTATCAAATGCCTTAGTATAATCTACGAAGCATAAATATATGTCCCTCTGTTTCTCTATTGACCTTTCTATTAGTGTTCGTAATATATATATACATATATATTGCATTGTTTGTACCCTTTCCTTCCATAAAACCGTACTGTTCTTCACCAATTTCCATTTTTATTTTCTTTCTTGCTCTTCTCATTATAATTCTGAGTAGAAGCTTAGTGATATGGCTTATGACCGGAAAATACCAGAAGAAATACAATTTACATTCATGAAAAGTGTGACTTCTAAAGTTTGTTCGCACAGTAATGGGAGCTGCAGTGACTGGCACACTTGCCTGCCGCCCTTTTGGTCATGTGTTCAAATGTCCATGGAAGTGGTGATTGTTTTTTTTTGTTTTTTTTTAAAATTTGATCTGGTTCTGAGTCGAACTAGTCTAAAATGTGTCGCAGAAAATGTTCTCGGAAAAATAGACGGCTGGTGCGATATTGACAACACTACCCATTGAGTTCCAAATATGGCACTAGCACCATTTAATGAATAAAACCTCAAGGCTCATGAAAGGGTCCTTTACTTTCTTTTATTGTATTTCTTTCCTCTTCCCCTTTTGCCTTTGAGAGTGAAGTATAGGCCAGCGATTAGTGCATGCCAATCCCTTAGTACACCGGTTCATGGTTGATTGGCTGATAGCTGTTTCTTTCCCTGTGTGTGATAGCCTGCCTCAGATAAACTCTCCTCTGTTGCCTTTTACGATATTCCCAAGATGTTAACAGTGTTGCTGTTTGTTACATTTCCTTTAGGATTCCATTAACGCGCTTTGTTTTACTTACCAAAAGATCAAGAAACCGTCTAAATCTAATCTTAAAATCCTAAATCCTTACAATCAGCCTCTAAACTAGTCTGCTTCCAACAACTGCTCCATCTGACCTCTTGTTACTCCACTTTCATTCCTTGAATAATCTAACATCTCAATTGAACAGCACTCATTTTTATTGATCAGGTAAAATGTTCAAGCTCAAATAGTAAACCTATATGTTCGTGAAAGGAAAAATAAATCACAATTATCCAAACTATGAACCTTGAAATCCCGATCTTCTTGTTGAAACAGAATGTATTACTTATGTAAAGACGACACCAGCGAACCCGGTCACATTTGAAACAGTAAATAGATATGTTTTGAAACCACAGTTGGAGACCTACCATTGCAGTAGCTAAGAAACGTGGCTATATTTACTGGTTTCATCGTGACGTCATAAGCAGCAACTTTACATATGTAATGGCACAACAGCGGAACTTATAAACAACTCTGTATTCTGTTTATCCCCGGCTACCTGTCCAATGTTCAGCCACACACAAGCCAGACAATTATCTAACGTCAGTTTTATACTGGACAGCCACTTGGAGTAAGAAATTTGAAACACAAAGGAACTTACTGTATCGGCTCCAACACTTGTGTTAATTGATCTAATTACGTTCCTCCGCTAAGTCTTGGTAGTAGACCTGTGCCTAATTGCGCATGTACACTGCTGATCCATTTATAACTGGCGCGAAATATCCCAGGTTGTGCCCGAACGTAAGTGTGAGTAAGTGTGCAGGCTGTGGGATTAGTTTTTGGCCGTCCTGAGCTGATGTGGGCGTTGGCTGGCAGGGCTGTTAATGTGAAACAGGTCAGATGTTGGCTGTTTCGCTAAGTCTGGCTGGTTAGATAATAAACTGTAGAATAAATTGAAGATTAACTGCAAGTCTGTCGTTTGAAACAATGCAGACAGGGTCAAATATTGGCTGTTTCGTTAAGTCTAGCTTGCGAAGTAATTAACTGCCAAATTAAGTGAAGATTATCATTAATTTTGTCATATAAACGTCATTCACAAGCAGTCGATTGTTTTACCTGGAGAAAGGTTACAGCGTACTGACTAGGTTTATGTGGGAATGGTGTGTTCTGTTTATTTGGAGGGTGGGTTTCTTTGCAAACGACGCCACCACGTGACAATGCTGTCAATCTCTGTCTATATATCTGTCTAAGAGAGAGAGAGAGAGACGAGAGAGAGATGAGAGAGAGAGAGAAGAGAGAGAGAGAGAGAGAGAGAAGAGAAGAGAGAGAGAGAGAGAGAGAGAGTCACATTCGCTACAGCGTGGATATTATACGAGATCTTTGAAGCACAATGTAAACAACTATCGTTCGTCAAGACGTAGATGCTAAATTTGTAATGATGTAACCACATGTTAGCACGCAGATCACAAGGGGGACTTGTTGAATTATCGGCATGGAAAACGGACTCATATATTTATTTTATCTCGACTTGCAGAACCTCAACTCCGGTGCCATTCTAAGTGGCGTTTTGGTAAAATGCCGACAATATGTGAGCCACTTAAAAGTGGTGCACGATGTATGTTAAGCTTTATTACTTGAACATGAGCACATCTTGTAGAAAACGGTGTGTAGATTACAGAAGCGATTGGATCGAGCTATTAAGGCAACGGTGCTTTCAATTATGAAACATGGTTCTAACATCCCGGGAAGGCAACTTGATGTGTATCTGTGGCAGGTCAGGAAGATACAAATACACGGCGTGCGTTGATAATATTTTACGGCAAACTGCCTGTAATCGTCGGCATTTCTAAAACCTCCATCACTAGTAATGGTACACATGTCGTAAAGGACACCACGCTGTGTGCCACGCAACTCCACATGAGTTCATAAAAAGCTTCAACGTGCTTTGTTTTTTGGTTTTGTTCTTTTTTTTCAAAATGCCGTAGGCGTCATTAAACTCATAGATCGTTCTAGATTTAGTCTAATGACAATATTTATCCACGCAAACGCGTTAGACCATCCAGTATAATTTCTTTCCATCTAAATCGTCGCTGCCTCTAAGGCATCCTTCTATCGGTCTACTCTCTATCGCTGAACTTCCAGACGTCACAAAATCCTCGGTGTTTCTTTTCCCATTATAAGACAAAAGAAGACTATATCTCTTTCTTCCAGTTGTGTACAGTTTTCTGATTTTATTAGCCCCTTCCAGGCAATTGTTAAACTACTGAGCGTAATCTTGCCAAGAAATCAACAATCAGCTGAAAGATGCTGATGTTGACAGCGATGTCCTGTAAAGGATATGCGAACCAAAAACAAAAAATAAAAAAAAGGCAATTGTTGTAGTATTATTGGATGTCTCAAAAAACTATTTACCAAAGATTCATCTGTGTAAAAAATCTGCAAATGGCAGCCCAGACAGACAGACAGACAGACAGACAGACAGACAGACAGACAGACAGACAGACAGACAGACAGGCAGGCAGGCAGTCAGGCAGGCAGGCAGGCAGACAGACAGACAGACAGACGGGCGTTCGGGCGAGCGGACGGACAGAGGGAAAGAGGGACGGAAGGGAGGGCGCCTGGGCGGGGTGACACAGAGACAGAAGAACGGACGGATGGAAGGACGGACGGGTGGATGGATGAATGGATGGATGGATGGATGGATGGGTTGGATGGATAGATGGATGGATGGATGGATGGGTTGGAGGATGGATGGATGGAAGGAAGGATGGATGGATGGATGGATGGATGGATGGTGGATGGATGGATGGATGGATGGATGGATGGATGGGGAGAAAGAGAGATTAAATGCGCAGGGCTACAAAAAAGTCGTAATCCGGCCCTATATGTCTGTAATATACATAATTTTTTTTCTCGCATATCCTTTATAGGACATCGCTGTCAACATCAGCATCTTTCAGCTGATTGTTGATTTCTTGGCAAGATTACGCTCAGTAGTTTGCCATTGCTTTCTGAGCTACCGGCTCACGTATCCCGTAAGTTACAGACGCGGCGAGAACCGCTACCGATTTTCAAACGTAATGGAAATACAGTGCTGTGGCAAAGGGGCTACGAATGCAATTCGTAATCCCGCATACCGCGTTCGAAACACAGCTGTGGGCTATTTGGAAACAGACCGCCTTGCGTTGGTTTCATGCAATAGTATGAGTGGCGGTCGTTGAAAAAAGCAATAGCATACTACCAAACATAAACTTTCCCAGGAATCACAAACAGCCAAAAAATTCCGGGGTTGACTGCTACGTCCTGTTAAGGACATGCAATTAACTTTTTAAATGGAAATAACGAATCAGTATATGTTTTCTGTAAATGTCCCGATCCGCCACAAACAGGATACATTTCACACGCTGCATCCTTCGTCTCAAATATTCCCGGGACACTGCAATGTATATATTTTGTTTTGATATCCAACCGTCCTCCTTGACTTCCTGCAATGAATCAGCGTTCGAAAAGCTCTTTTCCAGCGACTATATTAAGAGGGACTGAAATCTTAATAGTACAGTATTGCCTTCACTGTGTACTCGGAAACATAACTTTGAAAGAAAATAAGACAGAGAGGGTAGCGAATCCTGTCAGTGCGTTATCGTGGCAGGGGGATTTATGTATCGGTGTTGTAACAAGTTGCAGACTGCTGTTCATGTTTTGATAACAATGCTAAAATGCTGTCTACAGTTCGCTGCAGTATATCACATGTCTGTTTCCAGGGGTTACACCCCTTGATTAGCTAAAGGGAAGAGGAAGAGCAACATGTGAACGGTGGAAATCTCTCTCTCTCTCTCTCTCTCTCTCTCTCTCTCTCTCTCTCTCTCTCTCTGTCTCTTTATCTCTCTCTTTATCTCTCTCTCTCTATTTCTCTCTCTCTCTCTTCGCGTGTTTGTCACTCCCAGTCAGAGTTCACACTCTGCAGTATGTCACTTATGCTTGCTAACATAACGCTGATCTGAAACTTGACAAGGAATCTACATGAGAAATAGGAAATAGACAACATCAATCATAAACACAAGCAAGGCCCAGGGAACGTCTCCATACTTTAATACTTACTTACTCTTCAATGCCATGTCATTACTTAAAATGGAAGAAGCCAGCCCCCCCCCCTCTCTCTCTCCCTCTCTCTCTCTCTCTCTCTCTCTCTCTCTCTCTCTCTCTCTTTCTCTCTCTCTCTCTCTATTAATCCATCCATCCGTCCATCTGTCCATATCTATCTATCTATCTATCTATCCATCTATCTATCTATCTATCTATCTATCTATCTATCTATCTATCTATCTATCTATCTATCTATCTATCTATCTATCTATCTATCTATCTATCTATCTGTCTGTCTGTCTGTCTGTCTATCTATCTATCTATCTATCTATCTATCTATCTATCTGTCTGTCTGTCTGTCTGTCTGTCTGTCTGTCTACCTATTTACTTACCTACATACCTATATACCTACTTATCTATCTATCAATCCATCTATCCATCCTTATATGCATCCATATACCCCCCCCCACCACTCACTCATCGACCCATCTGTCTATCTATCTATTTATCTATCTATTTATCTATCTATTTATCTATCTGTATATCTATCTGTCTGTCTATCTACCTATCTACCTTCCTACCTACCTACCTTTCTGTCTGCCTAAATTCCTGCCTGCCTGTATGTCTGTCTATCTGTTCGTCTGTCTGTCCTTCCGATCGTCCATCAGTCCGTCCGTCCATCCGTCCGTCCGTCCGTCTGTCTCTCTGACTGTATGTCGATCTCTTGCGCTATCTCTCAATTTTCATATATATATATATATATGTGTGTGTGTGTGTGTGTGTGTGTGTGTGTGTGTGTGTGTGTGTTTGTGCGCGCGCCCGCCCCTGCTTTCACTTTTACCAACCAGGGTTACGTGAAAAAAAAGAATGGGTGCACGTGGAGGATTGAGCTGGTAGCACCAGAAAGATAACTGTTCGTGACAGTAGGCAAAGTATCTCTTTATAGAGACAATGGGTACGGTCATCGGCATGTGTGGTCACTGCCAACAACCATAGCTACGGCAAACTACCTCTTATATGGTTGTCTAGTGAATTATGATGCAAGAACATAGACCTGGTCCAAGACTCTTGTATATGTGTAAGACGGCGAATCATGACCGCCTTCGCATATTGACAAGGCACATGATGATGAGATGACAAGGATGATATGTATTTGTGTATGTGTCTTTGTTTTCAATATTGCCATCAAGCTGTGGCAGGCTCTTTGGAGAACGTCGCTCCCATTATTGCAGACCGAAAAATGTCTCGATCCATTACTAGTACCCCTGGCTCATACCCAGCGTATCTTTAATGTTAAACACGTTCAAACTGATAGTTTACAAAGCAAACAACTCCATCGTCAACAGAAAACGTTAATTCTTGGACAGTGTAGTTGTGACACACGTTTCTCGAGTTTACCGCATTCATCACCTAATACAGTTATTCTCTATGATCCATCAAGCTGTCACTACAAACTTCACATGTACTTCACTATCACACTATAGACCACAGTTCCTCAATCAGTTCGTGCCAAGCCTTATATATTTTGCCATCTCTCGTGGCTCCTTGTTTGTCTTCTCCTTGTTACTCGTCTGTTTCTTTAATTTTCTTCTCCTTTTTATCTTCTCCTAGTATTCTCTCTCTCTCTCTCTCTCTCTCTCTCTCTCTCTCTCTCTCCTCTCTCTCATCTCTCTCTCTCTCTCTCTCTCTCTGTGAGTTGGTGGAGGATGTATGTGTGGGTGGTGAGGATGTTTGTAGGTGGGGGATGTGTGGGTGGGTGGGGCAATGTGGAGTGGGTGAGAGATGTGTGGGCGGGGATGTGTATGAGGAATGCATGTGGGGGATGTGTGTGTGTGGGGGGAATGTGTTTATGGGTGGAGTTTGTGTGGGAGGGGAGATGTGTGAGAGGTGTGAGTGTTGCAGGTGGATGATGGATGTAAGTGAGGATGGGGGATGTGTGTTTGGCTGGGTGGTTGGGGTGTGTGTGGGTGGGAGGGTAGATGAGAGATGCATGTGTTGATGGGCGGATGGGTGATGTGTGGGGTGTGAGTGGTTGATGGATGAGTACGTTGAGTGGGTGGATGTGTGTGAGAGATGAGTGTATGGTTGGGGGATGTGTGTGTTTGTGGTAAGATGTGTGTGAGCAGCGGATGTGTGTGGGTGGGGTATATGTGGGTGGTGGGGTGTGTGTGGGTGGAGGGTGTGGTGTTTTTTTTAGTGTTTATGGGTGGGAGATATGTGTGGGCAGGTGGGGAGATGTGTTTGTTGGTGGGGATGTGTGTATAGGTGGGGGATGTGTAGTTGAGAGTTGGCGGATATTGGGTGGGTGAGTGGGTGTAGGTTGGCTGATGTGTGTGGGTGGGTGGGGAAAATTGTGAGGGTGCGGGATGTATGTGTGGATAGGTGCGGGATGTGTGGGTTGACGGGGGTATGTGTGTGTGGTTTTGTGATGTGTATTTTGCTGGGTGGTTGCGGGTGTGTGGATGGGTTGTGGAGAATATGTGGGTGGGTGTTTTCGTGTCGGTTATGGGATGGGAGGGGGTTTTTATGTGTGGGTGGGGAAATGTGTGTGGGTGGGGGATCAGTGGGTGGGTGGCGGCATGTATGTTTGCCTCCTGAGTCTGTGTGAGTGCGTGAAGGTATGTGTGGGTGGGTGGGGGTATGGTGGGTGGGGATGTGTGGGTGGCTGAGGCATGTGTGGGTGGCTGCGGGGTGTGAGGGTGGATGGGGGATGTCTCGCAACATTGCAATATGCATTGTTTATGCTTACAAAATCCATTTGACAATGTTTTTTTCCCCCTATGTAAATGTAACATGCAACATTTGATGAATGAAAGATAAGTGATCGAAAGGGCCGAATGTAAGACGGGCCTGCGTGCCTAATTTGGTACCCTTTTTAAAATAAAGTTTGTTCGTTCGTTCGTTCGTTCTTTCGTTCGTTCTCTCTCTCTCTCTCTCTCTCTCTCTCTCTCTCTCTCTCTCTCTCTCTCTCTCTCTCTCTCTCTCTCTCTCTCTCTCTCTCTGTGTGTTTCTATTTCCCCGTGAGCTCATGCGAAAGGACTTTAGCGGGTTTTCTCAATGTGTGGTCCAACCGTGCCATCGTTGTTTCCTTGGCTCTTGATTCGCTGGAATTTGTTTAGATCTCCCCATATGCTTCACATGAGTGATTGTGTCATATATCATTTTACTTTTTCTATTATGAGTAGACACAATCAAGATTATTTTTACGTTATTAGTAATTGTTTAATTAGTTCTCCGTGTTCCTAGTCCATACATCAGTGCTAATGTGAAGTAGGCTTCTACTTTGGCTAATGAAAGGAATAAAAGATGCACGCGTATTGATTGGCATTCATAGAAGTAAAAATAAATAAGCAGCATCAGAGAACACATTACCACTAATAGAGTGGGAAACAGTGACTTCTAGAATAATAGCAGCAGCATTTAGAACTTAAAAAAAAAAATAACATTGAATATGGTCCAGTGTTGCAACCAACATATTTAGGTTTCGATGTAAACAAAAATGGTGGACAATTAGAGAAACTAGAATTAGAATACACACGGAATGAGGAGCTTTCATTGGACAAGGAAATTTGTGAAAGTCACGTGAAATTACATTTTATACCAAACTCAGAATATTTAACTGAAACCTGGTGGTCATGCATGACCACTAGCTTAGCGTGCTAGCCGACGCCCTGCTCACAGGTATCTACCCAATACACCTTATGGCGAGAAATGGGGTCTTTTACTTTTACTTACGGCACACACAAAATTTCAGTTCTGAAATCTCGGGTAGATAGTACACGAAAGTTCAGTCTCTGCTTTTAAAGCTTTAGAATAATTGGACGGGGAACGGCTGCTGTGTGTACAGAAGCTTCTTGTCCGCATAAATAGGGCTGGATTAAGTGTCTTGGTAGTTCAAGATTTGGAGGCCACCAGAAACCAGGTGTGTTTTCAATATTAGAAACAACGGCCAGGAGCATTCAACGCAGGGTCGGGTAAAAGTAATAACAATAAATGCCAAGTCTTGAACGACAATCTGGCAACTGGTGTAGGAACGAGTTTATGACTGTTGGAATTTGGAATTAGGTACTAGTCTGAGCGGACTAGGTGATGGTAACGACGTTTAGGAATCGCAGTGTCATAGTAGAGAGTGAGTTGGTTTATAAACATATAGGTACGTTGTCCAATCGTCATTATTGGCGGGATTTTTCCAGTCAGATGTTTTTCTGTTGTCCTTGACCCCAACGGGGGAGAAAGTCCAACAAGAAACAAGTGAAAACCGTAAACTATTTTTTAAAAATTAGACGTAGGCAGACACGATATTCTGGGAACGATATCGCGAGAAATAAACTTGAAAATTTAGTGACAACTGGTAAAATGGCAAGGGTAAGACAGAGAGATAGATAACTGGATGGTTTGGCCACATGATATACTAGGGACAACAAAACAAACGTGATTCAAATCTGGTGAACATATGAAATGACGAACCTTGAGGCTTATGGTAAATTATTATGATAAGGATGATGATGATGATGTTCATGATCATGATGATGAACGTAGAAATGTAGATCTCTGTTTGTATTATGTTTACTTTCAACATAATCTCGGAAGTAAGCATGGCCGAATGGATAAGAGCATTTGTTCTTAAACATCCGGTGTGCTGATGTCGAGTTAGAGGGTTCAACCCATACACTAGTCAGTAGGACTAAAATGTTGACTTCACGTCCTGGACTTGGGGATATAAATTCCAAGTACATCTGAAGTCGGAGTGCGTTCGCCTTCTGGCGAGGAACTCTGGTAATAGGGGAAACTAACCCACATGCAAAAAATCTTTCCAGTGTACTCCCCAGTAGTAGCAACTACTACATAGAAGTAGTATGAGGACTGCGCTTGACTTCAAATCGAGTGAACAAAACAATGAAAACTGTTAACAAAATTTGGTCTCAGCGACTCTGTGGCTTACACTTGTTGAATGTTAAAGCAAATTTCAGAGTACAGATGAGTACAGATTGCCCGGATTGAAGAAGAAGGGGGAAAAGAAGAAGAAGAAGAGCTGTTAACTGGAAATCTGTGTTTATGTGAGGCAAAAGAAATCAGATAAAATATCAGCCGATATATAGAATGTTTTTGTGAAGAATCGCCTACACAGCTTAAAAAAAACTATTACAGACAAAGAACTGGTCGTCTGAAATAGACAAACCTAACCGAGATGGCGCAAGATAGTGTTGATAATAATGTTAGATTAACTTCAACGATAAGACTAAAGCTACAAATCGTGAAACGTATCCGCCTCATGCCACAGCTCTATAAACTTGCATCCTACCCAATTTCAAGGTCTAGCAGAAAACAACAACATGCGAGCTTTACAAATGAATGTTTTATCAAATGCCATCGCTGTAAACTTCTCCCATCGCGGCATTATAATACGTTTGATGAGGAACAGTGTTATTCTTGTTAGTCGCGTACCGCACGGCGAAGTTTCGCGGGCTCCAGCATCCAGATTAACCAGATAACATACAGAAGATGGGTGGGGGAAAATAAAACATTCGAATAATCTGACAATTATAAATACTCATTCTGGCATGAAATGTGTGTGGTTTACCCGTTGTATTCAGTTATGATTTACTTTATGTTATCCTCCATCTTCAAAAAACGCGCCAGTATGTAAAGTATACCATTCCTTTTCGGCTATTATTAGTTCTCCCCTGTCCTGCCCGTCTTCCACAACAACTGAAACATCTATCATTCTTTCTATCATCCTATACTGTTATTTTCCATTTTCCCCTCCACTTTCTTGCTCGGACTGCTCATATTCCCCCTTTCCCGAGTTGTTTTGGTTTCAATGTTGATACACGTATTCCCTTCCTTGCCTACACGCTGGTTGTTTTATTACTCTCTTCTCTCCACCGTCCTATCTGTTTTTCTTCTTGCACTCCCTGACCCGCATCATTCCAACTTGTTAACGACACAGGATTGGGGTTACTTTAACTTTTGACTCAGCGTCAATCTTCATCTACTGTTCTACTGGCTGGCACAATAGTTTTAAAGCTCTGCAGCTCGTAAGGGATTTTATGTAAGGAAATTTGGGAGTCTAAACGAGATCTATTTTATTTTTTCTAACCTCTTCTTCTTCTTACGCTCCGTGCCGTGTGACGTTGGTGATCATGTCTGTCCTCAACCTTTTGTCTCTTTTGCTTCCAGACATTTCTGATACCGATGTTCTTCAATGTCTTGTCAAACTGTTCAGCAACTTCTCTCTTAGTCTTCCCCTGCCTCCTTTCCTCTCAGCCTTCCCGTTGTGGCAACATTTTCCAGCTTTCCTCTTCTCGTAACATCCACAAAGAATGTGGATTAGATTCTTCTGATGCGGGTTAACTTCTTTTAAGATAATGTCACTGCTCTTTCTATCCATTCACAGTATTGTCATCATTCTTCTATAAATATACATCTCCGTAGCTATCACATAATTCCTCACTTGTCTGCTAATTGCCCCTGATTCGCTTCTGTACATCAGGACTGGCTCAATATAGCTCTTAAGAACTATTTTCTTCAACTGGGTTGACAAAGATAAACTACAGAGAATATTCTTTACCTAGTGAAATCTTGCCTTTGCATGATCTATTCAACATTTAACTTCCTTAATGTCAAAAACGTACCATCATTTACTTGTGTATACTTTTCTGTAGTCTTCGTGTCCTCTTGTTGCATTCATTTTTGTTTGCTTGCTAATATATCTTATATCTATAAAACAAAGTGTATGTATATATGTATATATGTATGTATGTAAATATGTATGTCCTTTATTTGTTCGCGAACGGCCCATCCGATTGAGATGAAATTTTCTACACGCCTTCCTTTCATTCCAGAGCTGTCAACTGTCATAGTTTTTTTTTTCTTCTTCCTCCTCCTCCCTCCTCCCCCTCCCAAAATACGTACGTAAATATATGATGATGATGATGAAAGAATCCCCGAACCAAAACGCTAGGGAAAGGGAAGAAAATGACGTGACTACACAGAATCGTCACACGGCAATCATCATCATCAAGTGCCGTGCCGGCTCTCCGTAGATCTCAGTCTTTGGTTTTTTGGATCAACTCTGCTGCTGATATTCCTCCATGCCACGGCAATATCAATAACAATTCATCTTTTTATGTGTAAGGAAGTTATCTACAGTCGTGTAGAAGGGAAGAACTAGACGAGTATGAATTCGGAATGGCGAACTCTCTCCTCCTCTCTTCTCCTCCCTCTACCTCCTCCCTCCACCCTTCTCCTCTTCCTCCTCCCTCTCATCCTTCTCCCTCCTCCCTCCTCCTTCTCCCTCTTCCTTCTCCCTCTTCCTCTCCCCTCCTCCTCCATCCTCCTCCCTCCTACTCCCTCCGTCTCCTCCCTCATCTTCCCTCCTCCTCCCTCTCCCTCCTCATCCCTCCTCCTCCTGCCTCCCTCCTCCTCCTCCTGCCTCCTTCTCCCTCATCATCCTCTCTCCTCTTTCTCCCTTCTTCTCCCTCTTCCCTCTTCCTCCTTCTACCTCCTCCCTCCTCCTCCCTCTACCTCCTCCTCCCTCCACCCTCCTCCTCCCTTCTCCTCCTCTTCCTCCTCCCTTTCCTTCCTCCTCCTCCTCCCTCTACCTCCTCCTCCCCCTACCTCTTTCCTCTCCCTCCTCCTCCTCTTCCACCTCCCTTTCCTTCCTCCCCTCCTCATTCTCCCTCCTTCCTCTCCCTCCTTCCTCCTCCTCCTTCCTTCTTCTCCCTCTGCCTCCTCCCTCCTCCTCTCCCCTCCTCCTCCCTCCTCGTCCTTCTCCTCCTCCCTTCTTCTCCCTTCTTCTCCTCCTCTCCCCTCCTCCTCCTACCCTCTTCCTCTTCCCCTCCTCCCTCTCTCTCCTCTATCCTCCTCCTCCCTCTTCCTCCTCCTCCCTCTTCCTCCTTCTTCCTCTTCCTCCTCCTCCCTCTTCCTCCCTCTCCCTCCTCCATCCTCCTCCCTCTTCCTCCTCCTTCTTCTTCCTCCTTCCTTCTCCTCCCTCCTCCTCCCTCTTCCTCCTCCTCCTACCTCCTCCCTCCTCCTCCTCTCTCCTCCTCCCTCCTCCCTTTTCCTCCTCCCTCTACCTCCTCCCTCCTCCTCTCCACTCTTCCTCCTACCCTCTTCCTCTTCCCCTCCCCCTCCTCCCTATCCCTCCTCCTCCCTTCACATTCCTCCTCCTCCCTCTTCCTCCTCCTCCCTCCTCCTCCTCATCCCTCCTTTTCCCTCCTCCTCCTTCTTCTTCCTCCTCCTCCTAATCCCTCCTCCTCCTCCTCCTTCCTCCTCCTCCCTCTCCTCCTCCTCCTCCTCCTCCCTCTACCTCCTCCCTCCTCCTCCCTTCACATTCCTCCTCCTCCCTCTTCCTCCTAATCATCCCTCCTCCTCCCTTCTCCTCCTCCCTCCTCCTCCCTCTACCTCCTCCTCCCTTCACATTCCTCCTCCTCCCTCTTCCTCCTCCTTCCTCCTCCTCCTCATCCCTCCTTCTCCCTCCTCCTCCTTCTTCCTCCCTCCTCCTCCTCCTCCCTCCTCCCCCTCCTCCTTCCTCCTCCTCCCTCTCCTCCTCCTCCTCACTCCTCCTCCTCCCTCTACCTCCTCCCTCCTCCTCCCTTCACATTCCTCCTCCCTCCTCCTCATCCCTCCTCCTCCTCTCTCCTCCTCCCTCCTCCTCCTCCCTCCTCCTCACCACTCCTCCTCCCTCCTCCTCACTCCTCCCCCTCCTCCTTCCTCCTCCTCCCTCTCCGCCTCCTCCCTCCTCCTCCTCCCTCCTCCTCCCTCTACCTCCTCCTCCTCCCTCCTCCTCCCTCTACCTCCTCCCCCCTCCTCCCTTCACATTCCCTCCTCCTTCCTCTTCCTCCTCCTCCCTCCTCCTCCTCTCGATCCGCCTCCCTCCTCCTCCTCCTCCCTCTACCTCCTCCCTCCTCCTCCTTCACATTCCTCCTCCCTCCTCCTCCTCCCCTCCTCCTCCTCCCCCCTCCTTCTCCTCCTTCTCCCTCCTCCTTCTCCCTCTTCCTCCTCCCTCTTCCTTCTCCCTCCGCCTCCTCCCTCCTCCTACTCTCTCCTCCTCCTCCCTCCTCCTCCCTCTCCCTCCTCCTCCCTCTCCTCCTCCTGCTCCCTTCTCCTCCTGCGTTCTCCTCCTCCCTCCTTCTCCCTCCTCCTCCCTCTTCCTCCTCGCCTCCTCCTCCACCCTACTCCTCCCTCCTCCTCCTAATCCCTCCTCCTCCCTCCTATTCCTCCCTACTCCTCCTGTCTCCTCCCTCCTCCTCCCTCCTCTTCCCTCCTCCACCTCCCTCTTCCTCCTCCCTCCTACATTTACCCAAGACAGACAGACAGTCAGACAGATAGTCGGGAACGGGATCTTATATGACTACTTAAATAATTTAAATGAGATGCTCTCCACCATGGGCTGGGCCGGGTCAGACAGACAGACAGATAGATAGATAGATAGACAGACAGACAGACAGACAGACAGACAGACAGACAGACAGACAGACAGACAGACAGACAGACAGACAGACAGACAGACAGACAGACAGACAGTCGGGAACGGGAACTTATATGACTACTTATATGAATTAAATGAGATGCTCCCCACCAGGAGTTGGGCGATGCCGGGCCGGGTCAGACAGACAGACAGATAGATAGTCGGAACGGGAACTTATATGACTACTTATATGAATTAAATGAGATGCTCCCCATCAGAGTCTGGGCGAAGACGGGCCGGGTCAGACAGACAGACAGACAGACAGATAGACAGACAGACAGACAGACAGATAGTCGGTAACGGGAACGAGAACTTATATGACTACTTATATGAATTAAATGAGATGCTCCCCACCAGAGTCTGGGCGAAGCCGGGCCGGGTCAGCTAGTGCTTCATAACTCTTGACAATGAAATAGCTACAACCAGCTGGGGAAATCGTACAAACGTAGGCCTAATCCCAGCCAATTTGGTGTATGCTGTCGTGAATCATAACTTCGTTACATCGTGCTGACGGCAGTTTTTGAAATAGCAAGCCGGGAAACCAGCTGGTGATATTTTTGGCTAGAAAATTAAATATAGAAAAGGAATATTATACTTATTTATTTGTTTATTTTACTCATGAATCATGATGTAAATGGGTAGAACATTTGCAGCTATACAATGACTGAAAATTACACACTATGATAACATTTTATTTATTACACTTACATCATAGGACAGCTTCAGTCACTATTTTATGTTTTATACTTCCCAGAACCACGTATTTCTGACAACAGCTGTGTCCGATTTTTTATTTAGGTACGAAAGTCTACACAAGAAAGATTAACCTCTCTCACACAATCAACACTGCTTTACCTTTAAAAATAAAAGATATTGGAATCCGATTCTTTTCATCGCTCCAAAATATGACATCTCCATCTTGTTCTTAGTAATCAAGAAGTGGCTTCTGTTCAAGGAAACTTTGTGTAGTACGTGTGTAATGTCCGCACAGATTAAACCACTAGAGCTACTGTTATTGTGATCACGTTGTTGAGTTGTTCGGGACAAAGTATCAGAAACTGGGAGTTTCCCGGTAAAAACTGTCTGGTCACCCTCGGATGTGAGGTTCCAGTGCCGATCTTGTAATCCCTGCAGATGTAAATTTCTTCTTCTTCTTCTTCTTCTTCTTCTTCTTCTTCTTCTTCTTCTTCTTCTTCCTTCTTCCTTCTTCTTCTTCTTCTTCTTCTTCTTCTTCTTCTTCTTCTTCTTCTTCTTCTTCTTCTTCTTCTTCTTCCTCTCCATCTACTACTACTACTACTACTACTACTACTACTACTACTACTACTACTACTACTACTACTACTACTACTACTACTACTACTACTACTACTACTACTACTACTACTACTACTACTACTACTTATTCTCTTCCTCCATTTACTTAAACGAAATGTTGGGGAAGATTTAGGATCTTTTATGCGCTCTTTCTAGTGCTGTTTTTAAGTTGTTCTTGATACTATCGCTCCATCTTTTTCATGGTCTACCCCTTGCTCTGTATAAATTTTATGTCTTCAATGGATTCTTTGTGGCAGATGATACCAGGGCATTCTTGTCAGGTGGTCAAACCATTTTATCTGTTGTTCTTTAATGAAGTAGTGGCTTGTTTAAGGCCGTGTTGTCTTATAATTGCCTAATTCCTAATTCTATCTCTCGTGATTAATCCCGCTGCTCTTCTAAGGTATCTCGTTTCTGTTGTTATGATTTTGCACTCATTAGTGTATACAGCGTTCATGTTTGACATTGGTAGCACAATGTCGGCCAATAAAATAGTTCTTATGAGATTTGTTTTAGTACTTACAGGTATCTTATGATGTAGATATATGTTTACAATACCGTCTATAGCATATTAGAATGTACATAATGCTTACTTTAGAATACATAGTCACCAGTCGTGAACAAGGTAATGACGCATTCTGCCATTAAGAAACTGCTAAAACCCGCTGTACAACTCACGCAAAAAAGTTAATTTGTAGATGTACAACAAATGTAGGCTAATGAAACAAGCCAAGCGAACATAATTATTTTTGTTAAGAAGCCCAAATTTAACTGAGAACGGAGATGAAAATAGTACATGTGTGTGCCAGATGTATACACGTCCACGACAATGTTCTACACCAGTGTTTCCCAACTTTTTTTGTGCTATGCCCCACCAAAGCTTTTCTAAAAGTCTTATGCCCCCCCCCCTCCCCCCCCCCCTCCCTCCTAACATATACATAATTTTTAATATTAAAAATTTGAAATGCTCACTTAAGAAACTTGAATTAGATGTTTTAGGAAGACATCACTAGGAAATTATTGAGCAAACACAGTAAGTAAATTTTCAAAACATATAATGGAGAAATGAAATTCAAGTACAAAATAATTTTAAAGACAGATTTTTCTATATCATTTTTAATTATTAGTAATTATTTATTATTTAAATTTAGTGAGATCCTTGAGCGCAGGTTACAATTTAGTTAACTTCACACTCAAGTCTCCCCGTTTTGTTATATCCAGCCGATTTCATTTTTTAGCAGCAAATCATTTATGGCACTAATTCCGCATTCAGCTAAATATGAAGATGGAAACCGTAACAATAGTTCTCCAAGGAATGGTGCTTTCACCCATCGAGTATGCCCTGGCCATCCTTACTGTCAGCCCTACACAGATTGGAAGACTTGAAAAGGTACAAAACGAAGCCATGCGCATCATTTTGGGCTGCACGAGAGACACCAGCTGTGTAGCGATGAGATACCTCCTTGACTTCACGACAATGAACCACAGGATCAAGATCTGGAGAGCTCGTGCATACTTGAAAATAAGTGCGGATGAGCAGCACCCTCTGCATGAAGATATATTCAGAGAAAAGGGCAACAGGCTAAAGAGGGACAAATCATGGATGGGTCGAGCGGAAGATATCATCAGACAGATCTGCAGTCCTACCAGTATCAACCCTGGCAAGGAATGGGTGCCTGTGCCTCCAGCTTTTAAGTGCACCTTCTCCTGCATTATCACACTTGACAGACGGTGCAGAGAACAGAACCCTGCCACTGTCAATGCAGAGGTCAACGAGCTCATCAATGAACACGCAGACAACCCCGAAGTGCTCATCTATACAGATGGATCTGTTGTAAAGAAGCAGAGAAGTGCATGGGCATTTAGAGCCCATTCAGCGGGCCGAACCGTTCAAGAATCCAGTGGTGCCCACACTATGCCCACGAGCAGCATGACGATGGAGGTGATGGCGGTAACACAGGCTTTCCTATGGCTGGAATCACAGCATTATACCAACGTGTGAGTACTAAGTGATTCAATGAGCATGATTCGGAAGGTCGAAGCTGGATCTGTACGTAGACAGTGGACTGAGTCGCTGAGGAAGTCTGTTGTCCGTAAAGTCACCTTGATCTTCGTCCAGGGACATGCGGGAGTCGAGGGAAATGAACGAGCTGATAAACTGGCTGGCTCTGCACTCCCTGCAGATGACCAGCCCATGGATCGTGCCGATGTTATTAACGTCCTTAAAGACATGTCGAGAACAGAAGACTTTGACGTCAGTGAATCCACATCGTTGTCCAGGATGAAAGACTTGGGAGTAAGAATTGGCACGGCCAGACACGAGAGGTACATCGGGAAAACGAGGTGCCTCGTTAACTAACATAGAACTGGCACTATTAGCCACCGAACGCTGATGCATATGCTGGGGGGAGGATCTGAGCACCTATGGACCTGTCCGGAGTGCAATAAAGATGCCCCAACTGATAACTGATAACCGATAACTGAAGTTCTCTTGCACATTTGTTGCATTTGGATATTTGATTTCGGTTTCCTCACAAAGCCATGCCATCGCTCCTTTTATATTAAATAAAGTTTTAATTGACTCGTCATTGTGCATTTCTGCGAGTTCTTCTTGATACTGCATATTTGAAATATCATACAAATCCACAAACATTGGCTGCATCATCCATGTTGTGAAATCAATTTGTTTCAAATCTGAAAATCTTTCTTCTAAATCAGCCGATAAAATTCTCAGATGATCAACAATAACATGTATAGCGGTATCAGTCACTTCACATTTTTGGAGCCAATGAAACTTTTTCAATATTTTAGTTGTAAATATATTGATTCATCCATTTGCACCGAGAATTTCTTGTTTTCAGCTTTTCAACAAGTTGTATTTCAATATCCTCATCCATTCCGCCTATTCTTCTGCTAACAGTATAGTATTGTTACTTAGTGGCATAGCTTTAACGTCTTTGTCATCTTTTTCCAGCACTGTTTTAAGAAATGCTAATATTGATGGTTTGATTAAATTCTCCCCTATAGTATGATTTTTCCCAGATTTAGCGATGAGTAATGAAATGTGATAACTGGCCTCAAGAGTGCGATTGATAATTGTATTATGAGCAGTAAACAGAGACTTTAATGTTACTCTTTTTTCAAAAAAAAATTTCGAATTTTGAAAGTAATTCAAATCTGAATTAATATGAGCATTATGGTTCGCCTTCAAATGTGCCTCAAGATGACCTCGTTGGTCAAGCATTGTTGGCATTAAAGACAAAAAGGTGACCGTTCGTCATGGACAGCGGGTATGAAACCAAATTTTAAATATTCCTGCGAATACTGACGAATTTTTTTCTTGCTTACACCACTCATTTCACTATGGGCTGAAATAAATAAATATAAGATCAATTAAAAAATAAAATAACAATAATATGAACTGGAGTAAACGTAGACTAAAAATGCATATTTAAATATGTATGGCACACTTACCCCACCGCAAAAAAAAAAAACATACTTTTTAATCTGACAAATTTTTCTGGAAAATGATGCTTCTAAATCTGAAATTAATAACAATTACCAATTGAATGTAAATACCATTTATATATCACTTATATTTATACAGTGTATATATTTGTTAAAACAACCAGACTTTTACAACAATTTAACGGACGCTTACTTCAAATTAACACCAACGGTGAATGCTGAGCGTTATTGTGGACACTGCAGAAACTGAGATACCGGCACTAAGCATTTCGCGCCATTCAGAACAAATAGCGCCAAATGCTTAGTGCCGGCCCAGTATAACCAGTAGTTCAACTCTAACGTCTAACAATGAAATCACAGCTACTAACATGGCGGACAGAAGTTACTTACACAGGACGTTTACCCAGCTCGAGTAGCGAATGAGAGTCGCCATACGGTTAACTTAAACTCTAGGCGAGTCCATTTTCGAATATTTTATTAATATTTAAAAAATACATAATAATATACTTCTTCTTCTTTTCGTTCATCCGGAGTGTTTTTTCAGATGTCGTTGCGGTGTGCGTTAGGCACCCTTGGGTTGAAAACCCTTAGGTCACACATCCGGCTTTCGCGTGCATTTTTGACCAGGTTAGCAATCCTGGGAGACTCACTTTTGTGGTACCGTCCACATCCCAGCTGGTCAAGTTCGAGCAGTCGAGGACTTCGGTCATCCCTCAAGAGAAGGAAGGCACAGTCCATAGCATTTTCCGCCATCCTAGGTTGCTTCCATAGTTGCAGGGCCGACACATAGCGCCCTGATACTGGGCTCACCGAGGGAATGGTCACGTCATGCTCATGGCTGCTTTAATTCCTCACTTTAATATATTGGGCTTTTCGTTCGCCCCGGGCCGTTCCCGCACAAACCAGACAGGTCTGCAGAAGGTATTCACTCAGCGAGTTTTCGCACATGTGCTTGTCGTTGCGCCCGTCAGAGCTGTTCCAGGCACGACAGACATTCGGAAAACTACCTAGTCAGAGCTGTTCCGAACAAGAGCGGCATTCGGAAACTAGGTAGTCAGAGCTGTTCCTAGCACGGGAGACATTCGGACGAGACATTTCACTCGGACGTAAATGCGTAGTGTCAATTTTTAGTTTGCCACCCGTAGGACGACACTTCCGACTTCCGGCGGGCATTTTTTAGTGAGGTTAGCCTTCCTCTGGTTTCGAGACACGTTAGACTGTTGTAATGTCACCCACATCTCAGCTGGTCAAGATAGAACGATCAACGATATCGTGGTCTGCCCTCAAGGGAAGGCAGGGGCAGACCATGGGCATTATCTCGCTATCCAAGGAGGCTTCCATAATTGCAGAGCCGGCACATATTGCTCTGAGACTGGGCTCACCCAAGGAGTTTCCACGTCCTGCTCATGGCTGCTTTAGTTCCTCACTTCCATGTGTTGGGCATCCCACTTGCCACTGATCGCTCAATCACACACCAGGAGCGGTCAGACTGCGAGTGACATCCACTCGGTAAGCTTTTGCTTGTGACTTCAGACCACGCAATAGGTTCGCTCGCCGTGCGTTCCATTTCGCGTTGATGAGACATTCTTCCACTTTTGTCTACACTCTCTATGAGTTAGATACAGACAGTTTCCGTAACCCTTCGACTGGGGCACTTTTCTGACTTTTTTGTACTCGCTCACGAGGTAGGCTACATGTGCTGCCGGCTCAGCACCTTACCTTCGTGCAGCAGTGAACGGGAAACGGCCAGGCCCCTTCATCCGGGAATCTCTCATATCCCCCAGCTGAGAGCCTTCGAACATGTATCAGACCTGAGCATGTAGCTTGCTCAGTATCATGTTTCTATTTTCCGGTAGACGGGTATCGGCCTGGCTCTCAGATCCGAGGGTTTGTGGCTTAGAGGCGTTCAGCCACAGCCCTCGACAGTGAACCTTAAGAGTTTCCGGTAGACTGGTATCGGCCTGGCTCTCAGATCCGAGGGTTTGTGGCTTAGAGGCGTTCAGCCACAGCCCTCGACAGGGAGCCTTAAGAGTTTTGTCCGGACCAAAAACGTCTGCCTTCGTGCACCTTTTAAACTTTAGACTGTTATCCTCAGTCTATACCTGCAGAGCAGCAGGTTGTGTCTCTCTTAGTCTGGTCCCTATCCCATAAGCTGTCCGACATGTAGTTTTTCATCCATCGGCAAGCAAATGGGGTCGATGGGACACGCAAGCTCCCCCACCACGTCAAGGTGGAGACACATCGGGGGAGATAATATACATTTTTCGTGTAGGTACTGCTCTGGTCCCCCATCAATATAGTCAGTGCCAGCATGCCAAGAACGACTCGGACTTCAGGAGGCCTAACACCAACAGAAAGTGCGCCAACTGCCTCGACAACCATGGTGCAAGGAACCTCGGCTGCCCCTGCCACTAAGACAGCAAGGAAGCCATGAAAATGGCAATCAAGTCTAACCTACCATATAAGGAGGCCAGGAGGCAGTACGAGGCGACCAACCGACTCACCTAAAGTGACAAAGCACAATTGGAAGGCCAACTGAAGGACCTGAGAACACAGTTCAAAAACACGGAGAAAGAAAAAGACAAGACGCAAGAAACACAGATAACGGCCGTTCAACGCATCCTGGACGAATTGATGCAAGTCCAGCAGAAGATAGAGCTGGATGTCGCTCGAATGGCTACTATAAAGGCTGAAACTGACGAAACTTTATCAAAAATCCAAGAAGAAAGAGAAAAGACGGAAGAAACGCTCAAACAGATTCAAGAAGAAAGACAACAACTAGAACTAGGCCAAGACCGAAACACCTGAACCAGAAATCACAAAGACTCAGACAGAAGAAGAATCATCAGAAAGTGAAATAGAACTGGATGCAAATGGATACCCAGACCAAGAAAAATGGTTCGAGAGACGATATAAAAAAGGCCTAGTCGGATCCGGCCACGACACACGGAATCAATCAAGACCGAGAATATTCGAAGACAACCCAAGACGGGGAAGGAGGTGGAACACCAGGAGAGACGACAACTGGTAAAACTCCCCCCTGAAAGAAACAGCACCATATGACGGGTGGGTACCCAATTATTCCAGGCCTCAGTAAGTGCGCGTCTGCCCAGACATGAAATACCTTATCAAGAAAGTAACGAACAAAATCAACCAACAAGAAGCCAGGAAGCTGAAAACAAGCAGCCCGATCTACGAGCGAGTCAAAACAAGCCAGACAATAAAGGACCCAAATACAACTAAACCGATGTAGTCGAAGGTTAAAAGGGGCCATTCGTTTCAAGAGTTGAAATTGAAATTGGAATTTTCGAATTGCCCCCCTTAACAATCGAATTTCCCACATGTGGGGCGTGAGCCCCACGTTGGGAAACATTGTTCTACACTGTTATTTCATTTTTACATTAGAGCGTTTTCATGAACATTGGGCAGGAGTTTGTTGCGAGTCAAATATCTAAAGCCTTCTGGAGGAAACAGTTTCAAGCTAAGCCTAACCCAAGCCATTCAGTACATGCTGACCTATATCATGACCTGGTCACAGCCTAGTAGGCCTAAAAAGTAGGTTTGGAGCAAACACGGTACACAATTAAATGAACAAGTATTATAATGTACATTTCCCCTCACTGAACATTGAAACTGTAAAAGATATCAGGAAACAAAAAACAACAAATAACGCGGTGACCCTAGTATAGCGATATAAAGTCCTTCTGTCTTAATGGTGATATATTATCCTTCGGCACTCAGTCACTTGAGTTCCAGAACCGGTCTTACACATACTGCTGGATTCTAGGCTCGGAGAGGGGTAGGATAGCGCTGCAACACTGCCATGGAGATGGTACTTGTATTACCGATTCGGGAGAAAAGTTGAGTTGAGTTGTGAACCGAAATAACTGCACTCAGGAGAGTTCCATATTTGCTCCTTCCCTTCGTTCAACAGCCAGCGAAGAGTCATACTACTAATACTACTAATCGTTCCCATCGCTATCTAATTTAAAGCTCTCCTGACAGCAGGTCCCTAGCACGGGACATTTTATTTACATTTTCTTATTAATATTCACTATTAAAAACAGTCAACTGCAATAAAAAGAAGAAGAAATGGGCGTGAACGTGATGTATAGAATCTATATTGGTGTATGTATGTGAAACATGTACAATAAATAGATAAGTTGAAAAACATCTGATGGATGTGGAAATGTGGTCTCTAAAGAAAACACCAAAAATACTGTAACGTGTGTGTTTTTGCGCCAGGGGGGGGGGGGGCGGATGTAGGAGTTAAGAATTTGAAAATTACAATCAAGGTCACGGGTGTGGAGATAAGAGGAAAGCTGATGTAGGGTCAGAGAGGTTGAGTAGGGAATACCAAGACAATGGTTGAGACCCAACACAAGGGATTATTATATCACGTAGATGTCAGTCTGAGTCACCAGGGGACAAAGAGGAACGTGCGATAGATGGAATAGACAAGAGAAACCCAGAAAGGTATTTTGATGGGAGCTAGTATTGGAGTTTAAGGGTGAAATAGTCTTTCACGGGTGGGTCCGGTGAGAGTGAATAAAGACAGAAGTCTGGGAAAATTGGGGACAGTTGAATTATGGGGCTAAGTGAGGGAGACTTAGCCAGAACAGTTGAATTCTGGGGCTAAGTGAGGGAGACTTAGCCAGACAGTTGAATTCTGGGGCTAAGTGAGGGAGACTTAGCCAGACAGTTGAATTCTGGGGCTAAGTGAGGGAGACTTAGCCAGACAGTTGAATTCTGGGGCTGAGTTAGGGAAACTTAGCCAGGAGAGTTGAGTTCTGGACCAGTGAGGGGAACTGGGTCCAGAGAGATGATACTCAGAGGAGTTGGTTATATTCAAGGACGGAGCAGAGTCCGTAACAGGGTATTGTGCAAGGCCGGTAGACGGCAATAGTGTGTTCGCAGGAAACTACTGTCGAATTATACTCTGATTGTTTCTGGAAATGTGCATGTGCAATATATATATATATTGGGACGTTCATTTGAAACCCATTCCAATGGCTTTATTACAAAAGCAGGAAAAAAACATTAACAGGTAACAGGTGTGGTAGAATTAAACAAAGCATTCATGTTGAATGAATTATGCACCATGGGTTGGTCAGAAGAAGTCGCCGTAGGCATTCAAGCAAGCATCCCATTGCTTAGGTAGGCGGTGAATGCCGTACGAAAAAAATTATTGTGGTTGCTCACTGAACCAAGTGTTTATCGCGTTCATTACGTCTGCATTTGTGTGAAATCGTTGCCCCTTGAGAGCTTTTTTTAGAGACCAGAATAAATTAAAATCAAATGGTGACAAATCAGGACTATAGGCTGGATGTTGCAGAATTTCCCACTTCTTCCTTCCTAATGCTTCCTGCACAATCTTTGCGACATGCGAACGAGCATTATCGTGCAACAAAATCACACCGCGAGAAAGCATGCCGGGTCGTTTATTCTTGATGGCTTTTTGCAGCTTGTCTAATGTTTACAAGTAGTGGGTAGAGTTGATGTTGACACCAGGTTTTTTAAAGTCAGCCAACAATAGCCCTTCATGGTCAAAAAAATGCGCTCAGCATAACTTTACCAGTGGAAACCTGTAACTTGATTTTTTTTTTTTTTTTTTGGCTTTTGATGACCCAGCATGCTTCCATTGCATGCTCTCTCTTTTGCTGCTCGGCTCAAAGTGGTGACACCATGATTCATCGCCTGCCACTATGCGGAAGAGAAATGCATCACCCTCCACTCCGTAATGCAGCAAGTGGTTCAAACACCATCTCATGCGTTCCTCTTTTTGGTGGTCGGTCAACATCCGTGGTAGCTACTGTGAACACAACTTCCGATATTGCAGTTTCTTACTAACGACCTTTTGAATTGTCCCAATTGACACATCAAATTCTTTCGCTAGCGAACGTATGCTTCGACAACGGTTCATCTTTACTGCTTCATCAATTTTGACGATGTTTTTTTTTTCTGTTGCAACAATATCCGCTTGACCCGGCCGTCGAAGATATGTCGTGAACTGACATCCTTTCCGAAACATTCGTGCACAGTCTGTCACTGTTGTCTTCGACACACATTTGTTACCGTACGCTGCCTGCATTCGTCGATGAATGTCCACTGGTCGACATCCTTCAAATGAAAGAAATTGAATCACCGCTCTTTGAGCTTCTTCGAACTGATTTTGGATCAACCCTGCCATTTTCTCAACTGTCAGAAACAGAACCTATGCATCATGCTACGATAAGCACGTGCTCTTTTATTCATTGGTCAGTACTTATCACATGACTATGACATGTTCATGTTCAACGTATGCAATTACGCGTGGTGCGGCACGAACTGATTTCAAATGAACGCCCCTTATATATTCATCCGTAATTTTAAAAAAAATTTGTGCAAGCCGGTGTTCTATATTGACTCTTAGTTGTTGAGCAGTCGTCCAGCACAATATTCATAATGACTTACACTAGACACAACTACAGCCAATTCTATCTGTCAATAATCGTGTGACAAATACCATAGCCGGGAAGAACAACGATGGACATATGCCGTCAAAAAACTAATGAAAATCGTAAACTAATCAGCGAATTGCACGTAGACGGCAAAGATATTTTGTTTTTAATTTTATTGGGGGAACGTTGTGAGGAGAAATAAACTTGAAAACCTGGTGATAGCTGGAAAATCTCTCAATTAACATATCCATCCATCCATCATGCGCCATGCCGATAAGCGTGGGTGGTCATGTTTTGCCATCTCATTCGATCATCGGAGTCGTGGATCAGCTTCGTGTTTCTGTCTTGACCATGCCACGTGGCCAAGCCATCCAGGTATTTACTTCTCGGTCTTCCCCCTGGTCTCTTCCCTTCGATCTTGCCAGTTGTCACCATGTTCTCCAATTCATTTCTTCTCATAACATGCCCAAACAATTTTCACTGTCTATGTCTAATGTCTCTAATCAGTTAACGATCTTCATTTCTTTCTTGAAGGACTTGTTAATTAGTTTTTCTGTCTGTCCATGGTATTCTTTGCATTTTCTTCAGAAACCACATTTCCACAGCCATCAGATGTTTTAAATGACATATAGGACAGAATAATTTAAAGTGACAACTGGTGCCCCCCAATAAAAAAAATTTAAGTGCAACTACGACAGACATTTTAAGTGAAACATAAATATAAAGATTTAAAAAGACAAGTAAGCTAGAAACAAAGTGTCCATCCATCCATCATGTGCCATGCCGGTAAGCGTGGGCGGTCATGTTTTGCCATCTTACTCGATCACCAGAGTCGTAGATCAGCTCCGTGTTCCTGTCTCGACCAACAAAGTGACAAATAGGGCAAAAACATTTCAAGTGCAATTAGGATAGAAACATTAAACTGACAACTAGCACATAGACATTTAAAGTGACAAAAAAGACAGGGACATTTAACGTGAAAAATAAGGCAGAGACAATCAAAGTGACAATAGGACAGAGACATTTAACGTGAGAAATATAACAGAGAAATTTAAAGTGACAAATAGGAAAGAGGCATTTAAAGTAACAAATAAGGCAAAGACATTTGAAGTGACAAATATGACAGAGACGTTTAAAGTGATAAATAGGAAAGAGACATTTAAAGTAACAAATAAGACAAAGACATTTGAAGTGGCAAAAAAAAAAAAAAGAAGCGTTTAAAGTGACACCTAGGACAGTGACATTTAAAGTGACAAACAGGACAGAAACATTTAAAGTTCAGCTAGACAAAGTCACAACTAGAACAGAACTTTAAAGTGATAAGCAGGACCGAAATTTAAAGTAACAATTTGGGCATAGTATTGGAAATAATAACGTCACATCAAGACAATGCTTTAGTCATTTTCATTCATTCATTCATTCATTCATTCATTAGTCTGCATTGTGTACCATTTTCCAACATAATCACACGCTAAATGCCCTGCCTCTGTTGCTGCCAGGGGTAAATTACCTATTACATCTTGAATGTATCTAAGTTACCGTCTTCCTGTTCTCCACCTCTCCGGTTCACTTCTTTCTATTCTTATCTGTCCTGGGCTTTCATGTCTTTTTACATGTCCAAAATATCTCATTTTTCTCATTTCTGTCTGCATTAATAACCAATAATTTTAGGGCACATTATTAGAAGAGAGTGTCTGTAGTACATTATGACAATGTGGGACATCATCGGTATAGGAGATTAGACCTGTATGACATTTGTTTTGTTTTTTTCAATTTTTCTTTTTCTCTTCATTGTTCTAATTATTTCATCTGTTAATTCTTCCCATCCCCCTCTTATGCCTTAATCTTGTCACTGTAGTGTCTTCCCCGTTATTATATGTTGTGTTTTGTGTATGTATTTGTTTGCTGATGAAGGCTAGTCGCCGAAACGCCCTGGTTTGTCCGTAATTATGTTCTGTAAAGCTGCATTACTTTGTGTTATTTTACGAGGGTAGGTCAGAAAGTTATGCACCACAATTATTATCTCTTTAACTGTTAATAACATACACATGAAATTTAGTCACAATGTTCATGTACAATGTGCAGCAAACATTTCTACTTCTCAACATAATCCCCATCAACTTTACCAGCTTTACACCATCTTGAAACAAGAGCATTTATACCAGATCTGTACCACATTTTACCCTCATCTCGTAGCCATTTCTTCACTTCCGCGTTGTCTTCAAGCTTTGTACAACGGACAGAATTCTTAAGGGGACCGAACAGATGAACATCAGATGGTGCCAGATCTGGACTGTAAGGTGGATGGGGGAAGTACGTTTCACCACATTTTATCGATAGCCTCCCTTGTTTGCAAACACTTGTGTGATGACGCGCTTTGTCGTGAAAAAGAAGCACTTTCTCTCCATTCTTGTGAGGCCGAACTCTGCAGTAACGATGATTGAGTTTTGTGAGTGTTTCAATGTAAATTTCCGAATTGATGGTTCCATCGTTATGCCACTCAGTTGACTGTCTTTTTGTCTCCGGCTCAAAATCATGAACCCAAGTTTCGTCTTCTGTCACAGTGTTTGACAAAAATACATCCCCATCTGTCTCGAACCGCTGCAACAATTCTGAACAAATTGTTTTCCTTAGGGCGTTGTGGTCCTCTGTGAGAGCTCGAGGAAACCATCTTGCACAGATTTTTGAATATTTCAGGTTTTTGAAAATTTCAATCGCACTACCTTTGCTTATTGAAACTGCATGAACAATTATTGACTTGTGATTCGCCTATCTCTACGAATCATGATGTCAGCACGTTCCAACATGATCCGGCAGGTGGTTGTGTCAAGACGTCCAGAGCTCGGCTTATCAGCCAGCTCCACATCTCCACTTGCAGAAACCAAAACTCCGCCCAGTGATTAACTGTGCTTCTATCGATTACAGAAGTGCCATAAACAGCACACAAACTTTAGTGAATGTTAACTTCTTTCTCTGCGATCAAAACTTCTATAACAATACTCTGCTTGTAATGTACGCCATTTATATATCTGCTATTTTAACGATTTTGTGTCGCGGTTAGAATTGGTTTACAGAGGTGCAATTTGATATACACTTTCAAGAGATTGTAAATTTAAATTGATGCACATTTAATGCTTCTATCTTTATTATTAGCTGAGATAATAATTGTGACGCATTACTTTTTGACCTACCCTCGTATATTGTTTAAGAGATTCGAGACAGAGGTCGATAGAGGAACACAATTCTGGATGGTTTTGCAAAGTGGCACTGAAGATGTTCTGTTGTTGTTCTTATAAAGATCACAGGAAACAGCACGTTGTGGCACATTATCTCATGCGCTGTCCGCTATAGCACATGTTGATGATAAGACCGAGCAAACTTCACAATCTTCTGCCTGTTATTAGAATGCTTTTCTCACTGAAAGTTTACCGTTAATTCGATTGGTTTCACTATTTCTGGTGAGCTCTTTCAGTACTTCTTCTTCCTTTGAACTTTCTTTACTTCTGTTGTGGGTAAAATAATGTGTATGGAAATAAGTTGACATTGAAACATTTACGAAACAAGAGGAAAGAATTGAGAAAGCCACCACGCTAAGAATTCGACCACCACTATTAGTTGGATTAGTTGGGTTTATGTGGTTGGGTTGGGTGGGTGGGTTGGGGTGGCGTGGGTTAGTTGGGTGGTTGAGTTGGATGGTTGGTCGGTTGGTTGATTGGTTGGTTGGTTGGATTGGTTCAATTTGTTGGGATAGATGGTTGCTTAGCTTAGTTGGGTTGGCTGGTTGTTTGGTTGGCTGGTTGATAGAGTTGGTTGGATTGATTGCGATGTATGGTTGGTTTGTTGGGTTGGATGAGTTGGCTGGTTTGGTTGGATTGGCTGGCAGGCTGGATTGGATTGTTGGTTGGGTTTGTTGGGCTGGTTGGGTTGGTTAGTTGGTTTGGTTGGTTGGGTTGGATAGTTGATTGGGTTGGTTGGTTGGTTGGGTTTGGTTGGTTGGGTTAGGTTGGTTGGGTTGGGTTGTTTCGGTTGGTTGGGTTGGACGGTTGGTTGGGTTGGGTTGGGTTGGGTTGTTTTAGTTGATTGAGTTGGTTGGGTTGGTTGGGTGGATGGTTTTTAGGGATGGTTGGTTCAGTTTGATTTGTGGTTGGGCTGGATGGTTGATTGGTTTGTTTGGATTGGGTTGTTTCAGTTGGTTTGGTTGGTTCAGCTGGTTGGGTGGATGGTTGGGATGATTGGTTCGGTTGGATAGTTGGTTGGTTAGTTGTGTTGGTTGGGTTGGATGGTTAGT
Organism: Cepaea nemoralis; assembly: GCA_014155875.1. Classification (NCBI taxonomy): domain Eukaryota; kingdom Metazoa; phylum Mollusca; class Gastropoda; order Stylommatophora; family Helicidae; genus Cepaea; species Cepaea nemoralis. The sequence continues at coordinate 56,103 of JACEFZ010019704.1, forward strand.
TCGGTTGGCGAACCCATGCTCGTCCACGCTTATCGGCATAGCATATGATGATTATTATGATGTTAAACCTCTATGCCACGCCGTCCTCTATAGCAGGGTGTCGCCGTGTCATAATTCAAGACAACATGTACAGACTGGCTGGGATCAGGCCAGGGTTGGTGATAGTTTGCTCCGTGGTTTTTAGTTGTGTGAATGTCAACAGACTTCCTAATGCCCAGGGGGGATCCCCCATTGTTAAAAATTAAAATGACACAACTTATTGGGCCGTGCTTTGTACGTGTATACATCTTTACACATATGTATTTTATTCTCAGGCGGCAGTTAAATTTGGACTCGGAAGCAGAAATGATTATGTTCGCCTGACTTGTCTCTACTGGGATTGCTAGTCGTCCTGGTTTTCCTCGGCAGTCTCGGTTTTTTTTTTAAATAAAATAATTCACTATCCCGAAATATGCATTCGGGACGCCCATTCGTCCTGGTTGTATCCCACCTCTTCCCTCTCCCCTCCCCGTCCCATCAAATGAAAGATTTAATTAAATTGACCAGTTTCTAGATTTTTTTAAGTTGGTAAACTATTTAATTTGTAACTGAGGTTAAGAGCAAAATTTGTCAAGCAAAAACTGTATTTCAGAAAATGAAAAATATCCTGTGTAATAAATCCTATAATTGACTGTCAGAAAAAGTATACTGAAATGTTATATAGAACATGTTTTGCTGTATAGCAGTGAATCTTAAAACGTGAATTAACAAATTAGGAAACAGCTTTGGTGCAATGGTAATGTAGTTCCTGGGACGAATGTTGCGAATACCTTGGACTGCCAGATGAACTAACAGCGATTTCCTTAAAGAGGCTGAAACGTAGAAAGCAGAATAATAAATGCAATTATAAGAAAGAGACATAAACCATTCTTTGGTCATATAGTGAGAAGAGAGGTATTGGAAAACGTGACAACTGGGAAGATAAATGGGGAAAGAGAAATGATGGTGGCTGGACTGAGACGATGGCAAGCATGAATATCATCAACAGGGTTGATGAGGTTGGGTTGAGTTGAGCTGAGTTGAAATGAGATGAGTCAAGAATCGACATCACAGTACTCGAGAAATTCCCATACGTGCTCCGTCCTCATCTGCAACAGCCAGCTAAAAGTCCTAATACTAACGGTACCAGTTGCAGTATATGTCCGCCTAGCATTTCCTCGGAGTCCTGAGTGTCGGTTATATCCTCTGGTCACTCCCTGCAGCATCATTCTCTCCAAACCGTGATGATCTAACTGTTCTTTTGCACTATACACACGATTCCAAACTGCCTCAACAAGGCACTAAAATCTCACCAAATGGTGCAGCCCTTCCAGTCTGTCCATCTGCTCGTTTCCCACCACACTGGCACGTCCTGGGGAAAAACCCAACATATGCTCTCTATTTCTTATTGTTGAATTAAAGCCTGCCACTCTACCCAAAGCATGCCTGTTTTCACCCTTCTCTCATACTTTGTGAGTCCGATAACCACGACATGCATGTACTGTTTGTTCTCCAACCAGCGGAACGCCGCTGTGACTGCATTCATCTCCATTCTCAGATTAGATGTAGTGGTATCATATGCCAGACTCTCCTGCACCAAACACCGTCCATCAACCTTCGCCACGAAGCCCCAAGCGCTTCTTTTACCTCGTAGCACAGAGCCGTCTGTGTAGATGATTACATCACCAGGTTGCGAATTGTTGTGAGTTGATGAGGAAGACCAATGACAGAGATTTGTGGAGAGAATGAACGCCTACGCCTGTTGGCAAGGTACATGACGATGATGATGATGATGATGATGATGATGATGATGATGATGATGATGATGATGATGATGATGATGATGATGATGATGATGAGTGACAGTAATAATTAATATAACATCTTTGATTCTAAGAGAAACGTTCCGGTGTCTCAGTCACAAGATCGGGCAACTCTAGTCTTCACTAGCCTACAAGTATTGTTGCGCATCGTCAAACTAACTTATTTCATGAGTTGTGCAGCAGGTTTTAACAGTGTTATTAACTGATGCATGCGTCATTGCCTTGTTCACGGCTCGTGGCTATGTATAATATTTGAATTTAAATGTCAGCGATATTTCATTCAGATATGCTATAGATTACATGGTATGTTTTGCGAATCCCGTGGGACCTTGCATTGCAAACACATGAGTTGTTTTCACACGTATAAATAACTCCTTTACATTCCATTTATAAGCTGAATTATAAAGCAACATTTCAGCATCCACGTGTCATCATTCAATAGTCACAATACTGAGCGTCTCCGAAGAACACAGTAAGTCTCATTTTGTGTGTAGGATTTCATTAGTGTTGGTTGAGGAAACTGACATATATTTAACTCATAATTTCAAGCAAATCACCGTGTAATGTAACTATATAGTGACTGCAGCAGACTATGACAGTGTGAATTATATTCTAATTTAATAAGTTCATATTTCGCTCAACCCCTTTTTGTATGTCGCATATCCTTTGCAGGACGTTGTTTTCAACCCCAGGTTGATTTTCTAAACAATTCTTCTTTTGTTATCATTTTCTAAACGAGAAGCGTGCGTTTAAGTCCAACTGCCCAGTGCGTTGAATGAACCAACTGCCAGGCCACAAGAACACATGATGTTTAAGTCCGAGCGCGTTCAACTTGGCCATGCCGGCGTCTCGTTCAACCCTACTGTGCTATAATTGGGGTATATCATCATGATCATCATGTAAGCTGCTGATAAACTAGGGAGGTGATGTAACGCGTTCACTAAAGTCTTGGACGAGGTCTATGTTCTTGTCCCGATTATGCACTGTAGACAAGCCATCCATGTATATGTCGCTTTGTCTTCTCCTCGCTCTTTTCTCATCAAATTTGCCAGTTGTCACTATATTTTCAAGTGTTTTTTTTTCTCTCGTCATAAAATTCCCATATAATTTTGACTGTCTGCGTCTAATTTCTGTAATTAGCTTATAGTTTTCATGTGTAGAAATAAAACGTGAAAGTCATGTAGGAATTTATGTTTCCTTTATGTGTCCCCTTCCATGATATTCTTTGAGCTTTCCATAGAAACCATATTTTCATTGCGATTAGATACTTATCAGCTTATCTGCTTATGATCCATATTTGATGCATATAACAATATAGGTTGTGTACAAACAACACTTTTTCTCATTGCAGATGACAGCTTTTTATTGGTATGTTTTCCATCTAATTAAAATGTATGGTGTATCTAATTATTTCAGAAAACAAGTTGTTAAAGTGTGTTTATTCATGCCCATGTAGAAGTAGTGATCTTCAGAGCATGCTTCTCGTTTTCTTCATATGTATGTGGGGTGTTTACTTTGCATTCCGTGTTCATCATCATCCAGTGATTTGCCGACTGGCTTGGGCGACCACGCCTCTCCATGTTTTGCGCTCTCCAGCAGCACGTATTACATCGTGTTCTGGCATCTTTCCGTATCATGACAAAAGGCGGTGTTCTGTCGCCGTCTTCCTCTATCTCTCTGTCCACAAATGTGTCCAGTTGTCACAACGTGTACTTCTTGTTCTCTTCTCATAATGTGATCGCAAATGACGACTGTCTCTATCTGATGCTTGTGATGAGTTGTCTTTGTACCTTTAAATATTGAGCACAACCCAAATAAATCAATTTGATTATTGCTCGCTGGACTTTAGGCGGCCTGGTGTACCTTGCCAGTAAGAAGACCTGATCATTCGGGGCCACATCGATTGACGGATGTCAGTCGCGGCGATCGGGTAAATCTTGAGCTACAGCCATCGATGGGTGATGTTGTAATATTATGTTGTGATAATTTGGTCACGCCCAGCGTGTGCCGCGTGGTCTAGTGGTTACACACCCGCTTCACGCGCCAGTGATCCGGGGTTTGATTCCGGGTCCGGTCAAGGATATGCACTACTGACGAGCTCAAATGAGAGCGAAACTTGAGTCTAGTGCTTCCACATTGACGTGGATGGGCCTTAGGTTCATACCAGAATACGATCAGCGTTGCCAGTTGTGGGTTGTTCTCAATATTTAAATCTCATATCCCGAAACAACCACATAAAACAACTTTCTTTCACAGCAAATATACATGTCCCGTCTGTCTGGAAAAAAAAAATCTACCGCAATTGTTTAACTAAACGAATCACTCGTCAGCTTATTGCTTGTTCGAAATCAGTCAAGCATGGGTAATTCCCATTTCCTCATATTTTCGCTTAACAGACTTTCTATTTTGGTCAATAGGTACACCTTTGACTGTAGATACACAGGTTAACTTATTTATTTATGTCCTATCTTGTTTTGAGATCTTTCGACCCCATGTTACGTTAACTCGTTGTCATTGTTATCATAGTACACCCATTCCATTGCTTTCGTACTAGTTATATGTCTCTTATTTCATGTACACATACAGCCTAATACCTGACCTTGACAGTAATAATTAGGACCGCCTTCAAACCTAAGAGGGATTCAGCCACTCTTAATGATCTTACTGCAGCCAGAACAAAATGTGTCCGTACTGTCAGGAAATAAACATGAAACGAGGTAAGTAGAACTGCTGTAATGATGTACACATCAAAATTAATACATTAACTAGGAACTGAACGTGGAATGGGTCAGCTTTACACTAACATAATAGCAACTAACAGAATGGACGTTCGTACTAGAATGCTTTCATTAGTAAATAAAAAACAAGATACACACAAACAAACAAGGAAACTACAACCACATTCAAACAAACAAATAGACGAAATGTGGCTCGGAAACGTGGGTCCACCAGAGAAACCAGGTGTGCCTCCTTTTTTTTTCACATAGTGCAAAAAGCACACCTCATCAAGCTTTCTAGTATTGTTGTGTCATTTTTGCTGTGTGATGAAGGTTTTAGCAGCTAGTTCTATCACCGGCGATTGCATTCTTGTAAAGCTGACTTTAAGTCTCAGTTTATTTATTCATTCAGTGGGACCTTGTTTAACTATTGACATATTGTTCGGTGATGAAAAACTACCGAGACTTGTTTGGAATAGTTAACCGTAGTTCTGTTTCTTCTACTATCCCTCCAGTTAGCTCAGTGAAGCTGTCAGGGAATTGTAATAATTTGTACGGTCCTTCCAGTGCGGTCTCCAGGTTAGTATTAATTTCTCTAAGGTTGTTCTTGATACCACCATGCCATCTTTTACGTGGTCTTCCCCTTGCTCTGTATCCATCATATTTCTTCAATGTAGTTCTTTGTGTAGATGGTATCGAGGCAAGTAGTAGGTTACGTTGTATTTGATTAGGAAATCTGGATTGTGGTGCTGGATTGACCCCAATCCAGCTGGATTGGGGTTAGGGGTTAGGGGTTAGGGTTAGGGTTAGGGGTTAGGGGTTAGGGGTTAGGGGTTAGGGTTAGGGGTTAGGGGTTAGGGGTTAGGGTTAGGGTTTAGGGGTTAGGGTTAGGGTTTTTTGTCTGCTCCTAATTATACTTTCTGGATTGACCTCGCTGGATTGCCCCCAATCCAGCTCGGGACCAGGGCGATTTGGGTAGGGTAGGTACTTAGGTCATATGTAAGGGTCGATAATTCTAATAGAAGACATGTTTTTCTAAGGGCAGATAACTGTGTGTATAATATTTTAACTAATTTAAAAAAATAAAAATAAAAATAAAAGACAATCAGAGGCGCGCGGCGGCGGTCGCAGGAGCGAGCACGGGCGGCAGTCGCTTGGGTACGGTTTGAACCCAGTAACACAGTGTCTTGTAGTAACCACATGGCCAGTCATTTCTGAGTGCCCACACGGCCGGTCAGTGACGAGTATGGGTGCTGGGGCTAGGTGGATCGAACCCTCGAGGCGCACCGGGTGTCATATGAAAAATTGTAATAAGTAAAAAGGTAAATATGGCGTGTATATGAGCTGTAGTGTGTCGTAGTGGCCTATACACTATCATGTAGATTACACCTATTCAAATGAAAACCTTAAAACAGTAAAGATGGCCTGTAGTAACGGTTGTAAGGGGGCGTGGCTTAGTGTTATTCGTTGTTAAGGAGTAGATGAGGGGAGCATTAGCTAGAGAAGTGCTTCTGAACATATTAAAGGGGTGGGCGAGTTGGCGAAGTGGCTAAGTAAATGCGTCGGTTCCTTGCTAAGAGACAGAGGAGTTGCTAGATAAAGGCTCCAGGTCGTTGTCAAGGGGTTGGTGAGTGTACAAATAGCTAAATAACTGCTTCTGATCCTTGTTAAGAGGTGGGCGAGGGGCGGATTGGTTGGATAATTACGCCCGTTCCTTGGTAAGAGCCAGGGTGATCGAGTGGAGAAGTGGGTAAATATAGGCATGGAGGTCTACCACCGACACATTCAACGCATAATTGCGGCGTCGGTCGTCAGAAGACCAAGGATATTTTCATTATATGTCTATTGTAAAGGGGTCGACTGTTTGTTATAACGGGTTACTATTATCTATAGTGGCTGGGCCTTAAATACTATCAGCATACCGGTTACAGCTCTTCAATGAAAACTTTGAAAGTGTAAAGATGGTCGATGGTTTTAGTGGGTATGACTTTGTGATATTCGTTGTTAAGGGGTGGGGTGAGTGGATGCGTAACTAGATAAACGCTTCCGAACACTATCATCGGGTTCGAATCCCAGTGGGGTGGTCTAGTGGTAGAAGAAATATTGATAATATTTGGTTACTTAGTTGTGATTTCGAGCTCGGTTGTTATTAACCCGGTTATGTTTAGAAAAGTAGAGGTGGTGTGCTGGTTGCGGAGTATGTTTAGGGGGTACCCCAGACACCGTGGAAGTGACAGGTTCGAATCTCGGAACTTTGTCGTGGGTAAGATTTCCAGTCATCAAGGTGTGGGTGTCGTCGCGGCCACAAGTCCCACCGCTGATGAAAAACACAGGCAGCAGATTTCACCCTTGTACCTACGAGTTACAAAATATAAGCTAACTTAACATTCAGAATATGACCTCAACAGGTGTTGCCAAAAATCAATACTTATTCTCATAACGGCTAATCCAGGGGATTATCGTCCTCGTAATGACCAAGTCAGGTTAATAATATTTCTTATATCTCCGCCATTGCAAATAGTTCGAGATATTAATAAATGTTCATATAAAGGTTGGAAGGGGATTAAAAGATTAACACCTATTGTCGGGACATCCAGTAAAAATCAATACACTACCCTCGATTTTTCTCATAATTGCCGATTGGAGATTATGGGCTAGGTGTATGTGTCCTTATTTAGTTAAAACAGGTGGTATGAGTAGGAGATATCACAAACAGTATCAGCATGTGCCACTCTGATCTTAAATATCAGTAGTTCGTTATTCTTGTGACATTGAAAACGCTTGTGGCTTGAAGACGGATGGTGTACTATGTTATTGGGTGGTGTATATAGATTGACCAGTATGTGAAGTTGATAAGGTCACCCCTGCCAGCGCATCGTAGCTGTGTTGTGACTTGTCGCCTATTACATCCGGGTGTAAAAATAACCAAAAATATTTCACATCAACTCAGCCATGCCTCTATATAGCTGCACTGCGAACATGGCTAGAGTCTACTTTAGGAAAGTATTGTGTATCTGTGTATACGGGTTTACCACTGCTTATAGATGTGTGCAGTATTATTAGAAAGCGGCCGTTATGTCTACATTATCAAAGTATGTTGCCTTACAGAGCTGGTATAGTATCTATGTGTCTGCTACGTTGTATGTTTTGTCATGTTGCCTTGTAGTATTTGGAGGGAGTTTCATGTGGTTGTCTAGTGAACTTTTTAAAAACTATGTCTCAGAATCCACAACGCCACTGGCATTAGAGGCTTTTCAACTTGTCTGCTCATTGACCACGCTTCACAGTCATACTAAAGTACGGGTTCTATGTAGTACTTAAACACTCCTTTTATTTCTCATTACAGTTGTCAACTTTATATTAGTCAGTATGTTTTCCAATTTGCAAAAGACAACCTTCATCACAGCGATTCTTGTTCCAATGCTTTAAAGCCACCTCCCATCAGATACTGTTGTCTTTCCTTTTATGCTCACGGCTACCGTTTCCCCATTTCAAGCTCCATGTCTCTACTTGTATGCATTAGTGTGGTAGAAGTAAACCGATAACGCACAAGATAGATGTATATTATCACACTGTATATGAACATGTGGGAAACGGCTACATCCGGGCAAAGAGGGCGTTGTATCTGTCACATGCGTATGGATACAGCCGAGACACGTGGTTAAGAGGGATACTACAGAAAAAAGAAAAAAAAACGGTATTATGTTGGCGATCGAACCAGGGGACCTAATTCGTGATGACCACCATGTACGGGAGTGATTCTGCCCCCTCGTCAACAGGGCGTCGGAGGTTTAAAAGGGTGTTCATTCTCTCGCTTTTCTATTTCCGAGTCGTCATAGGGTCACCAAGTAACAGTAAAGAACACGAAACTACTACTACCAAGGCCTCTATACACCACAAGGCAGTTTCGAATATAATATACACAACTATAATCAAGTCATCACAGTATTCAACTAACCCGTTCTCATAGACATAGAGGAGAGATGTGAGCACCGAGGCCAGTTGGGGGAGGGGTACCTTTTACTTAACATCTATCGGGTCATACACCGACGAGTGTTTAGCTATATTTATCATATAATATTACCCGTGAACACAACAAGCTTCCCCGGATCAGTCTTAGGCTTCTCATATAACATGACATATCACGTACCCGCTGTCCTGACCAGCAAAGTTATCGCTTCTCAGAGCAGACATTTACACTTTCATTAATTCTTCTGCCTGGCCAAAGGGGGTCTTTGCATCTTTCCGCAGAAACCTAGTTCCAATGCTAATATATGTTTTTCAATGTGTCGGCTCATTACCACATTTCACATCCTGACAAAAGTACAGGTTCTATGTTCCACTCCAACAGTCAAATAAGAAACAAAATGTTAGCCAAATTATTAAAATGTTGGCCAAATATAGAAATATATCGACCAGACGTATAAAATATAGTAAAATTTGTTAGCCAAACTTATAAAACTCGGGGTCAAAATAAGAAATAGCTCAACCAAGCGTATAAGAAATAGGAAAAAGGCTAGTCAAACTAATGAAAATGTTGGCCAAATACAGAAATATCTCGACCAACTTATAAAATGTAGGAAAAATTGTTAGCCAAACTGACAAAACTGTTAGCCAAAATAAGAAACGTCTCGGCCAACTTATAAAATGTAGGAAAAATTGTTAGCTAAAACTGACAAAAACAGTTGGTCAAAATAAGAAACGTCTCGACTAACATTATAAAAAGTAGGAAAAATTGTAACCAAATTAATTTAAAAAGGTGACCAAAATAGGAAATATCTCGACCAAACTTATGAAAAGTAGGAAAATTGTTCGTCAAATGTGACAAATATTGGGCAAGTAGGAAATCATGTTAGCCAAATAGGAAAAATATCGATCAAACTTATAGATGTATCGGCCAAACTTATAAAATGTATGAACATTTGTTAGCCAAAGGTGAAAAAACATTGACCAAGTAATGAAATATCTCATCCGAATTTATAACAAGTAAGAAAATATGCTAGTAAAAGCAAGAAATATGTCGACTGAAGTTATACAATAGGCGAAACGATGGACAAACTTATAAAGATGTCGACCGTTATAAGAAAATGTATTACCCAAATTAGGAAAAAATATTGACCAAGTTTTGAAATATCTCGACCACAAACTTACAAAAAATAGGAAAATATGTCGACTAAAGTAGGAATATTTGTTAGCCAAAGATGAAAAATATTGGTCAAGTAAAGAAATATCGCATCCAAACTTTTAAAATGTAGGAAACTTTATTAACCAAATGTGAAAAATATTATCCAAGTAAAGACATGTTACAACTAATCTTATAAATATCTCAACCATACTTATGAAAAGGAGGAAAATGTGTTAACCTAATGGGGAAAATATTGGCCAAGTGAAGAAATATCTCATCCATTCTTATAAAACTTAGGAAAATGTGTTAACCTAATGAGAAAAATATCGCCCAATTGAAGAAAAAAGTTACACAAAACTTATAAAACTTAGGAAAATGTGTTAACCTAATGAGAAAAATATCGCCCAATTGAAGAAAAAAGTTACACAAAACTTATAAAACTTAGGAAAATGTGTTAACCTAATGAGAAAAATATTGACCAAGTAAAGAAAAACATACACCAAACTTCTGAAAAGTAAGAAAATTTGTTAACCAAATGGGAAAAATATCGCCCAAGTGAAGAAATATCTCAACCATACTTATGAAAAGGAGGAAAATGTGTTAACCTAATGAGAAAATATCGCCCAAGTGAAGAAAAAAGTTACACAAAACTTATAAAACTTAGGAAAATGTGTTAACCTAATGAGAAAAATATCGCCCAATTGAAGAAAAAAGTTACACAAAACTTATAAAACTTAGGAAAATGTGTTAACCTAATGAGAAAAATATTGACCAAGTAAAGAAAAACATACACCAAACTTCTGAAAAGTAAGAAAATTTGTTAACCAAATGGGAAAAATATCGCCCAATTGAAGAAATATCTCAACCATACTTATGAAAAGGAGGAAAATGTGTTAACCTAATGAGAAAATATCGCCCAAGTGAAGAAAAAAGTTACACAAAACTTATAAAACTTAGGAAAATGTGTTAACCTAATGAGAAAAATATCGCCCAATTGAAGAAAAAAGTTACACAAAACTTATAAAACTTAGGAAAATGTGTTAACCTAATGAGAAAAATATTGACCAAGTAAAGAAAAACATACACCAAACTTCTGAAAAGTAAGAAAATTTGTTAACCAAATGGGAAAAATATCGCCCAATTGAAGAAATATCTCAACCATACTTATGAAAAGGAGGAAAATGTGTTAACCTAATGAGAAAATATCGCCCAAGTGAAGAAAAAAGTTACACAAAACTTATAAAACTTAGGAAAATGTGTTAACCTAATGAGAAAAATATTGACCAAGTAAAGAAAAACGTACACCAAACTTCTGAAAAGTAAGAAAATTTGTTAACCAAAAGGGAAAAATATATGGGCTAAACTATGAAATATGATGACCGAACTAAGAAAGTGTGTTAACCAAAGGGGGAAAATGTTGGTCAAAACATGAAACATCTCGACCAAGCTTATAAGTATCTCGTGTAAACTTATAAAAAAAAAAAAGAAGGAACAAATATTGCTTCTGTAGTTATGTCAAACGTGTCTTGAACTTTTATCTGAACAGACATTTCACAAGACATAATCATCAACGTCAACACTTTCCCTCTTTTACATTACCGAAAGTTTCAACTTATCAGTCCAGAGTATCCACTAAAGAAGCACTTATGCATACTAAGCACCCAGCTCTTCAAAAATCGCACTTTTATTGCGCGCTTCACTTAATATACAGATATAGGGTAAGTATAGGTATAAGTTAGGTATAGGACATATATCAAACTTACATCTTGCGCAATAAAAGTGCGATTTATTAGTTTTAAATTTTAATTAAAATGTAATCACATAAATTTAACTTTTTCATTTCTAACTTTGGTTTGTATCTATGTCTCTTAAGAAAGAGTTTGTTGTATAGTTAGGGTTAGGGTTAGTTGATGTATACTTAGGGTTAGGGTTAGTAAGAAAGAGTTTGTTGTGTTTGATGTCTTTCTGGTAGTCCAAGGAATGCAACTCATTCGTCTCAATAACCCAAGTTCTGTTGTTTTTTCAAGTTCTGCCTAGGGGTGGTGGTCGATGACCATATTCGTTGTCTAGAATAGCGCCTAGTAGGTTAGGGGCATATGATTTATCTCCACGGGGTTGGAAAATCTGCTTAGTCAGCAGAAAATCAGTTGTTCTGTAATCAAAGAGAATGTTAATGTTATTTGGTATGAAATGTTGAAAGTAGTTTAGACGATGTGGTAGAGGGTATTCAAGGGTTCAGTAAGGCAGACGTGGCTTTAAGAAAGGTCGACTTCATAACAGACACTGTTGGTTGGTTGCAGACTTGCCGCTATTGCAGCTGTGAAATGACAAAGTGTGATAGAGGTGGACAAAGTAAGCAATGTTATGTTAGCTAGACTTCGAGAACACTCTTTGTATTGTTGAAAGATGGACCAATGGAAGGTTAGTGTAGCAGACATTGTGGTATAGAAAGTTGAAGATATCAGCCATGGGAAGTGGATCTTTGCTGACGAATACTCAGATGATATTGAAACTATCCCAGGTGGAGCCACAGATTGCCCTAAATGTTGTTATGACTGTTTCATTAGAGCTCATGTGAAACGAAGGATTTGGCGTTGTTAGTGGTGCTACATAGAAAAGTTGTGAAGCTGTCTATGAAAGACAGAGACACTTTGCGTTAGAAAAAAAAAAAACCAAGAGTGTGAAGAGCTGGGTGCTTAGTATGCATAAGTGCTTCTTTAGTGGATACTCTGGACTGATAAGTTGAAACTTTCGGTAATGTAAAAGAGGGAAAGTGTTGACGTTGATGATTATGTCTTGTGAAATGTCTGTTCAGATAAAAGTTCAAGACACGTTTGACATAACTACAGAAGCAATATTTGTTCCTTCTTTTTTTTTTATAAGTTTACACGAGATACTTATAAGCTTGGTCGAGATGTTTCATGTTTTGACCAACATTTTCCCCCTTTGGTTAACACACTTTCTTAGTTCGGTCATCATATTTCATAGTTTAGCCCATATATTTTTCCCTTTTGGTTAACAAATTTTCTTACTTTTCAGAAGTTTGGTGTACGTTTTTTCTTTACTTGGTCAATATTTTTCTCATTAGGTTAACACATTTTCCTAAGTTTTATAAGTTTTGTGTAACTTTTTTCTTCACTTGGGCGATATTTTCTCATTAGGTTAACACATTTTCCTCCTTTTCATAAGTATGGTTGAGATATTTCTTCAATTGGGCGATATTTTTCCCATTTGGTTAACAAATTTTCTTACTTTTCAGAAGTTTGGTGTATGTTTTTCTTTACTTGGTCAATATTTTTCTCATTAGGTTAACACATTTTCCTAAGTTTTATAAGTTTTGTGTAACTTTTTTCTTCAATTGGGCGATATTTTTCTCATTAGGTTAACACATTTTCCTAAGTTTTATAAGTTTTGTGTAACTTTTTTCTTCACTTGGGCGATATTTTCTCATTAGGTTAACACATTTTCCTCCTTTTCATAAGTATGGTTGAGATATTTCTTCAATTGGGCGATATTTTTCCCATTTGGTTAACAAATTTTCTTACTTTTCAGAAGTTTGGTGTATGTTTTTCTTTACTTGGTCAATATTTTTCTCATTAGGTTAACACATTTTCCTAAGTTTTATAAGTTTTGTGTAACTTTTTTCTTCAATTGGGCGATATTTTTCTCATTAGGTTAACACATTTTCCTAAGTTTTATAAGTTTTGTGTAACTTTTTTCTTCACTTGGGCGATATTTTCTCATTAGGTTAACACATTTTCCTCCTTTTCATAAGTATGGTTGAGATATTTCTTCACTTGGGCGATATTTTTCCCATTTGGTTAACAAATTTTCTTACTTTTCAGAAGTTTGGTGTATGTTTTTCTTTACTTGGTCAATATTTTTCTCATTAGGTTAACACATTTTCCTAAGTTTTATAAGTTTTGTGTAACTTTTTTCTTCAATTGGGCGATATTTTTCTCATTAGGTTAACACATTTTCCTAAGTTTTATAAGTTTTGTGTAACTTTTTTCTTCAATTGGGCGATATTTTTCTCATTAGGTTAACACATTTTCCTAAGTTTTATAAGAATGGATGAGATATTTCTTCACTTGGCCAATATTTTCCCCATTAGGTTAACACATTTTCCTCCTTTTCATAAGTATGGTTGAGATATTTATAAGATTAGTTGTAACATGTCTTTACTTGGATAATATTTTTCACATTTGGTTAATAAAGTTTCCTACATTTTAAAAGTTTGGATGCGATATTTCTTTACTTGACCAATATTTTTCATCTTTGGCTAACAAATATTCCTACTTTAGTCGACATATTTTCCTATTTTTTGTAAGTTTGGTCGAGATATTTCAAAACTTGGTCAATATTTTTTCCTAATTTGGGTAATACATTTTCTTATAACGGTCGACATCTTTATAAGTTTGTCCATCGTTTCGCCTATTGTATAACTTCAGTCGACATATTTCTTGCTTTTACTAGCATATTTTCTTACTTGTTATAAATTCGGATGAGATATTTCATTACTTGGTCAATGTTTTTTCACCTTTGGCTAACAAATGTTCATACATTTTATAAGTTTGGCCGATACATCTATAAGTTTGATCGATATTTTTCCTATTTGTCTAACATGATTTCCTACTTGCCCAATATTTGTCACATTTGACGAACAATTTTCCTACTTTTCATAAGTTTGGTCGAGATATTTCCTATTTTGGTCACCTTTTTAAATTATTTTGGTTACAATTTTTCCTACTTTTTATAATGTTAGTCGAGACGTTTCTTATTTTGACCAACTGTTTTTGTCAGTTTTAGCTAACAATTTTTTCCTACATTTTATAAGTTGGCCGAGACGTTTCTTATTTTGGCTAACAGTTTTGTCAGTTTGGCTAACAGTTTTGTCAGTTTGGCTAACAATTTTTCCTACATTTTATAAGTTGGTCGAGATATTTCTGTATTTGGCCAACATTTTCATTAGTTTGACTAGCCTTTTTCCTATTTCTTATACGCTTGGTTGAGCTATTTCTTATTTTGACTCCGAGTTTTATAAGTTTGGCTAACAAATTTTACTATATTTTATACGTCTGGTCGATATATTTCTATATTTGGCCAACATTTTAATAATTTGGCTAACATTTTGTTTCTTATTTGACTGTTGGAGTGGAACATAGAACCTGTACTTTTGTCAGGATGTGAAATGTGGTAATGAGCCGACACATTGAAAAACATATATTAGCATTGGAACTAGGTTTCTGCGGAAAGATGCAAAGACCCCCTTTGGCCAGGCAGAAGAATTAATGAAAGTGTAAATGGCTGCTCTGAGAAGCGATAACTTTGCTGGTCAGGACAGCGGGTACGTGATATGTCATGTTATATGAGAAGCCTAAGACTGATCCGGGGAAGCTTGTTGTGTTCACGGGTAATATTATATGATAAATATAGCTAAACACTCGTCGGTGTATGACCCGATAGATGTTAAGTAAAAGGTACCCCTCCCCCAACTGGCCTCGGTGCTCACATCTCTCCTCTATGTCTATGAGAACGAGTTAGTTTAATACTGTGATGACTTGATTATAGTTGTGTATATTATATTCGAAACTGCCTTGTGGTGTATAGAGGCCTTGGTAGTAGTAGTTTCGTGTTCTTTACTGTTACTTGGTGACCCTATGACGACTCGGAAATAGAAAAGCGAGAGAATGAACACCCTTTTAAACCTGTATAGAGGCCTTGGTAGTAGTAGTTTCGTGTTCTTTACTGTTACTTGGTGACCCTATGACGACTCGGAAATAGAAAAGCGAGAGAATGAACACCCTTTTAAACCTCCGACGCCCTGTTGACGAGGGAGCAGAATCACTCCCGTACATGGTGGTCATCACGAATTAGGTCCCCTGGTTCGATCGCCAACATAATACCGTTTTTTTTTCTTTTTTCTGTAGTATCCCTCTTAACCACGTGTCTCGGCTGTATCCATACGCATGTGACAGATACAACGCCCTCTTTGCCCGGATGTAGCCGTTTCCCACATGTTCATATACAGTGTGATAATATACATCTATCTTGTGCGTTATCGGTTTACTTCTACCACACTAATGCATACAAGTAGAGACATGGAGCTTGAAATGGGGAAACGGTAGCCGTGAGCATAAAAGGAAAGACAACAGTATCTGATGGGAGGTGGCTTTAAAGCATTGGAACAAGAATCGCTGTGATGAAGGTTGTCTTTTGCAAATTGGAAAACATACTGACTAATATAAAGTTGACAACTGTAATGAGAAATAAAAGGAGTGTTTAAGTACTACATAGAACCCGTACTTTAGTATGACTGTGAAGCGTGGTCAATGAGCAGACAAGTTGAAAAGCCTCTAATGCCAGTGGCGTTGTGGATTCTGAGACATAGTTTTTAAAAAGTTCACTAGACAACCACATGAAACTCCCTCCAAATACTACAAGGCAACATGACAAAACATACAACGTAGCAGACACATAGATACTATACCAGCTCTGTAAGGCAACATACTTTGATAATGTAGACATAACGGCCGCTTTCTAATAATACTGCACACATCTATAAGCAGTGGTAAACCCGTATACACAGATACACAATACTTTCCTAAAGTAGACTCTAGCCATGTTCGCAGTGCAGCTATATAGAGGCATGGCTGAGTTGATGTGAAATATTTTTGGTTATTTTTACACCCGGATGTAATAGGCGACAAGTCACAACACAGCTACGATGCGCTGGCAGGGGTGACCTTATCAACTTCACATACTGGTCAATCTATATACACCACCCAATAACATAGTACACCATCCGTCTTCAAGCCACAAGCGTTTTCAATGTCACAAGAATAACGAACTACTGATATTTAAGATCAGAGTGGCACATGCTGATACTGTTTGTGATATCTCCTACTCATACCACCTGTTTTAACTAAATAAGGACACATACACCTAGCCCATAATCTCCAATCGGCAATTATGAGAAAAATCGAGGGGTAGTGTATTGATTTTTACTGGATGTCCCGACAATAGGTGTTAATCTTTTAATCCCCTTCCAACCTTTATATGAACATTTATTAATATCTCGAACTATTTGCAATGGCGGAGATATAAGAAATATTATTAACCTGACTTGGTCATTACGAGGACGATAATCCCCTGGATTAGCCGTTATGAGAATAAGTATTGATTTTTGGCAACACCTGTTGAGGTCATATTCTGAATGTTAAGTTAGCTTATATTTTGTAACTCGTAGGTACAAGGGTGAAATCTGCTGCCTGTGTTTTTCATCAGCGGTGGGACTTGTGGCCGCGACGACACCCACACCTTGATGACTGGAAATCTTACCCACGACAAAGTTCCGAGATTCGAACCTGTCACTTCCACGGTGTCTGGGGTACCCCCTAAACATACTCCGCAACCAGCACACCACCTCTACTTTTCTAAACATAACCGGGTAAATAACAACCGAGCTCGAAATCACAACTAAGTAACCAAATATTATCAATATTTCTTCTACCACTAGACCGCCCCACTGGGATTCGAAACCGCTGCTAGTGTTTGGAAGCGTTTATCTAGTTACTCATCCACTCACCCCACCCCTTAACAACGAATATCACAGAGTCATACCCACTAAAACCATCGACCATCTTTACACTTTCAAAGTTTTCACTTGAAGAGCTGTAAACGGTATTATGATAGTATTTAAGTCCCAGCCACTATAGATAATAGTAACCCCGTTATAACAAACAGTCGACCCCTTTACAATAGACATATAATGAAAATATCCTTGGTCTTCTGACGACCGACGCCGCCATTATGCGTTGAATGTGTCGGTGGTAGACCTCCATGCCTATATTTACCCACTTCTCCACTCGATCACCCTGGCTCTTACCAAGGAACGGGCGTAATTATCCAACCAATCCGCCCCTCGCCCACCTCTTAACAAGGATCAGAAGCAGTTATTTAGCTATTTGTACACTCACCAACCCCTTGACAACGACCTGGAGCCTTTATCTAGCAACTCCTCTGTCTCTTAGCAAGGAACCGACGCATTTACTTAGCCACTTCGCCAAACGCCCACCCCTTTAATATGTTCAGAAGCACTTCTCTAGCTAATGCTCCCCTCATCTACTCCTTAACAACGAATAACACTAAGCCACGCCCCCTTACAACCGTTACTACAGGCCATCTTTACTGTTTTAAGGTTTTCATTTGAATAGGTGTAATCTACATGATAGTGTATAGGCCACTACGACACACTACAGCTCATATACACGCCATATTTACCTTTTTACTTATTACAATTTTTCATATGACACCCGGTGCGCCTCGAGGGTTCGATCCACCTAGCCCCAGCACCCATACTCGTCACTGACCGGCCGTGTGGGCACTCAGAAATGACTGGCCATGTGGTTACTACAAGACACTGTGTTACTGGGTTCAAACCGTACCCAAGCGACTGCCGCCCGTGCTCGCTCCTGCGACCGCCGCCGCGCGCCTCTGGTTGTCTTTTATTTTTATTTTTATTTTTTTTAATTAGTTAAAATATTATACACACAGTTATCTGCCCTTAGAAAAACATGTCTTCTATTAGAATTATCGACCCTTACATATGACCTAAGTACCTACCCTACCCAAATCGCCCTGGTCCCGAGCTGGATTGGGGGAAATCCAGCGAG
This sequence comes from Cepaea nemoralis, assembly GCA_014155875.1. Lineage (NCBI taxonomy): Eukaryota > Metazoa > Mollusca > Gastropoda > Stylommatophora > Helicidae > Cepaea > Cepaea nemoralis. The sequence continues at coordinate 74,461 of JACEFZ010019704.1, forward strand.
GTCAATCCAGAAAATCTAATTAGGAGCAGACCAAAAAAAACCTAACCCTAACCCCTAAACCCTAACCCTAACCCCTAACCCCTAACCCCTAACCCTAACCCCTAACCCTAACCCCTAACCCCGAACCCCTAACCCTAACCCTAACCCCTAACCCCTAACCCCTAACCCCAATCCAGCTGGATTGGGGTCAATCCAGCACCACAATCCAGATTTCCTAATCAAATACAACGTAACCTACTACTGAGGCATTCTTAAGATGTGGCCAAACCATTTAATTTGTTCTTTAATTAATTGCATGACTGGTTTCAGACATGGCCTTTCTCTAATTTCTTCACTTCTAATTAAATCACACAGCTATTCCCGCAGCTCTTCTACGGTATCTCGTCTCTGTTGTTATGATTTCGTGCTCATCAGTAGCAGTAAGCATCCATGTTTGATATTAATATCATAATGCTGGCTACAAAACAGTTCTTATGAGATTTGCTTTGGTAATCTTAGATTTCTCTCCTATGCATCAGACGTGGAGATAACTGCAATGATAGAAGTGGTCATAACCAGTGGACGTCACTGGGGTTGGTGTCACCCAGTGCGGTAAACTCTTGGTGTCACCCCTCTAGACTTTCACCATGGTCTTCTTCCGAGTGTTCCTGTACCATATATAATCGCATATAGTAATGTTTGTAAAATAAGTCAAAATGTTAATAAGGACATAAGAAAGAAAACAAATTGAACATTATAACTTCAATACTTCAGGTAAAACATAAATAAAGAACTTCGACAAACTCGGACATAGTTAAATTTTTAATATTTAACATTAAAATTTCTGTTCTTTAAAATTAAAAGTTTCCATCCTGGTCTTCAAAGCTGCAAACCTGTCAATCACATCATCAAAATCAATATCTTTCACCATATCACTTTCAATTGATAATATAGCCAGGTCAGAAAGTCTTGACTGTCCCATGGTTGATGGCAAATAGTTCTTTATAAGTTTCAGTTTTGAAAAGCTCCTCTCACATGAAGCCACAGACACACAGATCGTAAGAAATAGTTGTAGGCTTAGTGAGAGTATTGGGAGAGATTCAAGGAAATCCCAGTCAATTATGAATTTTAAAATATCAAATATTGACCAGTCTTTGGCTTTGTGGATATCAATATCTGCTGCCTTCAGGTGTCTTCTCAGCCTTGGTATTTCTTTTAAAAGCTCTACTTCGGATAGCTCATCATAGAAAGTGGTCAATTTTGGAACTGACACCAGCAACTCTTCTTCAGTTGCTGATACAAGACTCTTGGCTTGAACAGCCTCAAACATATTTGCTACTTCCTTGATCGCTGTTGATCTGGTCTGGAGTTCAGAATGAAAACGATCAATACACTCCAGCATCGCCCTATTGTTTTCTTCTTGCATAGTGAGTCCAGCATCTGAAGCATCTCTGAGTTGTTCCCCTGCCATTCTCTTCTTGAACCTTAATCTTCTCTCTACTGTTATTCCAAATTGGTCTGCTTTTAAAAGTGCCTGTTCAATTGCATGCTCCACTAAGTGACTGCGCTTCTCCTGCGGAAAAAGTCTTAATGCCTCTAACTTGGTCACTACTTTGTCAAGAGTTAAGCCTTTAGTCTGCAGATACTGCTGTGTCAAATTAACTTCCTCAAGTACAGCAGCCCAAAAGTAAAGGTAGCACAGAAGCGTGAAATCACAGACAGCAGGTAAAAGACCTTGTGCTGCGCCTCTTGTTTCCACATTTTCACGAGGATCACATAGAGCTTCAATCGCCGCCACACATTCATCAAACTTATCTTTCACCGGTTTAACAGCCGCATGATGTGCACTCCAGCGTGTTGTTGATAGCCTTTTAATCGACATTGCTGTGTGTTCAATTAAAACATCCCATCGATGGGTGGAAGCAGCAAAGAATGGAATACATTCTCTCAAGAGTTCCAAAAAATGTTACACATAAAGCATTTTCAGCAAAAGAGTGTTGACCACACAAGTTAAGCGAATGGTCCACGCATCCGTTAAAAATAGCTTTCTTATTCTTTCTTTTCAGAATGGCTTGAACACTTCCATGAATTCCAGACATTGTGGCAGCATTATCATAACCTTGAGCTCTGCACATCATTATGTCAAGTCCATCACTTTCTAGATTTTTTAAAATGTCTGAACTGAGGTCATCAGCTTTTTTCCCGTTTAAAGGGAAAAATCCTAGAAACACTTCTCTCACTTCAACTTCCCCATTGTGGATTTTCACATATCTGATCACCTCAGACATCTGGTCAGTGTGTGATATGTCAGGTGTGCTGTCGAACATAATTCCAAAATACCTTGCAGCCTTTATATCATTTACAAGAATTTCCTTCACATGATTTGCCAGAACAGTAATAAATTCATTCTGAGTTTCTGGTGAAAGATAAGATACGGATGCTTTTACTGTTACAGATGTAGTTCGCTTTAATCTCATTAGGTGCTCTTTCAACACAGGGTCATATTTAGAAAGCATCTCAACCATCTCAAGAAAGTTTCCTTTATTCAACGAAGATGCATCTTCCTTATGGCCACGAAATGCCAGATTTTGCTTAGCAAGAAACAATGTGATATCAAGCAACCTGTGCAAGATATCCCTCCATTTTTTTTTATCCCTATCCATTACAACAACACTGTCGGTATCAATTGTTTTGTGCAGCTTAAGGCCTGCTGCCAATGTTTTCCATTTTTCAAGGCAACCTAGATGGTCATCCGATATCTCATGATTATGTAATTTTGGGCTCAGCTTCCACCACTGCTGAAACCCAGTGACAAATTTTGATGTTTGTTCTGTTACATTAACAGCAAAGAGTCTGCAGCAAAAGCAGTATAATTTCTCACTGACGAGCGAGTAAACCATCCATGACCGCAGTATTTTCTCACCATTTGGCATCGTCTTGTAGAACCATTCTTTTGACAGCTGGCACATCTCCTTTAGTCTTTGTACCTTGCCTTGTCACAGTACTGAAAGGCTCATCCTTGTTCTGAAAAGAACAACTTCCTCTTTTGATAATTTCAACTCGAAAATGATCTGGAACTGGTGCATTCCAGAAAGAAGCATCAGATAAAATATTCCAATTTTTCTCATCCACTTGACTCATCACATTTACAGTATCATGACGAGAATCATTTTCAGCATGCATTTCTGTTTCAACTTCATCCACTGCTATTTCATTATGTATTTCTGCATCAATCTCGTGATTCTCTTCCATTTCTGGCTCTAGTTGCTCTTTTGAAGAATGCATGCTGTCAGCATGGGAGGAATCCTTATCAATTGTAGATTGAGGAAGAACGTCTTTTGATGAACCTTGTCCATCACTTGGTCTCTTGACATATTGAAGCATGAATCCAGGTAGTGATTTTAGTGATTCACATCTTTTCTTCTTTGCTTTTCGCTGCTCGCATCCACTAGGCCTCTTTGATTTGTGCACTCCATGTGGTATGAAGGAATATTCTAAAATAGTAAATCTATAATAAATTAGGGACTTAAAAATATACAACTAAACAAAAAGATATAATATAAATATATAAAATCTGTATAAATAATTATAATCCAAACATTTATGATTTATTCATAATTTAATAAATATAGATATTTAGGTTAAATTGCGTTGTTTACCGTAGAATTAAAATGTAATTAAAAAATGATTATGTACACTAAAAAGAACCGTCTAAAAAATAAAACTTGTCATACAAAATATTACATTTTTTAAAATATTGTCCATGGAAGTTACAACTTTTTTATTTCATTGTAACAAGTTTGAGTAGATTGTAACTTTTTTACTGGCTAATGGAGTATTGAACATACCAACCTGCATACGATGCGGATGACAGATGCTGCAAGGCACAATTAATGGATTCATATACAAATGTAACCGGCGGTCAACAATATTCGTTGCAACACTTCTTCTTAACTTTTATCGGGAAGTTTTGTCGCCAATGCACGACTGTCATTTCATGACATATATTTTATTATTTTATATTGCGAATTGCTGGCGAATGTCAGTAACCGCATCAATTATTGGGGGATCTGCGTGTGGCAGTCTCAACAGTGACTCGTTGGTTCGAAAAATTACACAACCGTTATTTATTTTTCTATTTCCATCTTTTTAATTAAAAAATTTAATTAAAAAATTAAAATATATATTTTTCAGACAGATAGAAAAACGTGTGTATGCCGTAATTATTAATTTATTGTAGTAGTAAACTACTAGTATACTATAGTATAGTAATACTAACTTTTTTAAGTGGAAGCCTGCCGCTGTTATAATTTATGCCCTGTCCTAATTAATTTACTTTAAAATATTTATATTTTAGTGATATTGATAAAATTATAAAATTTCGAAAAAATAATTATTTACATAAAAAACGAACCTGTAAACGTCTGTCATGTTCTGCAACCACGTGACTCCACACGTCATTAATTGCGCGTTTGCAAATGAACCACGATTCTACTCCAACTCCGAGGCTCCGAGCAGCTATGAGCTCTGAGTCTTATTCATTTAAGCACCAGACGCTCTGCATGGTGGCACCCTGTGCCTGCTCATGTATTTAACAATGAACGGTTATGAAACCCGACTAGACAGAGCTATGTCTGCTTTGTCAAATTTGCAATTTTTTTATTTTGGTGTCACCCCTTGATGGTGTCACCCGGTGCGGCCTGCACCCCAGTAGTGACGCCCCTGGTCATAACACAATGTGTTGGAATGAATCATGAATGCATAAAAAAGCAGGACGTGACACGATCACAATGAAAACTCGACCCCAGAACTAAATAATGAGGTCTGCAATAAGACTAACAAAACGAATGGGGAATGTATCTCTGTGAACGCCGACTGAATCAGTAAGCATTGTGATTTTCTTTACAGACTGAAAAATTCAACGGTCATAGTGAGAGACAACCCAATCGTGTTGACGATGCTTACAGAACTAGCTGCAGTGCTTTTCCTTCCAACCCACGATGATTTGGATAGAAGCCAAGTACCACGGTGCTACGAAATACCTACTAACGCACTTCTGCGGTCTTTAATCTTTGAATGGTTCATAGGCCCTCAACCAACTCATACCACCCATTGTAAACTTGTTCATGATTGGTTGCATTGTGCAGCTACGTTTCCTACAGGATGAGGTAGCCAGTCTCACACCAACCCTCCTTGGTCACCTCTTATGACCTGATTAGTAGGCTACATTGTTACTTTTCTTATATAATCCACTAAACATGGTCGGCTAACGCATTGGTCGGTATTAATTCTAGTTCATAAATAAACACACATGTATTATTTGGCGTTCATAAAAGTATAAGACAGAAGTAAACGCTAAGAGAATACACCAGACAACAATATAACATTGAAAGCTGTAGTTGCTGACCGGGATCTGAACCTGTCACCTCCAAATGACGACAGCCCCTGACTGCAGGAGCAAGTGTACTTTGACGCATAACCATCTTCATCCTTCCATCATGTGCCATGCCGGTAAGCGTGGGAGGTCATGATTCGCCATTTCACTCGATCACTAGAGTCGTGGATCAGCTCACTGTTCTTGTCTCGACCATGCCTTATGGTCACGCCATCCAGGTATTTACCTTACCCTCTCTCTCTCTCTCTTTCTCTCTCTCTCTCTCTCTCTCTCTCTCTCTCTCTCTCTCTCTCTCTCTCTCTCTTCCACTTGTTCTCTTCCCTCGATCTTGCCAGTTGTCACCAAGTTCTCTAATGTATTTCTTCTCGTAACATTTCCGCAACATTGTGACTGTCTACGACTAATTTCTCTAATCAGTTTACGATGTTCATTTGTTTCTTATAGGACTTGGTCATTGCTTTTTCTGTCTGTCCATGGTATTCTTTGCATTCTCCTCAGAAACCACATTTCCATAGCCATCAGATGTTTTTCAGCTTGACTGCTCATTGTCCACGCTTCGCATTCATACAAAGAGTACAGGCTCTATGTAGCACCACAACGCTCTTTTTCTCGTAGCAATTGACATCTTTTTATAGGCCACTATGTTTTTCATCTTGCAAAAGGCTACCTTCGCCATGGTATTTCTTGTTGTAATCTCTTCACGGCATCTCCCATCAGATGTGATGACTGTTTCAAGATAATTGTTCCGATTAACATGTTTACGAATATTCCCACTTACCTTTATATTACATTGTGGTATGTGGTTCTTCCTAGTGACGACTATAATCTGTGTATTCATACAATTTAATTCTAAGCCCTACTTGTTCACTGTGCGCCACAACCGCATCTACTATATGTTGCAGATGCTGCTCATTGTCTGCAATCAATACTGTATCATCTGCATATCTAATGTTATTGATGTTCCTTCCCCCAATGATGATTCCTTTCATATCTTGTACATTTCTGAAAATATTTTCACTATACAGGGAAAACATATCTGAAGACGTTACACATCCCTGTCTCATACCTCTCCTAATAGGCTGATGTTGACCTACTATATTATCAGTTCTGAAGGCAGCTTGTTTCCAATATATTTTTTGCAAGTCTAAGTTCATTCCCGTCAATTTGTAGATATGCAAGCATCTCTATCATGTTGACACGTCTTACTCTATCGAAAGCCTTTGTGTAGTCAATAAAACAAAGATGTATATCTTTATTTACATCTATACTGTTCTCAGCATGTACTGTACCCTTGCCTTCTACAAACCCACATTGTTTTTCTCCTATTTCGGGGTGTATTTTCTTTCTAACTATTTGCATGATAAATCTTAGCAAAATCTTTGTGATGTTGCTCACTATACTAATTGTTCTATGTTGATCACATTCACAGGTTCCTGATAACTTTGGAAACACAGAATTACATAATTGCTCAGGTATATCTCCAGTATCATATATTGTGTTCAGCAGTCTGGTGACTTGATCTATTCCATATTCTTCTAAAGAATTAATCATTTCTGTTGTGATGTTGTCTGAACCGGGGCCCTGCCAGTTTTCATATGGTTAAGAACAATATGAACCCCCATCTTCAAAATTGATGGTCCTTCATTAATATTTCGAATATCATACTGTTCTTCTTTGTTATCATCATGAAGGTTTTTCACATAATCTGACTGTGGTATAATAAAAACGTCCCTACCCTTTCCTATTTATGGACTCCCTTAAAAATACACAAACCCTTACAATTACTGTTTAAGTAACTTACTTAATGTAGGAGAAAATAAAACAGCGATAGACTGACCGTGGCACAGCTAAATTTAGTTTGGCTTGTTTTCTCTCCCTTATCTGGCCAATCCTGGCGAGGGGGAAAACAAAGACTGAAGCGGCCATTTCTAGTCAAGAGAACTGACAAGAAAGTCGACCTTTCCCTTCGGGGAGAAGGTAGTTTGTTTTAAAACCATGATTCTCTTCAAGCTATTGGTATGTTATCTACATCATTAAGATATATTTATGTATTACATAGACCAGTATGTTTAATTAAGAATTAGTTACAATTCTCTTAAACCAGGCTGGATGATGTTTACTAAGGAAACACAGGTGGGCGCCACGCTGTAATTTTTCCTATGTCTTACAATTTCAAATCCATATGTTAATATCTTGTATAGGCATTATGAACTTATATCTCACTAGTAGTGCTATAATCTATGAATATTATGTGTACTGTAAAGTATCAACTCTCATGTCTGAAACACATTCTAGAGATTTTCTCAATGTAGGAGCAGACCCCTGATTCATGCTTCATAGTAAAGAACTAGTGTCTGTCAATTTCATATTCCTATGTTAAAACTTCTAGGCACTGTGAACAATATCTCACTATTTATGCTTAGAAATCTGCAAATAATCTATGTACTATAGAAAGGTGTTTTATCCATGCGGGGACATACAAATGATTACGCATATTCCTGACTCGTACTTAGTCAGGGGATAAAATATTTTGCCACATTATAATCTGTAACTTGGAAATATAGTGCTAAATTTTAGTACCATTCTTTTGTTAACAGATTAGTAACCACTCCATATGAGGGTGAACATATAATCATTTCATAAAATAGTGTTAGGGACAGGCCATGTTTGAATATAAATTCATGAACAATTAAACGCGTGATGTAAATGTATGTTCGGATAGGATTCACTCCGCATCGCCTCACCGTAGTAGAAACAGAAGCGAAGATTGATGTGAATAAATTGCTTGCAATATTCAGAAGACTGGACCATGCGGCATAAGTTATTCTTATAAATACCCTCCGAATAATAGCAGTCATTGGCAAAACATATCACAGCGATTACTATCCTCATGTGCTGTACGCAGTGGGGGAAAACAATGGATGTTTTAGTTCATGAAGATAATTCAAAAACCTAGGCTCCCTGCATCATCATTATGATTATTATGTATGATTATCATGTACTTAATATCAGAGAAATGTACATGTATGTCTTTTTTCTGGTATGAGAATTTTCTTTGTTCTGATTGTTACTTTTTACTGTGGGAATATACATTTTAATGTTGCACCTTGGGATTAGAGGATGTTGATGTAAGAATACATATGTATGTCAGTACTTAAGAAGCCAATGGTGAATAGTCTTGACCTAGTGATGATTATAGTGCCGAAATGAAGACGCGGCATTAGAAACCACAGGGATTCTGTATAGGCTATTCTCTTCAAGTAATGAGAGAGACAATATCAACATGTTGGATGGACAGAATGACTTCACCCATCCAATAGTCCCAGTAACAACAGAACAAAATATAAGTGAGAAAATACCTTACTCACTATGAAGAGTCAGAATGGCTCTACTCAGCAATGAGGGACAGTGGAACATGGACACCCACTCCTTTCCCCTTCTCCCCTTGTTGTTTTGTATTTGTGTTTGTAATTGTGTTGTAAACCTTTTACCATAACACAGTAGGTTAATGCTAGTGTTGTATTCTTGTCATCCCTTTTCTATAGAAGAGAAGCAGGTGGTGGTTGAATTTGGTGGGACTATATCACTAACACTGGATCCTGGGTAAACAGCCATAAAGTGAATGTCCAAACCATAGTCTGGATCTAGCAATACCTCAATGTTTACTGCGGCGCTCAATAGCTCCATAGCGAGCAACAGATAAATTAGAAGACAACTGACGGGGTGAGTGATTAAGTCCTATTTTAGGAGGAAGATCCAGGATGGACTTCAAGATCTAATAATCTACAAAGATGAAGATCAACAGAGTAACTGACCACAGTGTATCGTCTGCTTTACGTCTGAGAAGTATCACCTATAAGCCTTATCACTCAGCAAAATCAGTGAAACTATGGGACAATCCTACAAGTTACTAAAACTAGCAACAGTGAAAGCCCTTCAACTGTTGGTTGGATTACCAAGTTAATATCCACAATGGATAAGTCTTCGAAAGAATGTCTCACAGCTGCAACAGTCAAACATGGAATTCAGCTATTCAACACTAAGTTCTGGCTCAATCAAATGGGGAGAAGACACTGAACCACATAAGCCAATACAACCAAGGTACAAACTTAATATCATCTGAAACATAACTACGAAACCAGATTACCTCAAGGTTCCAAACCCTGAACACCATCAGATAAAAGACCATATGAAAGCAACTAAATGTCTCTACATCAGCAACAAGAGGAATCATCCAATTGTTTGCAAACCTGTTACTGTGCTGGATTCATTCATCTGTGCATATATGTAGGTATAGATCAATTGTGGCCCTAGTCACAGATACTACCATGAGATGCCTCTCAGTCATATAAAGTTCTACACTGGACTAGATAACAACGACTAACTCTTTGCTGGTCCAATGTCAACCTAAATGCCATGGGTTATAGACTCGCGACTTGGTGGGTGTAAAATCTTTGTTGAACTACTTGGGATTCTGATATTAAAAGCAGAGAAGCTGAATGGACGTCTACTTGGCACCATGTATGGTGAGATGGTAAAGTACCTTCTGCAGAGCTTAAGTGGAAATTCCGGAAAGTTAGACCAACCTGAGGCCCCAAATTTCAAAAAAAGACACCGAGCCTACTGCAACAGAGTACTCGAATATTCTAGCCCGCGGAGGGATTTGTGATTGTGTGTAATTTCTATTATAAAGTATGATTTGCACCAGCCAATTACCAGTGACTAAATAGTAAGAACATAACTGAGTGCATTAATTCGGTACCCAGATAATGGGGAAAAGGATCTAATCGACAGCAAAGGTGGACCCATAACCGCACACCAGGAGATAGACTCGATTAATTAATTTAATTAGTACAAACTGCTGTTTATATGTTGGTTTTTGTTTTCTGAAGGTAACAGGTCAGTAGTTTTTTTTTCCAATGGTATATAGATGGTATAGTATTTTGACACCAACTCATTATTTTTAACAATGAGAGAATGGTAAAAGGTGTCAGAAACATGTTATTTTGGGTTCTATTTAATATCTTTATTTGCCTTAATTATGAGGGAAAATGAAAGTAGACCCAATTTGTGGTTGTTATGTTGTTTGTAATAACCTGGTTTTTTCTGGGGTCACTGGGTACTATGTTGTAATACTGCATATCATTCCCATGCCTGTCTGAAAATGCATAGTGTTTATTACACCTATATATATATATATGTAACTGCAGATCTTGAGTTAATACCTGAACTGTTTGTCCAAAAGTGTTGTGTACATCAAGTAAATGTGGTGTCCAACAAGTGGTTGTTTATATGTTGTGAGCAATCAATATCCTTCTAGCATCTATAGTTAATTTAAAGGGTGATGAAGTGGGAAGGGAAACCTACACACAGATGCCATTGTTTCAAGGATGGAACTCTTTCCTCCTGGGATTTGTGGTAAATATCCCGGATCACCCTGCATTCTTACCAGTGACAGAGAATCAATAAAACCCCCTAGACATTTTAACGAACCATTCTCAGGAATTAAAATCCACATCCCACATGTGTGGTCCCGCCCGGTACGGACTTCACCTAGTAGTGGAGTAGTCCGTGAATTTAAAACTCATGGTAAACATCACAATTGGTGTATTATTGTGAGTATATGAATTCAGGGAAAACCTCTCGCAGGTAAACCAAGTCACTTCAGAATGTTATAGTGTTAGTAACAGACCTAATCACTCATTAGTATGAGCTGAGTCAAGTGTTATATGAACCCATAATGGCTCAGATAAATATAGGTTTTTTTTTGGTACAAAACTGTTCACAGGTAATATCTTGATTCTGGCAGATGCATCAGGTAGTTGGTTGTTGGATATGAGATTTTTTTTTAAAACTCATATTTTATATCTTATTGATGGTAAACTCACATAAGATAGGTAATTCAGTGAATGTTTAGAATTCATAGTCATTCCCATTTGATGTTTGAGGTATGGTTCTGCTACTCTGGTATTCTCTTTAAATGGTTTAAAAGTGGTGTACTCATGAACACACTACTATATTATGTATCCATAAGGTTTATGTTCCTACATATGAATCATGTGTTAATTAATTATTTTGTCATTGATTATCATTGTATTTTCATGCTTGATCTGCTTGTATAATTCATGTAATATTGAAAAGTTACCAAGGCAGCAGAGAGTGATAGACAATTTTATAGATAATTAGGACAGATAAGTTAAAAATCCAATAAATTTTTTTTAAGGGAAAAATTTAATCAACAAATGATTCAGTAGTACACTAAATAATACCTGAGAGATGAATTAAACCAGGGGAAAATAGCAGTAACTAAAGTAAATGAACTAATGGTAAGGCCAAAACCACCACTTGCAAACATGTAGACATAGTTAATGGAAGGGAAGGAATATTGTAAGAATTTGCAGTATTTAGGGGCACCCTAACTTAATCCTTTTTTTCATATGACATAACATGTTCTACAACACCAGTAGTAAAGTAAAGTGAATAAATGATGGATACTTAGGAAGAAAAGCCATACCGACACTTATTCTACTCCACCGGTGATATGAGTAGTTATTAATAACTAACTCAGATGGCCCATATGTTAATGAGGGTCAAAACCAAAATATTCACCTGGTGATGTAAGTGAAACTGATCAACTCACTTACTGACCCAACAGAATATAAGGTATTTCTTTAAATTATCCACCCCGATTCCATTATTAATGGTAGCGGAAACAGACCGTATAGGTATGTAAAAGGTATAATTAAAGAATTAACATAAGAAATTGGAATTTCAAATAAACTTCAGGAGATACCGGAAAAAATCTGTGCCAGTCTCTAGTCAGAGACTGAACATTTCAGATATTGGCTCCTTAACTTTGAAATTTACAGTTTAATTCTCATTAAGTGAAATGTTCACTATGAGTAGTCCTCATCAAAAAGAGGAGTGAAACAGCTTTTAGTTAGCGATTAGCTTACGTAAAGTTATTTCAATAATTGCCTAACTAACATTAATATTCTCATAAGGGAAGAATTAAGAAGGGCAAAAATAAGTGGTACAATAGAGGCGCGCGACTCAATTGTATTTTCTTTAAAACTAACCGAGTAACTAAATTCTAGATAATGCTCGAAGTCTACTAATAGGTAGATGAATCAGAAATCAATCGCAAGGCGAAACAGATTTCTACATCTCAGTTCTGACTAGGATTATATGCCAGCATTAAATATGTGAAAGCAGATCCAGACTAACAGAGATTAGCTTAAATAACTGATACGAATCAGTAAAAGCAACAATTAAATAAACAACTCTTGAAATAGATGCTGTTTATAAATAGGACGAACTCCTTGACGTGAAGACAGGGGAAACGCCTAAAACTTATACAGTGAACCCATGCTAGGAAAATGGAATATAGCTGTGTAAAAACCAAGCAAATTGGAGCAGATAGCTGAAGAATTGCTTGATATTTACTAGAGTAGGAATTTCAATCAGGAATCCAGCTAGTAAATTATATAACAGTTCAAAGATAGACCTTAGTCAATCTAAATAAATCCAGAGTTTCCACGTATTAAACGGATGAAAACAAAACTGGAGAGAAACATTAAGAGTACCTTACCTGTTATCCTGAGGACACAACTCAGGAGACGCCAGTATGAGAGGGATATACAGATGTAACAGTAATTTTACTAAGACTAGTAATCCACATCCATAACTGGAAAGTGAACCAGCAACTTGATTGTCTGGAAGACTATCACAGGAAACATAAAAGGGGCTTTTAACTTCTCACTGAACTGATTATATATGGTAGGAGACATTACGTCTGAACCTACATAACAATGTATGTTGCTAAGTTGAAAATAGTCTAAAAACCTGGAGGGAGGCAGACGACGATCAATGTACGCCAAGCGACGCAAAATTGCTCGTAATTCAACACCAAAGCAACAAATACAGAGTGAAACTCAAACACATCAGTTAGAATTACTAATAAGGATTCTAGCGTAAAATAGATCTAGGTTAGAAGGAAAAGCAGAGAAGTAAGCTAAGAATTACTTCATTTCTGATAGATTCATGTTCCCCGTAATATTCGGTTCAGAGCGGAAATCTAGAAAAGTTGGACCTTGTTTACATGTTAGACGAGATTCTCCGGGAAAACCCACAAGAGAAAGGGACACCACTCTAATCAGTAGTTATCAAAACTGATCGGAAAATCCCATAACTCGACTAAATACCCAAACACATGATGTGTTGGATGAAAATGTATACAACAGGAACCATATTTAGCTTCCTTTAAATATCAGATCTATAGTTAAAACAAACGTCTAACTTACAGGGAGACGGGCGAGTTTAATATGCTATCAGTAGACGCAGAATTAACCGTCGGTTTTAACATAATCTCAAGATTGATAATCTAATGAGAGAGAAATCAAGCTTAATGATGATATCTCAATTGTTTCAAAAAGTCGGTTTGATGCAGACAAACTAGTACTTGAAAGTAACAAATTATCAGATAACCACTCATATTTCAAACAATAGCTGACAACAGTGGAGAGGGTGCTACACTTTTTCACTAAAAGGGAAGTAAGCCATTAAGGTTATGCCAGTTGTCGTGACTATAAGAAAATGGACGTGGCCCTGATAGATTATCTAACATAGGGAAGTAATGCAAGAAATTAATAAGGGATGGATACTAGGTGAGTCAATGTAAAGACGGAAATTGTAGAGTACTTCTTGAACCATTTAATTTCTGAAAGAAATAAATGTCTTAAATTGGGGAGGCGTGTGGTATAATAAAAACGTCCCTACCCTTTCCTATTTATGGACTCCCTTAAAAATACACAAACCCTTACAATTACTGTTTAAGTAACTTACTTAATGTAGGAGAAAATAAAACAGCGATAGACTGACCGTGGCACAGCTAAATTTAGTTTGGCTTGTTTTCTCTCCCTTATCTGGCCAATCCTGGCGAGGGGGAAAACAAAGACTGAAGCGGCCATTTCTAGTCAAGAGAACTGACAAGAAAGTCGACCTTTCCCTTCGGGGAGAAGGTAGTTTGTTTTAAAACCATGATTCTCTTCAAGCTATTGGTATGTTATCTACATCATTAAGATATATTTATGTATTACCTAGACCAGTATGTTTAATTAAGAATTAGTTACAATTCTCTTAAACCAGGCTGGATGATGTTTACTAAGGAAACACAGGTGGGCGCCACGCTGTAATTTTTCCTATGTCTTACAATTTCAAATCCATATGTTAATATCTTGTATAGGCATTATGAACTTATATCTCACTAGTAGTGCTATAATCTATGAATATTATGTGTACTGTAAAGTATCAACTCTCATGTCTGAAACACATTCTAGAGATTTTCTCAATGTAGGAGCAGACCCCTGATTCATGCTTCATAGTAAAGAACTAGTGTCTGTCAATTTCATATTCCTATGTTAAAACTTCTAGGCACTGTGAACAATATCTCACTATTTATGCTTAGAAATCTGCAAATAATCTATGTACTATAGAAAGGTGTTTTATCCATGCGGGGACATACAAATGATTACGCATATTCCTGACTCGTACTTAGTCAGGGGATAAAATATTTTGCCACATTATAATCTGTAACTTGGAAATATAGTGCTAAATTTTAGTACCATTCTTTTGTTAACAGATTAGTAACCACTCCATATGAGGGTGAACATATAATCATTTCATAAAATAGTGTTAGGGACAGGCCATGTTTGAATATAAATTCATGAACAATTAAACGCGTGATGTAAATGTATGTTCGGATAGGATTCACTCCGCATCGCCTCACCGTAGTAGAAACAGAAGCGAAGATTGATGTGAATAAATTGCTTGCAATATTCAGAAGACTGGACCATGCGGCATAAGTTATTCTTATAAATACCCTCCGAATAATAGCAGTCATTGGCAAAACATATCACAGCGATTACTATCCTCATGTGCTGTACGCAGTGGGGGAAAACAATGGATGTTTTAGTTCATGAAGATAATTCAAAAACCTAGGCTCCCTGCATCATCATTATGATTAATTATTATGTATGAGTATCATGTACTTAATATCAGAGAAATGTACATGTATGTCTTTTTTCTGGTATGAGAATTTTCTTTGTTCTGATTGTTACTTTTTACTGTGGGAATATACATTTTAATGTTGCACCTTGGGATTAGAGGATGTTGATGTAAGAATACATATGTATGTCAGTACTTAAGAAGCCAATAGGTGAATAGTCTTGACCTAGTGATGATTATAGTGCCGAAATGAAGACGCGGCATTAGAAACCACAGGGATTCTGTATAGGCTATTCTCTTCAAGTAATGAGAGAGACAATATCAACATGTTGGATGGACAGAATGACTTCACCCATCCAATAGTCCCAGTAACAACAGAACAAAATATAAGTGAGAAAATACCTTACTCACTATGAAGAGTCAGAATGGCTCTACTCAGCAATGAGGGACAGTGGAACATGGACACCCACTCCTTTCCCCTTCTCCCCTTGTTGTTTTGTATTTGTGTTTGTAATTGTGTTGTAAACCTTTTACCATAACACAGTAGGTTAATGCTAGTGTTGTATTCTTGTCATCCCTTTTCTATAGAAGAGAAGCAGGTGGTGGTTGAATTTGGTGGGACTATATCACTAACACTGGATCCTGGGTAAACAGCCATAAAGTGAATGTCCAAACCATAGTCTGGATCTAGCAATACCTCAATGTTTACTGCGGCGCTCAATAGCTCCATAGCGAGCAACAGATAAATTAGAAGACAACTGACGGGGTGAGTGATTAAGTCCTATTTTAGTAGGAAGATCCCAGGATGGACTTCAAGATCTAATAATCTACAAAGATGAAGATCAACAGAGTAACTGACAACAGTGTATCGTCTGCTTTACGTCTGAGAAGTATCACCTATAAGCCTTATCACTCAGCAAAATCAGTGAAACTGGGACAATCCTACAAGTTACTAAAACTAGCAACAGTGAAAGCCCTTCAACTGTTGGTTGGATTACCAAGTTAATATCCACAATGGATAAGTCTTCGAAAGAATGTCTCACAGCTGCAACAGTCAAACATGGAATTCAGCTATTCAACACTAAGTTCTGGCTCAATCAAATGGGGAGAAGACACTGAACCACATAAGCCAATACAACCAAGGTACAAACTTAATATCATCTGAAACATAACTACGAAACCAGATTACCTCAAGGTTCCAAACCCTGAACACCATCAGATAAAAGACCATATGAAAGCAACTAAATGTCTCTACATCAGCAACAAGAGGAATCATCCAATTGTTTGCAAACCTGTTACTGTGCTGGATTCATTCATCTGTGCATATATGTAGGTATAGATCAATTGTGGCCCTAGTCACAGATACTACCATGAGATGCCTCTCAGTCATATAAAGTTCTACACTGGACTAGATAACAACGACTAACTCTTTGCTGGTCCAATGTCAACCTAAATGCCATGGGTTATAGACTCGCGACTTGGTGGGTGTAAAATCTTTGTTGAACTACTTGGGATTCTGATATTAAAAGCAGAGAAGCTGAATGGACGTCTACTTGGCACCATGTATGGTGAGATGGTAAAGTACCTTCTGCAGAGCTTAAGTGGAAATTCCGGAAAGTTAGACCAACCTGAGGCCCCAAATTTCAAAAAAAGACACCGAGCCTACTGCAACAGAGTACTCGAATATTCTAGCCCGCGGAGGGATTTGTGATTGTGTGTAATTTCTATTATAAAGTATGATTTGCACCAGCCAATTACCAGTGACTAAATAGTAAGAACATAACTGAGTGCATTAATTCGGTACCCAGATAATGGGGAAAAGGATCTAATCGACAGCAAAGGTGGACCCATAACCGCACACCAGGAGATAGACTCGATTAATTAATTTAATTAGTACAAAATGCTGTTTATATGTTGGTTTTTGTTTTCTGAAGGTAACAGGTCAGTAGTTTTTTTTCCAATGGTATATAGATGGTATAGTATTTTGACACCAACTCATTATTTTTAACAATGAGAGAATGGTAAAAGGTGTCAGAAACATGTTATTTTGGGTTCTATTTAATATCTTTATTTGCCTTAATTATGAGGGAAAATGAAAGTAGACCCAATTTGTGGTTGTTATGTTGTTTGTAATAACCTGGTTTTTTCTGGGGTCACTGGGTACTATGTTGTAATACTGCATATCATTCCCATGCCTGTCTGAAAATGCATAGTGTTTATTACACCTATATATATATATATGTAACTGCAGATCTTGAGTTAATACCTGAACTGTTTGTCCAAAAGTGTTGTGTACATCAAGTAAATGTGGTGTCCAACAAGTGGTTGTTTATATGTTGTGAGCAATCAATATCCTTCTAGCATCTATAGTTAATTTAAAGGGTGATGAAGTGGGAAGGGAAACCTACACACAGATGCCATTGTTTCAAGGATGGAACTCTTTCCTCCTGGGATTTGTGGTAAATATCCCGGATCACCCTGCATTCTTACCAGTGACAGAGAATCAATAAAACCCCCTAGACATTTTAACGAACCATTCTCAGGAATTAAAATCCACATCCCACACTGACCATACATGTAAAATCTGATCTTTTTCGATTATGATTAGAGAAATTAGACGTAGACAGTCAAAATTTATTGGAGATGTTATGAGAAGAAATG